>JBBDGP010002920.1:650000-955000 GCA_037952835.1 Lithobates septentrionalis
AGTAAGAAATTTCCAGCTTGCAGGATCGTCTCTGGCGGTGAAGAATCCACAGTCTTCGTGAACATGCGGGATAGCGCATCGGGTTTGATGTTTTTAGATCCTGGCCGATAGGTGAGATGGAAATTGAAATGGGAAAAGAAGAGGGCCCATCTTGCCTGTCTGGGTCTGAGGCGTTTGGCAGTCCTGAGATACTCGAGATTTTTATGATCTGTGAAGATCAAGATAGGATGTGCTGCTCCCTCTAGGAGATACCGCCATTCTTCCAAGGCTGCTTTTATCGCCAAGAGCTCTCGGTCCCCAACGTCATAATTTCTCTCGGAGGCACCTAATTTCTTGGAGAAGAAAGCCACAGGGTGCATTAAAGATTTTGGCCCTTGGCGCTGGGACAGGATGGCCCCCACAGCGTTCTCTGACGCATCCACTTCCAGGGTATAAGGTAGGGCAGGATCAGGGTGTTTCAACACTGGAGCAGAGGTAAATAGCTCCTTTAATTTGTCGAACGCAGCTTGGGCTGCTGTGGTCCATTGAAAACGGCTTTGCTTCCTTGTAAGATGTGTGATGGGTGCTATAATACTGGAGAAATTTTTAATAAATTTTCTGTAAAAGTTAGAGAATCCAATAAAACGTTGCACTCCTTTCTTATCGGTTGGGGGTGGCCAGGACATGATGGCTGAGACCTTCTGAGGATCCATTGCTACACCCCCAGTTGATATTACCAAGCCAAGAAAGCGAATGGTCTGGCGTTCAAACTCACACTTCTCGGCTTTGGCAAAGAGTCCGTTTTGTCTCAATCTCAGAAGAACTTGCCTCACATGGTCACGGTGCGTTTCTAAGACGTTTGAGAATATCAGGATATCATCTAAGTAGACAATTACGAATGAGTCCAGAAAATCTCTAAAAATGTCGTTCACAAAATGTTGGAAGGTGGCTGGTGCATTGCAGAGTCCGAATGGCATAACTAGATACTCGAAGTGGCCGAAGCGTGTCCGAAAAGCTGTCTTCCACTCATCACCCTCACGGATTCGAATCAAATTATAGGCACCTCGCAAATCCAATTTTGTGAATATCCAGGCCGAGCGAAGTCTCTGAAACAGTTCTGGGATCAGGGGAAGAGGATAGCGATTCTTAATTGTTATTTTATTTAAGTCTCTGTAGTCCACACATGGGCGGAGGGAATGATCTTTCTTCTCTACGAAAAATATTCCAGCACCAGCTGGAGAAGAGGAATGTCTGATGAAACCTTTTTTGAGGTTTTGGTTAATGTACTCTTTAAGGACCAGGAGTTCGGGTTCCGACAGGGGAAAGATTCTTCCAAACGGGATTTCTGCCCCTGGTAACAGTTCAATTGGGCAGTCATAAACCCGGTGGGGAGGAAGAGTATCTGCTTTCTGCTTATCAAACACATCCAGGAAACTATGGTAGACAGATGGAACCAGTTCTTGGGATTCTGATGCAGATTTTAAACAGCCGAGGACTGGGGTTACATGGTGGAGGACCTTGAGGCAGTTCTGGAGGCAATAGCTGGACTGGAACACTACTTCGCCCGTAACCCAGTTGATTTGGAGATTATGGGCTTGTAGCCACGGCATTCCCAGAATAATTGGAAACAATGGGGATGAGATGACGTCCAGGCACAATAGTTCCTGATGGTTGGGTAATATGCTGGCGGGCAGTGGTTGGGTTTCGTGTGTAATAGGCCCGGATTTAATATTTGACCCATCTGCGAGTCGTATGGAAAGTTGCTGTTGCTTGGGTGTTAATGGAATGTCATGTTGTAGGGCAAAGGCACGATCTATGAAGCAGCTGCAGGCGCCAGAGTCAATTATGGCCCGAACCCGAAGTGTTCCTTCTGGAAGCTGCAAGGAAACAGGGACAGCAATGTGAGCAGATCTTGTTACAGTTAGTGTTCTAGGTTCACGAGGTAGATAGTTAAACTTACGAGCTTTATTTGGGCACATATTTGCGTAGTGGCCGGCTTCCCCACAATAGAGGCAGAGGTTGTTCTGACGTCGACGCTGTTTCTCTTCGGGTGACAGTGGTGAGCGGAGCAACCCTATCTGCATCGGCTCCGGAGCTTTGGAGGTGGCAGCAGGTACATGGGAGGTGGACATAGGAGGGTTGCTAGGAACTTTGGGCAACATCCAGGTGGGTCGCATCTGACTGGTTCTTTCAGATCTCCGTTCCCTTAGGCGACGGTCTATCTGGATGGATAATTGGATCAGGTCTTCCAAAGAGTCTGGAAGTCCAACTCGGGCCAACTCATCCTTCAGTGCCTCAGAGAGTCCCATGCGGAACTGATAGCGGAGGGCGGCGGCGTTCCACTGAGTATCGGAACTCCATCGCCTAAAGTCAGTTACGTAATCTTCTACTGGCCTACGTCCCTGCTGGAGAGCATGAAGACTGGCCTCTGCAGTGGTAGCTCGTTGAGGGTCGTCATATAGTTTGGCCATTTCATTCAGGAAAGAGTCCATAGTGTCTAATAGTGGACTGGCTTGCTCCAATAAGCGGTGAGCCCAGGTTTGAGGTTCCCCCTGGAGTAGTGAGATGACAAACCCCACTTTGGTGCTCTCCAAAGAGAAGGTACGGGGCTGTAGCAGGAAGTATAGCTGGCAGGCATTTTTAAAGGCACGGAACTTGCTACGATCTCCAAAAAACCTCTCTGGAGTGGGGACTCGAGGCTCTAGGGGTGGCACCATTATTGCAGGTGCTGCTGCTGAGGCCACTGGACCGGGAGATCGAGCTGCTGTAGCTGCCTGGTGAGTTGAGGGATTTGGAGACAATGACTCCACTCTTTGCTCAAGTTGCCGGTAGCCATCTTGTAGGCCCTGGACTGCCTGGGTAAGGGCCGAAATCTGTTGGCACAGCGTGTCCAGAGGTGAGGTCCCCCTTTCAGACTCCATCTTGGCTGGATTGTACTGTCACGTACCTTACAGCAGAGTCTGAATGTTGAGGGAGGCCTCTCGCACGGTCCTGGTCCTGACACCCCTGGTAGTGAGGACAGGGAGTGCCGGGGCACAGAAGGGTGCAGGTGCCTGCGGCTGTAGAACTGGAACTTGGAGATTCGGGATCCTCCGGACACTAGATGGAAGATAGGTCACCAGAACTGTTAGTAGAAGCCGGGCAGGCGTGGGTTCAGGGAAAACTGCAACGTCAGGTCAGGCAAAGGTTGGCAACGGGCTGGCAGCGAGGTATCCAAAACAGAAGACAGTTCGTGGTCAAGGTCAGGCAGAGGTCGGCAACGGGCAGGCAGCGCGGTACAAAGTCAGGAGGCAGAGCCTTAGTAGATAGTCCAAGCCAGAGTCGGTATGATCAGCAAGGTAGGTAGCAGACAAGGGAGATCCGAGAGAGTGGTCGGGAAGCCGGGTAATCAGGAGCAAGGTAACAGGTCACACAGATGTCAGGAAATCAGGAACTAGCTGAAGACGATCCAGCACTAGTGTCAGGCAAGGACCTTGTTTATATATGGCGCCGAGCGCCGGGATTGGTGGACGTGAACGTGCGTGCGTGAGAACGTACACCCGCTCGTATGGCTGTGCGGGTGCGTGCACACGTTCGTACGGATGCGCGGTTGTGCACGTTCGATCCGGAACTCGCTCGTATCTGTCGGGGACACCGCGCATGGCCGTTAGACGCTACTGCATGGAGACGGGAGCTAGTGCTGTGAGTTCTCTGACAGGGAGAGAGAGAGGGTGCGCAAATGTGGGAGAGAGATGGTGAGCTAGAGGGGGGGAGAGAGTGAGAGGGAGAGAGAGAGAGGTGGGGAGAGAGGGAGAGAGGAGGATGAAGGGAGGAGAGGTGGGGGGAGAGAGAGGGGAGAGGTGAGGAGAGTGAGGGGAAGAGAGAGAAAGGGAGGCAGTGGTGGAGAGGAGAGGGAGGGAGTGGAGGGAAGGGGTAAGTGGAGGAGTGTGGTGAGAGAGAAAGAGAAGGGGGTGACAGAGAGGAGGGTGACAGAGGGGGAGGGGAGTGAGAGAGAGGGAGGTGGAAGAGAGAGAAGGGTTGAGGGAGAGAGGGATGGTGAGAGAGAGAGACAGGGGGTGAGAGAAAGGAGGGTGACAGAGGGAGGGGAGAAAGAGGAGGGAAGGATAGAGAAGGAGAGAGGGGGGATGGGGAAGAGAGGGAGAGAGGGGCGGTGGAGAGAGGAAGGGGGAAGAGAGGGAGTGAGGGGGAGGGGGAGAGAGGGGGGAGGTGGAGAGAGGAAGGAGGAAGAGAGGGGGAGGGAGGGAGAGAGAGAGAGAGAGGGGGGTGGAGAGAGGAAGGGGGGAGAGGAGTGACAGGGGGTAAGAGAGAGAAAGGGGAGAGAGAGAGAGAGAGAGGGGTGAGGGAAAGGGAGGTGAGAGAGATCCCTAGCCCTGTCCCTGTCTGCAGCCCCTCCTGTGCCCCATGTCCCAGTCTGTGAGAGCACGGGGGGCAAAGAGCAGGGAGGAGCTGGAGAGTGCTGGGTGGGAGAGCACAGGAGGGGTGGGGGCTGGAGAGCACTGGGGGGCAGTTTGAGAGCAGGGGGGACAGAAAGAATTGGAATGGAGAGCAGGGGGGTACTGGAAAGCACTGGGAGAGGAGCCAGGGAGCACAAGGAGGTGCTGGATACCAGGAGGGGCGGAGCCAGCGAGCACAAGGAGGGGCCTGAGAGCACGGGATGCAGAAGAAGTTAGATAGAAGGAGCGGTGGGGAGACTGCATATAGTGGAATTGAGTTTTCCATATTCCTCCATACAGCCGCTGAATGATCACTTCTCCTCCTCTCGATCCTGCAGACATTCAGCGGCTGCAGGAGGAATATGGAAAAATCTATTCCACTATGGGCAGTCTCCCCACTGCTCCTCCTATTCAGGCACACAGGGAGGCTGCACGGGCACTCACATTCTCTCCAGTCGGCCAGGCAGCACAAGGACATTAAAGGTGGATATCCTTCCTGTTCACAGTCATGGGGCAGCTCAGCTGGATAGTTTCAGCGACCCCCCCCCCCGGCCCCGACTGCTGAACTGAATAGGAGGCAGGTGCGGAGAAGTCGGGTGAGCAGCGCAGGCTGAAGGAGCTGCTCAGCTGCGGGTCCCACATGGACATGCTGCCCGCAAGCCTTGTAGAGATGACACTTGGAGCCGAGTGCTATCACATAGCCGCTGCCGCCACCTAGAGGCCTCTACTGTCCCGCTCCCTACACCTGCTGCCACCGGACTGGGATGCTCCGTGATGAGGCGGTGACATCAGTGATTGATCACAGGCAAATTAGGCGGTCGCGAGGCCCTTGTGAGTGCGAGGCCTGAGGCGACCGCCTAATTTGCCTAATTAGAGAGCCACCTCTGTATGTACGGGCAAAGGGTGATGGACTGTGCTGGAGCATTTATTAAAGCTGAGGAGGGCTATTGCTGCTGGTGAGTAAAGGTTTATTGAAGGTGACCGCTGGGTTTTCTATTGTTGCTGGGGTGGATCTATTTGGCTAGGAGGGTTGTTTTGTTGCTCAGGGGATCTAATGTTGATTGGGGGAGGGGGCTAATGTTGTGGGGAGATCTATTGTTGCTGGGGAGATCTATTGTTGCTGGATGGGTCTATTGTTGCTGGGGGGATCTAATGTTGCAGGGGGTCTATTGTTACTTAGGGGATCTACTGTTGATGGTGGATGTACCTAATGTTGCTAGGGGATCTATTGTTGCTGGGCGTGGGGAGTTATTGTTGGTGGGAGCAGGGGATCCATTTTACTACTTTCCTTGTTATCATTAACAAATTCCATACAAATGACTTACCATATTTATCTGCAAATAACATGCACATTCAGGAAAGTTTCAGGAAAAAACCTTAAATTTTAAATAAGGAACTTTGAAGCAAAATAAGGGTCAATGCCCATCTGCAGCCTCACAAGTGCCATCGATGCAGTCCACATCATTGTAGCCCCACTATTGCCATCAATGCAGCAGCCTTGCCATTGCCATCAATGCAGCTGCCTCACCATTACCATCAATGCAGCAGCCTCACCATTGCCATCAATGCAGCAGCCTCATCATTGCAATCAATGCAGCCTCACCATTGCCATCAATGCAGCAGCCTCACCATTGCCATCAATGCAGCAGCCTCATCATTGCCATCAATGCAGCTTCACCATTGCCATCAATGCAGCAGCCTTGCCATTGCCAACAATGCAGCAGCCTCACCATTGCCATCAATGCAGCAGCCTCATCATTGCCATCAATGCAGCCTCACCATTGCCATCAATGCAGCAGCCTCACCATTCCCGTCAGTGCAGCCTGATCGATACCCATCTGCAGCCCAAAGGGGACAGGGAGGGGGGCAGGATGAGCGCCAACAGATTACATACAGTGAGAATCTTCTATGATAGACAGAACAGTGGTCCAATGGCGGCCCAGGAGACGGGACTTCCTATTACAGAGGCCGCCAAGTAAACAGGAGATTCTCACTGTATGTAATCTGACGGCGCTCGTCCCGCCCCCTCCCTGCCCCCTCCGAGGCAGCTAAAATTGAAGCATTGGCATATAACACGCACGCGCTATTTGCACCCGATTTTCATGGTAAAAAAGTGAGTGTTATACGCCAATAAATACAGTATCTATTGTTGCTGGGGGATCTAATGTTGCTGTCTTACTGATTGTTGCTGGAGTGGATCTATTTAGCTGGAAGGGTAATTTTGTTGTTGGCGGTGATCTATTGTTGCTGGATGAGTCTATTGTTGGTGGGGAGATCTATTGTTGCTGGATGAGTCTATTGTTGGTGGGGAGATCTATTGTTGCTGGATGAGTCTATTGTTGCTGGGGAGATCTATTGTTGCTGGATGAGTCTATTGTTGCTGGGGGCATCTATTGTTACTGGGGGGATCTATTGTTGCTGGATGAGTCTATTGTTGCTGGGGGCATCTATTGTTACTGGGGGGATCTAATGTTGCTGGGAGGTCTATTGTTGTCAAGGGGATCTATTTTTGATGGGGAGCCTAATGTTTCTGGGGGGTGTCTATTGTTGGTGGCTGCAGGGAATCCATTTTACTACTTTTCTTGTTATCAATAACAAAATTCTATACAGAATTACTTAGCAACACAAAATGATACAGATACTTCTTGTTTAACGACTTACCTGTTTAACGACCACTCAGACTTACGACCAGCTCTCCCCACCGAAAGACGCGATATACATCATTGTATTGTGCAGTACAGTGCAGAATTTTTGTTTGTGTTCTGTACTTGTGCAAATTAAAACAATGTTATTGAGCTGTAGTTTTGTGTTTAGACCTTTTTTTCACAATACAGTACAGTACAGTAGTTAAGAATGCTTAAAATATTGATTACTTATGGCTCCTTGTTTAAGGACCAATTCGTTTAATGACCTGGTCGTTGAGACGGAACCTGGTCGTCAAGTGAGGAGAGTCTGTATTTTGTTCTGTATTCTCTAAATGGGGCGGCGCTGGAAGGTGGGTAGGGGGAAGAGACAAGGGACAGTGCTCAGAGGTGGGTAGGGGCGGAGACAAGGGACAGTGCTCTGAGTTGGGTAGGAGGCAGAGACAAGGGACGATGCTTGGAGGTGGGTAAGGAGTGGAGACAAGGGACAGTGCTCTGAGTTGGGTAGGAGGCAGAGACAAGGGACGATGCTTGGAGGTGGGTAAGGAGTGGAGACAAGGGACAGTGCTCTGAGTTGGGTAGGGGCCTGAGACAAGGGACGATGCTCGGAGGTGGTTGGAGGGTGGAGACAAGGGACAGTGCTCAGAGGTCGGTAGGGGGTAGAGACAAGGGATAGTTCTATCAGTTGGGTAGGGGGTGGAGACAAGGGACTGTGCTCAGGAGGATGGTAGGGGGCAGAGACAAAGGACGATGCTTGGAGGTGGGTAAGGGGCAGAGACAATTGACAGTGCTCAGAGGTGGGTAGGGGGCAGAGACAAAGGGCGATGCTTGGAGGTGGGGAAGGGGCGGAGACAAGGGACAGTGCTCAGAGATGGGTAAGGGGTGGAGACAAGAGACAGTGTTTAGAAGTGGGTAGAGGTGGAGACAAGGGACAGTTCTCGGAGTTCGGTAGGAGGCAGAGACAAGAGACTGTGCTCGGAGGTGGGTAGGAGCAGAGACCAGGGACAGTTCTCTGAGTTGGGTAGGGGGCAGAGACAAGGGACGATGCTCAGAGGTGGGTAGGGAGTGAGGACAAGGGATAGTGCTCTGAGTTGGGTTGGGGGTGGAGACAAGGGCCTGTGCTCAGGAGGTTGGTGGGGGGTGGAGACAAGAGACTGTTCTCAGGAAGTTGGTAGGGGGTGGAGACAAGGGACTGTGCTCAGGAGGTGGTTGGGGGGCAGAGACAAAGGACGATGCTTGGAGGTGGGTAAAGGACAGAGACAATTGACAGTGCTCAGAGGTAGGTAGGGGGCAGAGACAAAAGACGATGCTTGGAGGTGGGTAAGGGCAGAGAAAAGTCACAGTGCTAAGAGGTGGGTAGGGGGTGAAGACAAGAGACAGTGTTTAGAGGTGGGTAGGGGTGGAGACAAGGGGCAGTTCTCCGAGTTGGGTAGGAGGCTGAGATAAGGGACAATACTTGGAGGTGGGTAGGGCGTGGAGAAAAGGGACAGTACTCGGAGGTGGGTAGGGGGCAGACACAAGGGACGATACTTGGAGGTGGGTAAGGGGTGGAGACAAGGGACAGTGCTTGCTCGTAGGTGGGTAGGGAGTGGAGACAAGGGACAGTGCTCAAAGGTGGGTAGGGGGCAGAGACAAGGGACGGTGCTCAGAGGTGGGTAGGGAGAGGAGGAGAAGAGATGACTTGGGGGAGGATGGAGTACCTGCACCTATTCTCTGCCTGTAACACTGTACTTTGTATCACCCCAACAGGTAACATTGACGAATGTAGTCTGTGCTGCATCCTACAAGGGGCCAGTGAAGATCTGAACTGCACATGGACAAATGACAGCAGCGTACAGCTCAATGTATCCCTACAAAGCATCTCGTAAGTTTACCAGACATCCCAACCCTCCATTCCAGACATGATATCTGGTTCTTCCACACCACGCTTCTAGGTGAACTATATACAGGGCCATTTGTACAGCATGCAATACTTTTGCCATTGATTTCTGAATGGAAGGGTCAGCCCTCATTATAACCACCTCATCATTCTCAGTATTGTAATGAGAGACATTGCAGGGTCTGCATCCCTTTAGGAGTAGAAGAGCCTGTGGATCATCATACACGTTGCAATCAGACATATAATAGTTGTAGAAACAACTTCAGAGTTACTAACACTATGTACAATGCAAGATGTAAGAATCCAAGATATAAAAAGTGGTTTGGTGGTCTAACGCTTATTTTTCATCTCTCTCTCTCTCTCTCTCTCTTTCATGCTTTGATACTTCAGAGGAAATACTAAAAAGTGCAACCAATCAGCTTCTAGCGTTCAAGTTTTTTTTTTTTAGAAAATGAAAATGTAAGACCTAATTGGCTACACTCCAGTTAGGACAAAGTTTGTCTCAGACACTTTTATGAATTCCCCCTCCCTTTTTTTTCTGCTCTCTCTGTGTCTCTGGTTCTCACTTTTTAGGGCATTTTTTTTATAAAGCAGTAAATCTGACACCTCTTGTCTCCACCCACTACCCACCGTTGTGACCAATCACAGAAGATTACATGACAATTGTATGAAATAGATTGCTTCCATTCATGCCATTCATTGTGTACTACTGTGTTGCTCGCTGTGATTGGTCACAGTGATCACATGGCACAGACAGGGCCAATCACAGCCCATCTGTACTATGTGATTAACTGTGGCCAATAACAGCTAATCAAAACAATACACACTGAATGAATCGATTTCATTCAGAAAAAAGGGTTGCTTATAACAGTGAATATCACTGTTATAAGCAATCCTAATGTGTAAAGAAAAAAAAATACTGATCACTTCCCCAGAGTATTAGTATGGTAACACAGTATTGCTCTGGGCCCAGTATGTAAAACAATTAAAAAAAAAAGAAAAGTCATTTGATTTTTACATACTGTCGCCAGTGTTGACTTTTTTTTTTTTTTACTTTTTTCATTTATTTTGCAAAAAATTAAAAAAAACAGAGATGGTTAAATAAAAAGCTCTATTTGTGCGAACAAAATAATAAAAATATCATTTGGGTACAGTGTTGCATGACCGCAAAATTGTCATTTGAGGTGTGACAGCGCTGAAGGCTGAAAATTGGCCCGGGCAGGAAGGAGGTGAAAATGCCCTGTATTTAATTAGTTAAAAAAAAGTTGCAGAGCTATTTGTCCTGTGAAACTGCATGTACATTTGTTCTGTGCGAATCTGGCAAAATTGAATATTACCAGGCTATTTTGTCTCTAAGTTGGATGTTCTTCATTCATAAGAAAAACATGAATCAGGAACATACCACATTGTGGTCACTAGATGGAGCTAGGGATCTTAAAAAAATCTATAATACTCAGCTCCATCTAGTGGTCATGATGTGGAATTCCCCTGATTCTTAAGAATAGAGAACATCCAACCTGGTGAGAAAATAGCCAATAACTCTTAATTTTGCCTTTTCACATAGAATGAATATACATGCAGTTTCTTGGGACAAATAGCTCTGCAATTTGTTTTGTAAAGGCACCCCATTGTGTCTCTCTCTTTCTTTTATACTCTCAAGCATCGTACCTCTTTTTCTCCTCGTTTCTCCACCTTCTCTCCTTCTTTCTGTCTCCTTCCTCTATCTTCTACCTTCTACCTAATGTCATGTTTTGTCTCTCTTCAGTCCTCATGATTCTCCCCAACATTACACCATAGCGCCTGGTCAGAACTGGCTCCTGATTCCCCGGGAAAACCTAACCCTCTACCACAAGTATCAGCTCAGCGTACATGGAGAAACCTGGATGGAGACCCTGAACCTCACCTACTGCCATGGATGTGAGAACGGTATGGCAGTATGATATTGTATGCAAAAAGAACCAGCTTTTGTTTCATGGATACACTCTCCACCCAGGAAGGACGAATCTGAGGATTGGTGGGCATTTTCCCCCTAAACGGGCCCCCATTTTGAACTGTACAGCCAGCCCAGTACCTGAGGGCTGGCTGTACTGCCTTATCAGCCCAGTGGCCTAGTGATTAGCACTCACGTCTTGCAGTATTGGGGTCCTTGATTTGAATCTCATCCAGAACACAATCTGCATGGAGTTTGCATGGGTTTCCTACCACACTCCAAAGACATGTTGGTAGGTTAATTGGCTCCTGTCTAAATTGGCCAAGCACATGTGTTATCACATTCTACACTCTGGTCCAAAGCCGAACAACTAAGAAAGGTTGAAGAAAGACCTACTGCCCCACCTTGTAAAAAAATCTAAGGAAGAAGGCTTTCAAGCATATCAGACATGGTCCCCAAAGAGCTGGCCCATAGTCACCAAAGGTTGGACATGACTGAACGGACCTATACATACATAGCTGACTATAGGAAAATACCTGCCCAATAAAACAACTTATTTCCGACATACGCTTTACATTTTTTATTCTTTTAAAAATCTAATTTATTATGATTTTGTACCAACCTTTTAACAGTCCCTCTTTATTTAACAGTGTTCATTGGGGCTCCAATCCTCAATTCATCTACCTATGAAGAAGAGGACAAGCTGGTTGTGGAAATAACATGGATAGACCTAATGGATTACTCCTACCCTCCAGGGGTAGAGTTGCGGTATCGCACCCTGGGAGCCAGTGACTGGATTACGGTAGGAGTTTGTGGTTCAGGTTTGCAACAATTTGTTGATCTTATTTAGCAACAACTATTTAACCACTGTCAAAAGTATTGTGACGCCTGCCTTTACCACAAATATTGGGCTAACTTTCGTTTTTTTTTGTTTTTTTTTACGCATGACAGTTTTTTTTTCCAAAAAAATTGCGTTTGAAAAACCACTGCGCAAAGAGCCGGCCGGCCAAATATTGTGTGACTTAAAAAATTGCAACACTTACCATTTTATTCTATAGGGCCTCTGCTAACAAATATACATAATGTTTGGGGGTTCTAAGTAATTTTCTAGCAAAAAAAAAGTAGATTTTTACATGTAGGAACGAAGTGTCAAAATTGGCCCGGATGGCAAGTAGTTTATGTGTGGCATCACAGCGTGCTGTAGTAGGTTGCCATTCATTTTCATTGGCTTCCAATGGACATACATTAATTAAACAAATGTACCCCTGCCCCAGCAAGTGAGATGGATGCTTTTTTTGCCCCAGACGCACACTGAAGACTCCTTTAAAATGAATTGGCAAAGAAATGCACGGCAGCACGACAAACAATGCACACCCTTGTGCATGCAAAATATGAACATAGGTGTGAAGGGTCCCATAAAGAAAGTATATTTTTTTACAGATATAGTCTAGATATGAAACAAATGATCCTGAATCTTTGCATGCTGTCTTATGTCGTCTAAGCTTTATAACCAAATGTATTTGAATGGCCCTCCAAATTATTAAGTTTAAATGTTTTTAGTGAAGGATACTGCGGACAACCGTGTGCTTCCAACCTTGTGATAACAGTTTGGGGGAAGGCATTTTCTGATCAGGCCTGATTATGCTCTTGTGTACAAAAGCCAGCTCCATAAAGACATGGTGTAATAAGTTAGGTGTGGAGGAACTCGAGGGTTCTGCACAAAGTCCTGAACTCAACTCTACTGAACACCTTTGTCATGAGTTGGAACACCTATTGCAAGCCCAGGTCTTCTCATCCAGTACCTGACCTCACAAATGCTCTTTTGGCTAAATGGGCAAGAAAATCCCACAGACACATTCCCAAATCTTGTGGAAAACCTTTCCCAGAGGAGTGGAGGCTTTTGTAGTGGTAAAGGTGGGACCAGTTCCATACTAATGTCCATGATTGTGGAATGGGATGTCCATCAGGCTCCTATAAAGATGGTCTGATGGCCACAAACCTTGGGCCTTATAGTGTATATAGAGTTTTAATATAGCAGGGCCCCTTCTTATGAGGTTTTTAATGTATATCATTACAATATGCAGAATATTGTTCTCATTTCAAGCCATCTCTCCTAACAATGTTTAGGTGGACAGTAATGACATGGAACCCAATTCCTATCAGATGATGGACCCACAGCCGTACACAGACTATGAATTTCAGATCCGATACATTCCAGATGAGCAGCAGAAAAACAGAGGTCTGTGGAGTGAACGTTATGTGTTCACCACTCCGGAAGAAGGTAAAGAACTTGGATTGACCACTTAAGACCATTGTAGCAGATCAGACCTGTGCGTTTTTACACAGCATTTAGTGTGCCTGATGGCATTCTCTCCTTGCAATTTTCCAACTTATTGCCATGTATTTTTTTTGCATAATGTATTGCACTGGATATACAGTCACCAAGATTTAATTCAGAAAATGTGCTTTGTACCTTGAAAACTATTTATATTGATGTGCTGCCTTTGTTAGACACATCAAGTTCATTAATTGGTGTTTTGGGAGTGTTTAAATGCAATTTTATAGATATGTATAAAAATAGTGTGTCAGCACACTGTAGATACCCTGGATTTCTCTTGTCTGTACTCACATTTAGAAAATTGGAGCATCACAGTGTGTTTAGGGGTACATGTGGTACAGGGGCTGTGATAGAAGTGGCCCTTTCTAACCTCTTTCACCTTTAGACAGATGCTGTTAGTACACCTTGTGTGCTCCTCTCACTGTCTTCACATCCACATCTGTTCTCCTGTTTTTTTCTTCCCATCTACATCTATGTGCTCTACTGACTACATAACTTCCTCTCCCCTATACAGTAACTGTCTTTTGTTTCCTTCTCTTCACTTCATCACTCCATCTCTTGTTCTTCTGGATCACTATACTTTGCATTCAATATTTTATCCTCCAACATATCTATTGTGTCCTCCACTCTATCATATTACCTCTTTCCTGCCCTTCTCCACCTCTTCATGTCTTGTGTTCTACAACCTATCCCATTACCCTTTCTCCTGTCCTCCTCCCTAAACTCCATTTCTTGTGTCCTACACATGTTCCCATTACCCTCTGTCCTGTGCTCCTCATTATTTAAATTTTTTACTCTATCCTTCTTGTCCACCTCCATAATTTCTATGTCTTGTGTCTTCCACCCTATCCTGTTACCTCCTTCCCCGTTCTTCTCCACATTTTAATTGCTTGTGTCCTTTACTCTATTCCATTACACTTTCTGCTGTCCTCCTCACTAATCCCCATCTATTGTGTCCCTTGGTCTGGTCCATTACCCTGTCTCCTGTCGGGTCCTTCCTTCCCCACCTCTTGTGTCCTCCACACCATTCTGCTCTTTCTTGTCCTTCTCTCCCATCTTCACCTCTTGTGTCCCTAAGTCCGCCCCATTCGTCTCTCCCGTACTGATCTTCCATCTCCACCTCTATTGTTCTCAACTCTATCCTGTTATCCCCATTTCGGTTCTCCTCTCCTATCTCCACCTCTTTGAGACCTTCAGTCTATTCATTACCCTTCCTCTGGTTCTCCTATCCCCACTACTTGTGTCCCTCAGTCTGTTCCACAAGTCTCTTCTGTACTCATCTTCTATCTCTACTTCTTGTGTCCTCAACTCTGTCCTATTACCATCCCTCTCATCCTCCTCTCCCATCTCCACCTCCACCTGTGTGCTGGGCAGAAGGGGAGACCTGCGCTTCACTGGGTTATTAGGGTGTGCCCAGGCACATCGGCACACCCCGTGCACATGCCTATGATTCAGGTCTTTTAGATTGTTTTTTTTTATTTTATTTATTTACAATTTTTGGATTCTCATTCTTGTTTTCCGGACACTTTTTGTTCCCCTATAGTTCCTGTTGGGGCACCAGATGTTTGGAGGCATTTTGACTGTGAAAGATCTCTGCATGTGACATGGAAGGTACGACTGCTTGGGAGGTTTGTAGGTCCAGCACAAGAAACAGAGGTAGACCTAGGGGTGAGCAGAAATAATAACAGGTAGGAGGTTCATAACACCTCATGTCATAAAACCAACAATTAGAATTTGGCTGATATTAAGATGATTTCTAGTTCTAGTAAAAGAATCCTGTTCTGCCAGGATTGTATATAGGCAGATCAGTAAAATAATGTCTGCCTATGGTAAAACTATCACATACCTGGGCAATTTAAACTGATTATATGGTGAAAAATGTCATAAGCAGAAATAAATGTATGTTCAGTTGATTAGTAGATACAGGTATCTGAAATTATATCAATAGCTTAGCTTTCCCTATGAAATTGAGATTGCCCATGTCCCCTTCCACATGTCTCTATAGGCCAATAATGCTACCCATCATATTAAAGGGCCAACAAAGAGGCTTGATGGATGGTAAGGGTGGGGGTATGCTTGACTTTTACTTGAAAGTTTCAGATTTAACTATATTTCAGCCTCCTATATTTATGGATCAGTTGCATTTTTAATGAAGATGTCAGTTGCTAATGTTTGTATCAAGTTTACCTTTAAAAGGTATACAGGTAAAAAGGTTGGTCAGTCCAATCAAACCTGAACGTTCTTCATTTAATCATTTCTATAGATGAAAGTCTATTCATGACTATGATTTATCTTAGGATTTTTCTTGTTTATCTGGCTGATATTGTAGCAGAATCCTTGTAGTAGCCCAACTACCCTCTCCCCGAGCTGTATACACTTACAAGGGGTGTTTGAGGAAGACATTGCATGGATCGCTTTGATAGACTTCAATGTCACCCAGAAGCCCTATGAGAGGCTTTCTAAACCTGTCTGCAATACATACTGTAAGACTTGTGGATTTTATGGCTTTGCTATGGATGCAGTATTTTCAGCTTTAGCATTCCACTGATGGATTTTGTTTGCTGCCTTGTGTTCCAGTTTATAAGTGAACTAAAATATAATTGATATTGATAGTTGTTTATTCTGTGTGTTTGCAGCCATTGAGCAATCACTCTGCCAGAGGTAAAATCCTCAGTTATAATGTGACCTACAACAATAACAATACACATCAATCCATTGAGGAGCCATGTTGTAACATATCATTGCCTGCTCAGTCTACTCATGTGTGTGTCAGTGCCAGGAATTCCAAGGGACATGGACCACACAGCTGTGTTATCCCCCTGTGTTCAGGTAACCTGATAGTGTCCCATCGTAAAGAATATTTAACATTTGAATTCTATCCAGTCTAACTGCTATTACTTTGACGTATCCTTATAGTGGCTGCAGACATGAAAAATGTGGATGCCAAAGCCTGGGGCGACCCCTCAGGACATATCACAGTCAGGTGGAAAGAGTTGATGCATTATGGCTTTCCTGTAAAATACGTGGTGGAGTGGAGAAAAGACAACAGCTCAGAGATGGACTGGACCAGAAGTCAGATGTCAGAGGTGGACTGGCCCAGAAATCAGACATTAGTACTGCCAGGTAAATGGTAATACAAATCTTGATGCTCTTCGATCAATGGTCTGACCACTGCACAAACAATGTCCATGTCCAAATTATGTAGTTGCCATGTTTAGTTGTTCAGACTCAAGAGATTTTAACCTTCCTTCCTACCATCCCTGGTCTTCCCTTTCCTTTCTCCTTTCCTTTCCTCCCTTTCTTTTTCCCTTTCCTTTCCTCCCTTCTTTCTATTTCCCTTTCCTTTACCTTTCCTTACCTCTTAATTTCCTTTTGTTTTCTTTTCTTTCCTTTTCATTTCTTTTCTTTTCCTTTTCTTTCCTTTCCAATTCCATTCATTTTTATTTCTATTCCTTTCCCTTCTCATTTCCCTTTCCCTTTTTATTTAATTACCCATTTCATTTCCCTTCTTTTCCTTTCATTTCCCTTTTTCTTTTCTCGTCCCTTTTTCCTTCCCCTTTCCCTCTGTCTTCCACTTCATTTCTTTTCTTTTCCTTTCCAATTTTGCCTTTCTCTTCCCCTTCATTTCTTTTTCTTTCATTTGCCATTTCCTTTCCCTTTTTTTCCTTTCCTTTCCCGTTTCTCTTTCCTTTTTCTTCTACTTCCTTTCCCTTTTTCTTCCCCTTTCCCTTTATCTTCCCCTTTCCCTTTATTTTTCTTTTACTACCCATTTCCTTTCTTTGTCCTTCATTTGCCTTTTCCTTTCCCTTCTCTTCCCCTCTTTCCCTTTCCCTTTTTCTTTAACTTCCCATTTAATTCCATTTCCTTTCATTTTCCTTTTCTTTTCACTTCCCCTTTCCCTCTGTCTTCCACTCATTTGTTTTCCTTTCCCACTTTCCCTTTCTCTTCCAATTCATTTCTTTTTCTTTCATTTCCCCTTTCCTTTCCCTTCTTTTTCCCTTTCCTTTCCCTTCATTTCTTTTTCTTTCCTTCCCATTTCTTTGCCTTCGCTTCCCCTTCACTTCTTTTTCTTTCTATTACCTTTCTTTCAATTTTTCCTTCACTTGGCCTTGTAAAAACCTTTGCAATTATCCTGGGGTCATTCAACTTTCATTGTATAGGTAGCATTGATCCCTTCTGAGCCCTAAGGCCCCTTTCACACGGACGGATAGAATGGTGCTTTTAGCTGCAGATTTTCTAATTTTCTACCGCAGCTAAAAGCACACAATGCTTTCCTATGGCCCCATTCACACACTGCGTTTAGCTGCGAATTAGATACATGCAGTTCCGTGCGGATAGAAAAAATAGAATTGACTGCGTCCAGGAGCGATTTAGCGCAGCTATCCGCACATAACCGCAGGTAATCGCAGTGCACTGTGTCAGCTGCGGATAACAGCGCCGAGCTGCTCATCGGGAAAGGAAAAATGATTTTTCCTTTCCCAATGAGCGACAAGCACGGGGATCCGACTTGGATCCCCGCCAATGCCCAACACTGTTTGGTATGAATCTTGAGGGAGAACTCCACGCCAAATTTTAAATACAAAACTGGCGTGGGTTCCCCCCCAGGGGCATACCAGGCCCTTCGGTCTGGTATGGATGTTAAGGGGAACCCCCTATGCCGAAAAACGGCGTGGGGTCCCCCCCAAAATCCATACCACACCCTTATCCGAGCACGCAGCCCGGTCGGTCAGGAAAGGGGGTGGGGACGGGCGAGTGCCCCCCCTCCTGAGCCGTACCAGGCCGCATGCCCTCAACATGGGGGGTTGGTGCTTTGGGGGAGGGGGCGCCCTGCGGCCCCCCACCCCAAAGCACCTTGTCCCCATGTTGATGAGGACAAGGGCCTCTTCCCGATAACTCTGGCCGTTGGTTGTCGGGGTCTGCGGGCGGGGGGGCTTATCGGAATCCAGGAGCCCCCTTTAATAAGGGAGCCCCCAGATCCCGGCCCCCCACCCTAGATGAATGAGTATGGGGTACATGGTACCTCTACCCATTCACCTGGGGGAAGAAGTGTCAATAAAAAAAACACTACACAGGTTTTTAAAGTAATTTATTACACAGCTCCGGGGGTCCTCTTCCGGCTTCGGGGGTCTTCTTCCGGCTTCAGGGGTCTCTCTGGTTCTTCTCCGCGCTCTCTGGGTCTTCTGCCGGGCGCCTCCGCTATCTTCTGCTCTTTGCCGCTCTTTTGCTAGCGGAGGAGCCCGGTCTGCAGCCTTCTGCCTTCTTCCCTCTTCTCTTCTTCCGATGTTGACACGACGAGAGAGCCCCGAAGTCAGAAGACCCCCAAAGCCAGAAGAAGACCCCCGAAGCCAGAAGAGGACCCCCCGGGCTGTGTAATAAATTACTTTAAAAACCTGTGTAGTGTTTTTTTTATTGACACTTCTTCCCCCAGGTGAATGGGTAGAGGTACCATGTACCCCAAACTCATTCACATAGGGTGGGGGGCCGGGATCTGGGGGCTCCCTTATTAAAGGGGACTCCTGGATTCCGATAAGCCCCCCGCCCGCAGACCCCGACAACCAACGGCCAGATTTGTCGGGAAGAGGCCCTTGTCCTCATCAACATGGGGACAAGTTGTTTTGGGTGGGGGGCCGCAAGGCCCCCCACCCCAAAGCACCCACCCCCCATGTTGAGGGCATGCGGCCTGGTACAGCTCAGGAGGGGGGGGGGGGGCGCTCGCCCGTCCCCACCCCCTTTCCTGACCGACCGGGCTGCGTGCTCGGATAAGGGTCTGGTATGGATTTTGGGGGTTGACCCCACGCCGTTTTTTCAGCGTAGGGGGTTCCCCTTAACATCCATACCAGACCAAAGGGCCTGGTATGCTCTTGAAGGGGGAACCCATGCCGGTTTTGTATTTAAAATTTGGCGTGGAGTTCCCCCTCAAGATTCATACCAAACAATGCGAGTCGGTACCCTGTCGGGTTGCCATGGAAATAGTAAACCGCAGCTAACCGCAACCACGGCTAATCGCACTGTGCAAATGCAGCTGATCGCAGTGCCTGGAGTCTTGAATTTCACAGGAAAAAAAACATGCTTTTAACTGCAGCAGAATAGCCGTCCGTGTGAAAGGCGCCTAACACACCCAGGTCCAGACACAGCAGAAAAGGACAAGAGACCATTCAAACCAATAATAATCAGATTGATCTGTGAACTGGCCGATGCTTTGGTATGCTTTTGCACACATACTGTACACGCAGACATGGATAATCCAGTTCTTGTCTCCTGATTGCCTGGATTCCAGAACTGGGAGATTCCCAGCAGATCAGATCATAGATCTCTCAGTAAATCTTCAGGTAGATCAAACGTTTGTGAATCACTGATGGGATTAAACTAAAGGAAGCCATACACCAGCAAACTCCATCTGACGAGGACATCCACCAGACAGATCATTACAAGCTGTGTCCTTAGAGGCCACATGCCCCACATCTGATATATTTCTGTGATACGTTCTCATCATTTCCTTTCATATATCATCAGTAAATTCATTTATTTCACTCTACAGGTAAATTCTCATCTGGTGTCCTCTACCACATTTCCATCCATGCCCTGTATAACGACTGCAATGCCAAGGTCTTTTCTACTGAAGCCTATGCCCGAGAGGAAGGTGAGCAAACATCTAGGGGGAGATATTAGAGTACATTATTGGCATAAACTTTATCAAACTTACCGACCTCCCCGAGTGCTTTTGGCATCACTCATTTGTAGGTTTTTTTTATTATAAAGTATAACAGAGTGAAAGCACATTTGCAGGATTGCCTAAAGAGAACCATTTACTTCTGGGCTTATGCAAGATTCCCAGCATTGAGTCTTAAAGGAACTCTACCATGAGAGATATATGTGGGCTGCGATCGCTGACCTCTGCTTCTGATAATGCAGTTTACCTGGCTGTCATGCAGATCCTGTGGCTTCAGGGTATATTCACACCAGTTGTGCTGGGGTACGTTTGTGAGTGCATTCCCAAAGCATGGCAACCAAAAAATAATGGTTCCCTATGAATGCAGTTCACCCCAGCGTGTTTCGTTTCATTGCATTTGCCTAGCCCTGAAAAAAGAGTACAGCATTCAGCGCTGCGCAGCGCATTCAAATGCATACAAAGGATCATTAACGCAACACACTGCAAGGCAAAAAAAAGCAGCCACAACGCATGTAAAGTGCACGTTAACACATTACAATACTTTACAAAAGAACGCAATGGGGAAGCCGGCTTCCCTGTCCCTGTTGAAGAAAAGCATCCCCACAACATGATGCTGCCACCACCATGTTTCACGGTGGGGATGGTGTGTTTAGGGTGATGTGCAGTGTTAGTTTTCCGCCACACATAGCGTTTTGCTTTTAGGCCAAAAAGTTCAATTTTGATCTCATCTGACCAGAGCACCTCACATGGCTTCTTGCAAACTGCAAACGGGACTTCTTATGGCTATTACTCAAAAATGACTTTCTTTGTGCCACTCTTACAGGCCAGATTTGTGGAGTGCACGACTAATAGTTGTCCTGTGGACAGATTCTCCCACCTGAGCTGTGGATCTCTGAGCTCCTCCAGAGTTACCATGGGCCTCTTGGCTGCTTCTCTGATGAATGCTCTCCTTGCCTGGCCTGTCAGTTTAGGTGGACGGCCATGTCTTGGTAGGTTTGCAGTTGTGCCATACTCTTTGCATTTTCGGACGATGGATTGAACAGTGCTCTGTGAAATGTTCAAAGCTTGGGATATTTTTTTATAACCTAACCCTGCTTTAAACTTCTCCACAACTGTATCCCTGACCTGTCTGGTGTGTTCCTTGGCCTTCATGATGCTGTTCGTTCACTAGGGCCCCCCGCGCTTTTCACATATTTATTTGCGGATCATTTTGAAAGCCATTTATCATTTTCCTTCCACTTTATGTGCCACTTTGTGTTGGTCTATCACATAAAATCCCAATAAAATACATTTATGTCAAAAGAACGCAACGCATCACAACGCAACCCACATGCGTTAATGGATGAATTGTGGTGTCAATGAGTCCTCAGTACTGTCTGATTCCCAAACAAATTTGTGCATCAGGAGTTTTGATTTTGTTTGCTGCATGCTTATTGCAGATCAATAACATAACGCTAAAGTTTAGCATAAATTACAAGCATAAAAAGCAACACAAGGGACATATTTTACATTTAGTATGATGTGTCCCTTGTGCTGATTTTCCTTGGTTTAGGAGAAACTTTTGTCTTTCCAGTTTTTTCTGTGCCGGGAACATATGCTCACTTGGCGCCCCCCCAGCACTGTGGCCAAGTGGTCACCAACGGCTCCTGATCACTCATTATAATCAATAACCGGTAAGATGGGATGTCAATCACATGGTTGGGAACCTCTTAAAGGGCCAGCAAGCCAGTGGTTAGTGGTTAAGGGCCCATTCACATGTACCCATTGGTGTGTATTGTAATAAAGCAGGGCAATGTACCATATATGTATTAGTGTGTTGCACTGCCAGCTTTTTTCAATGGCATCCACAGGACATTCAAGAAGACTCCAAGTCACATAAATCAGTACAGGTGGACCTAGAATATTTCAACAATGATACATTTTGTCACAAGTATCTATCTTTTTTATAGAACTTGGCAATTTTAAAAGAATTAAGTTTTCACTGATAATTTACCCCAACACAGAACCTGGCAAAATCTGTTATTTTAAGGGAATCATTTTTTTTTTAGTTCCACTTTCCCATATTGCACCAATATTTTAACCAATCTGCCTACTTTTTACTTTTTCACACTCTCACGTGACGGCTTGACATACCAGCCAATTGTAAACTGGATAAAATAGGTGACAATTTAGTGGCGCATAGGGCAGCAATGATAAGAAATTACTGTACTACTCTGATGTGTGTAGTGCATTCTGTACTTCTGACAGCAGGTGGTGCTGTTGAATTCTCTTAACAATTGTTAAAGTATAACTAAAGGCAAAGCTTTTATTATTTTTGGATAGAGTGGAAAGAAATTGGAAGACCTGTCTGTTTTTTTTTTTTTTTTGCTGTCTGTGTCCCCGTTAGGGAGATTCTCCCTCTCTATTTATTTACCATTATTATCAAAAGTGAAAGAAAAAGAAAAATTTTAGGAATAGAGGGGGAATCATCCAATGGGGTCACTTGTTCTGGTGGTTCTCTCGCTTTGTAGGGATTTCCTTTCACTTCCTGTTTTGGGTATGAGCCAGTAAGTGAAGGAAAATCTCTGCAATGGGACACAGATGGCAAAAAAAAAACCTGACAGGGGTTATAACCCTCCCCTAATCTATCCAAAATGAAAACAAAAAACTTTTTCTGTTAGTTGTACTTTAAACTCAATCATAAATAGTATTGTCTATTTAGTTAATATTATATTATCATTACAACTAGAATGATCATACACAGCATGCTATGGTATATGTATTTAAATCAATCTAAACAGGTAAGAACTCAGGTTATATTTGTACAGATCACTGTATAACTTCACTTGCTGACTGGAGTTGCTCTTTAAGACAGAATTTCTTTATTACCTGAATTAATATTTTTAATTCCCCATTTTCCTGCCTTTTGAATGGCAATGATGGCACATATTTTTAGACCCCTTTCACATGGACAGAGTTGGATCAGAATGAAAATGGATATCCATGTCTGTTACAACTTGTTCCATTTTCCCTCTATGTTGTGTTGAAGGAAAAATGGACTCATGTAATCCCTTTGGGCAGCCAGATGTAAATGGAACGATATCCAAAGCAGACCTGGACGCAAACTCGTTAACTCTGGTCTGAAAAAACGTAAATTAAGTACATTTTCGGATGAAGAAAAATAATGTGGCGCATATTCAGTGTAAACAGTAATAAATATAAAGTGCAATGTTCAAAAGTGCAAAAATCAGAAGAACTTCATATAATATGATCTTGCATATAACTGTGCAAAGAAATTTCCAAAAGTGCAAAGGTGCAATCAAAGTATTATTAAGCACATAAAAATGAATGTCCAATCAAAAAAACGACAAAAAAGAATACATAAAGTGCTTGTGCACATAAACAGGAATCATCCAATTCATCCAAAGTGTTGTCACCCTCCGCTCAGTAATGTCCAATCATTGATAATAGATAGTTAATAAAGTAAAGTGCTTGGTGCAAGAAAAAAATGGAAGACATCCAATTCATCCCAGTTAGATTGAGCAAAGAAGGAAAGAATTGTGGGACTTTATATGAATTATATAATTCTATATATTCTATAATTCTATATTATGAATTGTTTAGGCTTTATTTATTGAAATCTACTATTATATTATATTATACCATTGTATTTATTTTTTACTACCTTACATGTGTATGTACACCTTTTGTAATAAATAACCATGTTATACACTGATTGGTTCTTTTTATGTGCTTCATATAAAGTGCCACAATTTTTTCCTTTTTTGCTCAATCTATCGGGGATGGAGGTATATATTACTATTGCCTCATACAAAGTCCCAATTTAGTTTAGTATTAGGTTTTTTTGTTCTCAATTCATCCCAGTGTTCTCACCATCCGCTGTGTACCAATAGTTTGCCCCAGCCTCTCACCTCATACAGAGACCTCTACGGGTCTAGTCAAGCCTCTTGTAAAAATGGGACAATGATTCCCCAGCAAACTGTTGATTTCCAGAGGTATCTACAGACCGCTGCTATATAGGGATCACATCCGTGGCTCATCAAGTAAAGTTTACATGTAATGAGAGAAGGTGGGCTCCATAGTGCAGCAATCCAATAAACGTTTATTTTAAAACACACGTAGTAAGTTACAGTTAAAAATGATACAAACAGCTTCACAAACGATAGAACTTCCGGTCTCGGCCGTGCCCGGAAGTGACGACACCCGGCTCCTCCCTGACACGTTGCATCACTGAACACGTGACTTCATCAAAGGGTATGATGCCTTATTATAGGCTTACCACTTGTTCTCATTGTCAGCCTCTGTCTGTAAATAAAGTCTGTATCAAACAATAAATAACTATTGCTTCCTTATCATAAGCAGGAACAACATAGCTGGACACCACCAAGTAATTTTTTGTGTCCACTGTATGCCTTTAAAAACAGCTTCAATTCTCCATGGTACGCTTGCACATAGTATTTTAAGGAACTCCTATAGGTAGGTTGTTTCATACAGCTAGGTGACCTAACCACTGCTCTTCTATGATTGTAAGCTGTCTAGGTTGCTTTTGTCTTTTCATGTAATCCCCAACAGACTTAATGATGTTGAGATTGTTGAGGTCATGTTCTGTGGATGCCATACCATCTCTTCTAGGACCAATTGTTCTTTTTTTCCCTGATGATTATGACTTTGTCTGCATGTTTTGGGTCATTGTCCTGCTGCAGAATGAATTTGGGACTGATCAGATGCCTCCCCGATGGCATTGTATGATGTCTAAGGTTCTGCCTGTACTTTATTAAGCATTGAGGATACCATTCATTTCGACCAAATCTTCAACTATTTGTGCAGAACCTCTGCCATTCTTTACTGTTGCCTGCAGCCACTCATCCTTGTACCGCTCTCCAGGCCATTGGCAAACAAAGAGCCCTCTACAATAAAAAGATTTTGGAAAAAAAAAAAACAAAGAGCCCTCTGTAACAGCCAAATATATTTCAAATTTTGATATATCAGTCCAGAGCACCCACTGCCATTTTTCTGCACACAAGGTCTTGTGTTCTATTTTTTTTTTTGTGGATACAGTGCTTTGAAAAAGTATTCATACCCCTTGAAATTTTCCACATTTTGTCACGTTACAACCAAAAACGTAAATTTATTTTATTGGGATTTTATGTGACAGACCAACACAAAGTGGCACATAATTGTAAAGTGGAAGGAAAATGATAAATGGTTTTCCAAATTTTTTACAACTAAATATCTGAAAAGTGTGGGGTACATTTGTATTCAGCCCCCCCCCCCCCCCCGAGTCAGTACTTTGTAGAACCACCTTTCACTGCAATTGCAGCTACAAGTCTTTTTGGGGATATCTCTACCAGCTTTGCACATCTAGAGAGTGACATTTTTGCCCATTCTTCTTTGCAAAATAGCTCAAGCTCTGTCAGATTGGATGGAGAGCGTCTGTGAACAGCAATTTTCAAGTCTTGCCACAGATTCTCAATTGGATTTAGGTCTGGACTTTGACCCAGGAATTTTCATACGAAAATTAGGAATCGGCTGTCGAAAGTTGTGTACATACTATACGAAAATCTTATGAAAATTCTTTGAACGAAAATGTTCGCCTGATTTTCTTATAGTGTGAATGAGCTTTTAGGCTTGTTTCTGTACTTTGTAAGTTGTTAAATGATAACAAAAACTAAAATGTCTTCATATTTGAAAGCATCCTCAGTTTACAGCATTTTTCACAAGTGCCTAAAAACTTTGTACAGTGCTGTTTGTGTGTGTGTATATATAGATATATGTATATATAGATATAGATATATATATATCTACATCTATAGATATATACAGCATGTAATGTCATCTTACTTTAATGTAATGAGAAAGTTCAAGGTCAATTTCTCTCATAGAATTAAAGCCTATATCTTTTTTTTGTTCCTGTTAGTTCCTTTGGCAGGTCCCTCTTTTTCCATTCACGTTTCTTCATCAAAAGTCTTCATTTCATGGGATGAGATACCAAGGCATGATTTAAGAGGAAAACTGAAACATTACACCATCTATGTAAAGAATAAAACAAGTTTTCAGCGGCACACAGGTACTCATTGTTATTCCATCTTACTATGTCTAAACACAGGTGATATCAGCACTATAGAGGTACCCACTACCATTCCTTTTCACACTGTGTAACCAGAGGTAGGATCAGAACTACATGGGTGACTATTACTGCCTTCACTGACACTGTAAAACTAGAAGTAAGATCAGCCCCACCTGGGTACCCATTACTGTCCTTTTTGTAGAACCAGAAGTAGTATTGGCACTACATAGGTGCCCATTACTGCTCCATCTCACACTGTCTATTTAGAGAAAACATCAGTACCCATTATTGTCCCTAGTTATGGTGTCTAATCAGTGATAAGACCAGTACTACACAGATGCTGATTACTTCCATTCTAACACTGGCTAAATAGAGCTCATATGAGCACTCATGAATATCATCCCTGGTCCACTGCTTCAACTTCTTTAGGAGGGTAACCAGCCTCATTGGCGCACTCCTGAAATGAACTACCTAATGTGATTCTACTGCACACATGTCCCTAAAACTGTCCGTAGATGGATCGAAATTCAGCAGGAACCAGCCCAATTTTTCGTCTATGGGCCGGCTGCTTGTACTGATTTTTGATTGACTTCAGTACAATCAGCCTGTCAGGTTTTATTCGCCCGATCACTACGGAAGTGATTACCGCTACCCATCAGATTGTGTAATGGAAGTAACGTTCTGACCAAAAAATACTTACTGCGCATGTGCTATGCATTCCAACATGTGTTCCATGGCACTATGCGTTCCAAATACTTCATGATCTGATGGGTAGCGGTAATCTGATAGAACACCCATGCAGACATCTTACTACACCCAGCTATGTCTTGAATTTTAGAGTAATTTTGGCAATAAAGTGAGAGTATATAAATACATATACTATATTGACATCTGTGATGCTGTTTTGATGTTAAATTAGAAAGGAGCTGGACACCAGCAGTAGGAAGGTGGCGGAGGCCATGTTGCTACACCCTGACACTGCTCAGCGCTAAACCTTTAGGCTTTCAAAATTAAACATCCAAACAGCATCACAGATATCAATATACTATACTGTATTAATTTATATATGCTCACTTTATTGCTAAAATTACTCTGAAATAGAAGACGTAGCTGGGTGTAGTAAGATGTCCGCTGCCTCTGTTGTCGAACAATCTGATGGGCTCTGTTGGTAGTGAAGTGGAGAAGTGTGTGGAACGCATATCGCGCCATGGAACGCATGTTTGAACGCATAGCACATGCGCATTATTTATTTATTTTGTAAGTATTTTTTGGTGGGAACGTCTGATAGAACACTGGCAACTACAGTGCCTTGAAAAAGTATTCATACCCCTTGAAATATTTGACATTTTGTCATGGAAGAACCACCTTTTGCTGCAATTACAGCTGCAAGTCTTTTTAGGGATGTCTCTACCAGCTTTGCACATCTAGAGAGTGAAATTGTGCCCATTCTTCTTCAAAATAGCTCAAGCTCTGTCAGATTGGATAGAGAGCGTCTGTGAACAGCAATTTTCAAGTCTTGCCACAGATTCTCATTTGGATTCAGGTCTGGACTTTGACTGGGCCATTCTAACATATGAATATACTTTGATCTAAACCATTCCATTGTAGCTCTGGCTGTATGTTTAGGGTTTATTGTCCTGCTGGAAGGTTGACCCCTGCCCTAGTCTCAAGTCTTTTGCAGACTCTAATGCCGCGTACACACGGTCGTACTTTTCGTCTACAAAAGTCCAACAGACGCTGATGGACTAAAGCTGGCTGGTAATCCGATCGTGTGTGGGCTTCTCCGGACTTTCAACCGACTTTTTTAGCCTCAAATACGACGTACTTTAGATTTGAAACATGCTTCAAAACTTTTACTTCGTACCTACGACGGACCCCGAAATCCGCTCGTCTGTGTGCTAGTCCGACGGACAAAAAGCCACGCTAGGGCACCTATTGGCTACTGGCTATGAACTTCCTTATTTTAGTCCGGTGTACGTCATCACGTACGAATCCGACCGACTTTTGTGTGGTCGTGTGTAGGCAAGTCCGGTCGTTAGAAAGTAGGCCGCAAGTCCGCGGCAAGTCCACCGAAAGTCTGCCGGAAGTCTGTCCGACAGGCTGTCCGACTTTTGTAGACGAAAAGTACGACCGTGTGTACGCGGCATAACAGGTTTTCTTCTAAGATTGCCCTGTATTTGGCTTCATCCATCTTCCCATCTACTCTGACCAGCTTCCCTGTCCCTGCTGAAGGAAAGCATCCCCACAGCATGATCCTGCCACCACCATGTTTCACGGTGGGGATGGTGTCTTCAGGGTGATGTGCAGTGTTCGTTTTTCACCACACATAGCGTTTTGCTTTTAGACCAAAAA
This sequence comes from Lithobates septentrionalis, assembly GCA_037952835.1. NCBI lineage: Eukaryota > Metazoa > Chordata > Amphibia > Anura > Ranidae > Lithobates > Lithobates septentrionalis. Next base: position 678,291 of record JBBDGP010002920.1, read on the forward strand.
GTTCAATTTTGGTCTCATCTGACCAGAGCACCTTCTTCCACATGTTTGCTGTGTCCCCCACATGGCTTCTTTCAAACTGCAAGCGGGACTTCCTATGGCTTTCTGTCAACAATGGCTTTCTTCTTGCCACTCTTTCATAAAGGCCAGATTTGTGGAGTGTACGACTAATAGTTGTCCTGTGGACAGTGTCTCCAACCTGTATTTTCTAGTCCTTTTTAGAATGTGAAGGATTGGAATGTCTGTTTAAGCTTGATTTTATGGTGTCACTTTAAAATATTACCAGTATTAGCATCACCTAACTAACCATGATCATAGTATATAATCCTGTCACAGTCAGAGGTCAGGCTTGGAGGACAGTAACTATAGCAGTAGAGAGGCTTCCACCAACCAGCTGGATAAGTGAACAAGCAGGTCACCCTGGCAGATGACGCGGGCTCACCCGAGGTGCGTGGTCTAAGCACTAACCAGTATTCACCCGAGCTCCTGATAGTTGAGATGGGTCTTGCTGCGTGTTAGTACCAGGTCACAGTTTTTAGGAATGCCCTACCAGGAAATGAGCAACTCAGGGTCCAGTAGCAGATATAGCAGGTTGGGATCAAGCAGAAGCTTAGTCAGTAAACAAGCCAAAGGTTGGTAACAAGTGGTTGCAGGTTGTAAACAAGCAGAAGCGTAGTTGAGGAACAAGCCAAAGGTCAGTAACGAGTGGTAGCCAACATACGGACGGCCGCAGGAGTGACAAGAGCGAGATACTGGCTGGAAAGAGCACAATAATCTGGCTAATGCAGGGATGCAGAGACATGGCTTAAATCAGGAAGCTCTCGGGAAGAGCAAAGAGTTCAAGGTGCACGAAAAGCAAGACATAAGGCAAGGTTGTCTAAGCAATCGAGCAGGGAGCTGTCCAGCATCTTAGGTGACTCAGTGGGAGGAGTTACTGTCAGATGCAGCAGAGGTCCTGGGCTTAGGTCCTGGCCTTGACAAATACTGTCTCTTCCAGCACTGTCTAACCAGAGGTAGCGTCAGCATGACAAAGGTGCTCAGCACTGCCTTCTGTCACACTGTCTATATAGAGATAGGTTAAACATTACAGAGATGCTCATTACTGTTCCTTCTTACAATATCCAAGAAGAGATACGATTTGTCCAAAATTCAAGCCATGGGTGGCCCTGCAAGCACCATCTGACCTGACAAAAAAAAATCGTCTGAGCCATGTGGAAAATTATCAGTTGAACAGTGACTGCAACAATAGTCAGCAGTGGAGATTCCTCCATCAAAACTGTTAGCATGCTGGAATCACTCATGTGCCCATGACTATCCCATCCTCATGTATATGGATTTTTATTCTACTGATTCTTTGTCTGGAATGGTAGATTTATCTTCAGTTCTGTGGTGTTTATTTGATGGAATATTTTGTTTTCTTTTTCTTGTCATGTCATCTTTTTGTCTTTTGAACCTGTTTTTTTATATATGTCTTTAGGATCAGTGTTATGACTGAAATACTTATGATTTTAACATACTGTATTTATCATATGTACAGTGTATGGCAGGAATTTCACCCTCTCCGGACTGTCGCCACATGGAGCGTACACCACCTTCATAACAGCATCCACAGCAGCGGGAGAAGGGGTGCCAAGTGCCAACCAGACATTTCAGACTAACATAGGTATGTATCTAAGAATGAAGAATTAGTGGACTTTTTTGCTTTTGGTGCCCTATGCAAGGGCACAACAGGAAATAATAGAATAACTTTTCTTAGCTATTTGCTGACTGCAATACATACTGTATCTATACATTGCAGTTTGCAAGTGGTTTACCGGGGTTATGGCTGAAGCCATAACCCGGGTATTGTTTTTATTCAGCCGGCGGCTAGTTTTCTCATGAAAGCAGTCCGAGCGGCTCATTAGCTACTAAATCATTTTCAGAAGCGGCAAGGGGCATCCCCTCCCACCACTTGCAGGTGTTTTCTGGGGCTTACTGTTCTCGCCGGCGCGCATGAGAAGCAGTATGGCCGGCTGGTCACAGAGGCGAACAAAGACTAGAGTCACTGCCGGTCCAGGGTGGAAGTGAACAATGTTTTTTTTAAGCAAAAGATCACATTTTTTTTGTATCTTTTGCTTTTAATGGTAAAGAAGAGATCTCTCAATAAAGAGGACCTGTCATCCTTATTTCGATTACAATGAATGTTTACGTCCCTTGCAATAGAAAAAATAAATTGTGTAAAAATAAATAATAATAAAAAAATTAAAGCGACCCTGTCCCTCCATGCTGGCATGCAAAAGCGAACACATACGTAGGTCAGGCACGCATATGTGTTCACACCACACATGAGAGATATACCTGTGAATGATATGCCCCGCACACACGGTCGGACTTTGTTCGGACATTCCGACAACAAAATCCTAGGATTTTTTCAGACGAATGTTGGCTCAAACTTGTTTTGTCTACACACGGTCGCACAAAGTTGTCGGAAAATCCGATCATTCTGAACGCGGTGACGTAAAACACGTACGTCGGGACTATAAACGGGGCAGTGGCCAATAGCTTTCATCTCTTTATTTATTCTGAGCATGCGTGGCACTTTGTCCGTCGGATTTGTGTACACACGATCGGAATTTCCGACAACGGATTTTGTTGTCGGAAAATTTTATCTCCTGCTCTCCAACTTTGTGAGTCGGAAAATCCGATGGAAAATGTCCAATGGAGCCCACACACGGTCGGAATTTCCGACAACAAGCTCCGATCGGACATTTTCCATCGGAAAATCCGACCGTGTGTACGGGGCATTAGAGTGAGAGCAATAATTCTAGCGATAGACCTCCTCTGTAACTCTAAACAGGTAACCTGAATTTTTTTTTAAAGTACTGTAGTTTGTTAAGAGCGTGCACAATTTTAAAGCTTGACATGTTAGGTATCTATTTACTCGGCATAACACCATCTTTCATATGTTACAAAAAAAATGTGGGTATATCTTTTGTTTTGCTTTTTTTTAAAATTCATTAATGTGTATTTTTTTTTTCAAAAAAATTGAAAAAACCACTGCACAAATACCGTGTGACATAAAAGATTGCAACAATCGCCATTTTATTCCCTAGGGTCTCTGCTAAATAAATAAATATATATATATATATATATATATATATATATATATATAAATATTAGGGGGTTCTAAATAATTTTCTAGCAAGAAATACTGATTTAAACTTGTAAACAATGTGCCAGAAAAATCACCAGAACGGGTGTCCCCTTTGAAATACCTGTCATATTTTTCGGTGACAACTGTAAAAATGTAAATTTCCAGTCACTTTCTGCCCTGTGACAGTGATTACTGGGACACTTACAAAGTGTGAATCTTCCCAGCAGGGACACAGTGAAAAAAATACAAGGGTATTTCCCTTACTTTAGATATATTTCCCTTTACTTCCAGTTGTATTTACAAGGCAAGAAGTGAAGGGAAATTTTCCCAATGAGATACACATGACAAATTCTGTTAAGGATTGTAACCACACCCTACTGTATCAAATTTAAATTGTCTTCGTATATACTTTAATATATAACTGTTTGGTTCCTTGTCCCTTTTGTGTTCAATTGGCTTCATGGTTTCTTATTTTATCTTTTATGTCTATGATATCTCAGGAAAGCGGATTCATCCACTGGCTTTGATCTCAATGTCTCTGATCGGCGTAGGCATTCTTGCAATGGCTATCTTCATACATCCCTTCCTTCTGGCTTTGTGGCCAAAGATCCCGAAGCCAGAGAATAAATTTAACGGTGCCACTGTCAGCTCTAAGTTTTTGGAACCACAGCAGGTATGGTAACCCCATTGTATGTTTTTTTTTTTTTTTTTATCATTTCTACAAATGTTTCCTTGTAACTTTCTAAAACCATAGAGGCTATTTCAATTGCTGTTTCAATTAAAGCTTAGAAAAGTCAAAGTATACAAGTTCAAAGATTCACCCTCCAAAAAAAAGATATGTGCAGGTCTTTAAATCAAGCCTTCATTTACCTCTGTAGCTGTGAGAAATGTGGAGAAATCCATCTCTAGTGTTCACAACAGAGGCACGGATATCCAGACTCCCCATTACTTCCTATGGAAAATCTTGACAGGCCTGCCAGCCCTCTAATCTAAACACACTACAGGTTTTGTAATCTGTTAAAACCCACATTATAATTTAGAGACTGATGATCTTTGATGATAAATTGCTTCACAGTGCCTGTAGACACAGAGGTTAGTGAGGGCTTGTTTAAAAGAGGAACTGACCTCTGGAAGGTGTACACAAAAGGCAAAAGAGGACTGGGTCTGACTAGTCACTAGTATTGCCTATGGTCTCCCTGTAGCTGATTTTTCCCCATTACTGACTTACCATGCCTTGTTCTGGCTAGTGTTCCTGTATGGAGGGGGCCATCTTGGCAGAAGTATGTAGCAAGGAGATCAGTGAACAACACAGTAGGGGCATCACCAAATCTCATTTCGAATCTGCTGAGATTATCAGAAGTAATAGTGCCTTAGATCTCAAATGCAGACAAAAAGGTACAATTCTTTTTTCAGAACACTGCTTAGGCAAAGTTAACCCCTATCCAGCCGACCGCCTCCCAGCCCTTTAAGGCTAAAAGCCGGGAGGCTGAGGCGGGCATTCGGGTCATGTGACCACTGTGATTGGCTGTCACAGTGGTCACATGATCGGAAGGCTCTCCCGATTGCTAGTATGCATCGGGAGCTTTCCGGTACCCTCCGATTACCATGCTGGAAGCACTTGGGGAGCGTGCCCTCAGTATGGTAAGTGGTTTACACAGCACCATATATGTGTGGCCACTTAGCGTAAAGTCCCACACGCCAAGAGGCTGCATATACAGTATCTCACAAAAGTGAGTACACCCCTCCTATTTTTGTAAATATTTTATTATATCTTTTCATGTGACAAAACTGAACATATGACACTTTGCTATAATGTAAAGTAGTGAGTGTACAGCTTGTATAACAGTGTAAATTTGCTGACCCCTGAAAATAACTCAACACACAGCCATTAATGTCTAAACCGCTGGCAACAAAAGCGAGTACACCCCTAAGTGAAAATGTCCAAATTGGGTCCAATTAGCCATTTTCCCTCCCCGGTGTCATGTGACTCATTAGTGTTAAAAGGTCCCAGGTGTGAATGGGGAGCAGGTGTGTTAAATTGGGTGTTATCGCTCTCACTCTCTCATACTGGTCACTGGAAGTTCAACATGGCACCTCATGGCAAAGAACTCTCTGAGGATCTGAAAAAAGAATCGTTGCTCTACATAAAGATGGCACCATCCAGTGATGATGAACCTTGGCACCCCAGATGTTTTGAAACTACATTTCCCATGATGCTCAACTACACTGCATAGTGCATGAGCATCATGGGAAATGTAGTTCCAAAACATCTGGGGTGCCAAGGTTCGCCATCACTGGCATAGGCTATATGAAGATTGCCAAGACCCTGAAACTGAGCTGCAGCACGGTGGCCAAGACCATACAGCGCTTTACCAGGACAGGTTCCACTCAGAACAGGCCTTGCCATGGCCGACCAAAGAAGTTGAGTGCACGTGCTCAGTGTCATATCCAGAGGTTGTCTTTGGGAAATAGACGTATGAGTGCTGCCAGCATTGCTGCAGAGGTTGAAGGGGTGAGAGGACAGCCTGTCACTGCTCAGACCATATGCCACACACTGCATCAAATTGGTCTGCATGGCTGTCGTCCCAGAAGGAAGCCTCTTCTAAAGATAATGCAAAAGAAAGCCTGCAAACAGTTTGCTGAAGACAAGCAGACCAAGGACATGGATTTCTGGAACCATGTCCTGTGGTCTGATGAGACCAAGATAAACGTATTTGGTTCAGATGGTGTCAAGCGTGTGTGGCAGGTGAGGAGTACAAACACAAGTGTGTCTTGCCTACAGTGAAGCATGGTGGTGGGAGTGTCATAGTCTGGGGCTGCATGAGTGCTGCCGGAACTGGGGAGCTACAGTTCATTGAGGGAACCATGAATGCCAACATGTATTGTGACATACTGAAGCAGAGCATGATCCCTCCCTTCAGAGACTGGGCCACAGGGCAGTATTCCAACATAACGACCCTAAACACACCTCCAAGACGACCACTGTCTTGCTAAAGAAGCTGAGGGTAAAGGTGATGGACTGACCAAGCATGTCTCCAGACCTAATCCCTATTGAACATCTGTGGGGCATCCTCAAACGGAAGGTGAAGGAGCACAATGTCTCTAACATCCACCAACTCCGTGATGTCCTCATGGAGGAGTGGAAGAGGACTCCAGTGGCAACTAATGGTGGCCACACAAAATGTTGACACTTTGGGCCCAACTTGGGCATTTTCACTCAGGGGTGTACTCACTTTTGTTGCCAGCGGTTTAGACATTAATGGCTGTGTGTTGAGTTATTTTGAGCGGACAGCAAATTTTCACTGTTATACAAGCTGTACACTCACTACTTTACATTGTAGCAAAGTGTCCTTTCTTCAGCGTTGTCACATGAAAAAATAGAATAAAATATTTACAAAATTGTGAGTGGTGTACTCACTTTTGTAAGATACTGTACGTGTGCGGCCAAAATGAAAAGGTTAATATTCCTTTTATTTCCAATAAGGTCTTCACTTTTTAAAAACAGAACAACTTTTAAGGATGTTTTATTGCTTGTTATCCACTTGAGTATTTTAAATGTAAAATATATGTCTTAAAAAAGACTTCAACAAAGTTTTTAGGACATATCTCCTATGTTCAGCCCCTCTCCTCCTGCCACTGCTCCCCCTGCGGCTATTACTGGCAATTGCTAGCTGTCAAAATGACAGCCTGGAATTCCTATGTCATACATAGCAGGAGCAGCTTTCAAAAATGTAGGCGCTATTGAGTATAATAATATGTGCAGCTAGCCTGCAAGTAATACAGTGTCTCGTTTCATTGCATTTACAATTTCATTCCTATGTAGATAAAATGATTTTACTAACACTAGAAAGTAAAATACGGAAATTAATTGTCTTTGTAGATCTGCCTGGAATTCAACTTTAAAGTGGACATTATTCCCAAAAAACATGTTATTTGCACCTGGCTCCAGCTCCCTCCCTGCAATTAGATTAATTTTTTTTAAGGGTTAGCTCACCTTTTCATTTTTTTTTTCTGTAAAGGTAAATTAACACTGAAATCCGTCCACCCCTGCCCCAGTCCCTGCTGTACTTACCTCCAGGCTTGCTGAGCTGTCAGCACCCCCACAGCCGGTCCAGTGGTCCAAGGTTTTGAAGTCCCCGCTATTCTCCCTCTTCTCCATGCAGTGCTTCTGGGACAGACAGTGAATCAATCATGTCCATCCTGGAAGTGCTGCATGGAGAAAAGAGATTTCAAACCCTTGGACTGCTGGACCAGCTGCAGGGGAGGTAAGTACAGCGGGGATTGTGAGTAGGGTATCCGGTGTTAGTTCACCTTTACTGTACATTTTTTCGGACCCCTTAGGTGTTTTTGACTTTTTTGTGCTGCGCAGCACTTTATTTATGCCTAGGCAAGAATGACGTTGCCCTCCTGGTGCCTCATGGTGCATGCATGTCACCATTGCCATGCGTATGCTTATATGGCAAAGCTCCCTGCCCGGCCTTCAAGACCCAGCAGAAACCTGCCGCACATCTGCACACATGCAGGGGGGTGCAGCATGCAGCATAAAGATGTTGCAGTTGTGGAGGTCCCAGATCTCAGTTATCTGCGCATGCACAGGGAAACGTGGCATGTGCAAAGATTTAAACTTGCATAAAAAAGTATCGGTGGGGCGAAACACATCGGGGGGGGGGGGCATGGCCTGGATGGAACCAGGCTGAGGCTGCTTTTACTATACTGACTGTTGGGTTGGGTTGTGTGCGGCGTTTGGGGCCTTTCTTTCCTGCATGTGCAAATATGTGCCAGGAGGGGCAGACACCTTTGGCACATCTGGATTTTCAAAGATTGTGATGCTTATGAAGAGGGTGGAGCCAGCATTACGAGGACTGACGTTCCTCTATAACAGAGATATGCAATTAGCGGACCTCCAGCTGTTGTAAAACGACAAGTCCCATCATGCCTCTGCCTCTGGGTGTCATGCTTGTGGCTGTCAGAGTCTTGCTATGCCTCATGGGACTTGTTGTTCTGCAACAGCTGGAGGTCCGCTAATTGTATATCCTTGTTCTATAAGGTGCTGACAGACAAGCTTTGACAGTTACCCAACAATAAAAGTCAACCAATGAGGCCAGCACTTATCAGCACAAGCAAACATATTGAGTGCCTTGAAAAAGTATTCATACCCCTTGAAATTTTGCACATTTTGTCATGTTACAGCCAAAAATGTAAATGTATTTTATTGGGATTTTATGTGATAGACCCGGTGCTGTTTCTTGGCCTAGGCCGACAAGGCCCAGACCTAGGGCGGCACTTTGCGGTGGGCGGCGTCCCCGCACGAAAAAAGCCCCCGTCTGCCGAGTCCCGACTCCCGCACACAAACCGCCCCCCAGCTACAGACCCCCAGGCAGGCGGCTTACTGCAGCCTGTAGTGATGAAACAGCAGCGTGACTTGGCCGGGGAGGGAGGGCGGGGACTATATCGGTGTGACTTGGCCGGGGAGGGAGGGCGGGGACTAACGCCCCATAAGCGGCCAGTGATTGGCAACACTCTAAGCAACTGATGGAGCCTCCGCCTACCCTCCTCTGTGACATCTAGGCTCAGCGCAGGTGTGCTCACCCCGCTGTCTACTGTTACTAGTAAACACAGAAGCCTCAGTTCTGTGCTTACTAGTGACAGCCCTGAGAGCGCATCTCTCCCGCTGGCTTCCACAGAATCTCCCTGCTGCTGCACCAAAACAATGTAGAGACATTTGCCCGGTGCTGTGTGATCATGGGCAGGAGTATGGGGCGGGGCATTACTTCAGACGTCCGGATGGCGACCCCCGTGCCTGATGATCCCACGGCTGCCACTGGCAAGTGAAAAGAGTTGCAGCCACACTACCTGGGTAAAGCCAGAAAGAAGTGGGGGGTATCTTATGCAAAGCTGAGGAGATACAGAGGGAGCTGAGTTAAAGAGATGCAAAGCTTAGCTGTTGGGGGGTTGCAGAGATAAGCTGTAAGAAAAGGTGCAAAGGCGAGTTGTGGCCAGAGATGCAGAGGTTAGCTGTAAAAGGGGGGAAAGTGTGATGAAGTGAGCTGCGGTCATTGAAGGGGGAGGCGTGCATAGGTGAATTGCAGAAGGATGGGGGGTGCAGGAGTGAGTAACAGACATGGGGTGAAGGGGTGAGTCGCAGAAAGAGGGCGCAGGGGTGAGTCGCAGAAAGAGGGCGCAGGGGTGAGTCGCAGAAATAGGGCGCAGGGGTGAGTCGCAGAAAGAGGGCGCAGAGGTGAGTCGCAGAAAAAGGGCGCAGAGGTGAGTCGCAGAAAAAGGGCGCAGAGGTGAGTTGTAGACAGGCGGTGCAGATGTGAGTTGCCAAAGAGTGTGGGTGTGTAGATATGAGTTGGAGAAGGGTGGGGGGGGGGGGGTGCAGAGGTGGGTTGTGCATGGTTGGGAATGAAGAGGTGGGTTGTGGATGGGTGGGAATGAAGAGGTGGGTTGTGGATGGGTGGGAATGAAGAGGTGGGTTGTGGATGGGTGGGTGTGCAGATATGAGTTATAGACAGGGGGTGCAGGTGAGTTGTGGATTGGGGTGTAGTAGTAAGTTGTGGATGGTGGGTGTAAAGGTGAATTGAGGCAGGGGGTGCAGAGATGAGTTGCGGACAGGAGTTCAGAAGTGAGTTGTAGATGGGGGTGCAGAGGTGAGTTTTGGACGGGGGGCAGAAGTGAGCTGCGAACAATTTTGGACGGGGGTGCCGAAGCAAGTAGTGGTTGGGGGTGCAGTCAGTGCTGTTTCTTGGCAAAGGCCCAGGCCAGCACTTTTTTTGGGGGGGGGGGGCGGCAGCCCAGCCCCCCCCCTTTCCCGAGTCCTGGCTCCCGCAGACAAACTGTCCCCAGCTACAGCCCCCAACTGGCAGCGGGTGGCTTACTGTAACCTGTAGCTGCGCTGTTTTCTGGTGGTGACTTGACCGGGGAGGGAGCACTTAAAGCAACTGACGGAGACTCCACCTACCCTCCTCCGTAGCATCTATCGCAACTTTTGGAGAGAGGAGTATGAGGGGTACCACCAGGACAGCCAGGTACGATTCTTATACCTCTTGGGCACTTTTTTTCTGTTCGATAAGCTGCACTTATGGGACTGTAGTGATGGGCACTGATAAGCCTCCACTGATGGGACTGTACTGATGGGCACTGATAAGGCTGCACTGATGGGCACTGGTGGGACTGCACCGATGGTACTGTACTGATGGGCACTGAAAATAATAGATACAACATTTGAAATGGTATACAAAACAACAAAATATACAAGTAGGCACTTGGTACCCACAGAGAGGAAGAGGTGGAGCTCTGAGAGGAAAAGGTGGAGCCTAAAGAGGAAGGGTGGGGTTTACAGATGACAGGGCGGGTTTTAAACAGGAAAGGTGTGGCCTTGACAGGAAGGGGCGGGTCATAATTTAATTAGGGGATGCACGAGTTTAGTCAGGCCTAGGGCAGCACAAAACCTAAATACACCACTGGATAGACCAACACAAAGTGGCATATAATTGTGAAGTGGAAAGAGAATGATAAATGTTTTTCAATTTTTTTTACAAATAAATATGTGAAAAGTGTGGCGTGAGTTTGTATTCAGCCCCCTTTACTCTGATACTCCCAACTAAAATCTAGTGGAACCAATTGCCTTCAGAAGTCACCTAATTAGTAAATGGAGTCCACCTGTGTGTAATTTAATCTCAGTATAAAATACAGCTGTTCTGTGAAGCCCTCAAAGGTTTGTTAGAGAACCGTAGTGAACAAACAGCATCATGAAGGCCAAGGAACACACCAGACAGGTCAGGGATAAAGTTGTGGAGAAGTTTAAAGCAGGGTTAGGTTATAAAAAAAAAAGACCAAGCTTTGAACATCTCACGGAGTACTGTTCAATCCATCATCCGAAAAATGGAAAGAGAATGGCACAACTGCAAACCTACCAAGACATGGCTGACAAAATGTGGAAAATTTCAAGGGGGTGAATACTTTTTCAAGGCACTGTACACCTATTTATTAGTGCAATGTTGCTTTAGATAAATAAGCTAACATTTTGGACCGCGCAGGATTTTAACGTGGAAATTCCACTATCTTAATCCATGTCACTTTCAGCCTTTTGGTATTATGCATCTTTAGTACGACCCTGTTTCCCGTACCTTCCTAAGTAACACAGACATGACCACCATTCTTACATCCTTAGCTCCACAGCTCGACTCTCTGCCCTTACGAGCACAGGCACCTTTTATTTATCAGCAACAAAAGGGATGACAAACAGGAAGTCATGGCCCCAACAGCCAATCGCTTCCTCCATGCAAAATGACATCACAGGAAATGACAACAGTAAAGGGGAGAGCATCCACAGGAGTGGCGGGGGGGGGGAGAGTGCACATGTCCCACCCACTTGAGGCATGTACACTGCCCCCCGCCCAGCCACATGCATGCACATCCACCATTTTGGTCAGTATGGAGCCTATTCAATACTGCTCAGAGTAACCAGTATCTAGTAAGATCATTCTACTTGTTCTTACAGGCTTGAGAAGATCTGCGGGAACATTGCTAATGCTGTTGTCAATATACGGTACGAGTATACCAACAAGGCAGATATCAATGTCCCCTTATAAAAGCAGATATGTATCCAAAGGGATAGCGTAGCCACGACAGAGATATAATATGTTTCTCTCGTTATGCGGACTTCGCTTCTCTAATGTGCATAGACATTTGAAGGCAAGAAGCCCAGCGCATTGCGCTTGATACTTACAAACCGGCAAACGCCCACAGACACAGAGAACACGTCTCCAAGCCCATGAGAAGGTTTTCATACTGACGGTTTTAGCGCTGGTCCCGATTCAACCCAAGAGCGCTCCGCGGTTAAATCAGACACTAACTATAAAACACACATCCTAGAATAAAATGTCCACATGAGTCATGAGATAGAATACAATTTCCACAACAATTTCTTCCCCCAAGGTGACATACAGTAGTAACCCAAAAAGTACCATTTGTGGCTGGGTCAGGTCTATGGGAGGGCCATTGACGGTCAATTAACCAGCCTGCGCTGATCCCAAAAAGCACCTGCAGCATCAGGTCAGCTCTCCTTATCTCTGCCCCCTCTGCATTCCCTTAAACACAAATGCTCAGCCAACTTGAACGTTCCTGCTTATGACATCACAGTAAGACAGCTTTGCCGGAGGGCGGTCATGTGACACATTTCCCATCCTGTCGTGAGAAGCTTTAATATAATAACTTACTCTACGTACTCACTGAACCTACACTATAATTCCCCATTAATATTCACACCACCTGCTAAGATTTGCACAGCACGGCCTTCAGTTGACACAATGATCGCAGCGCTGGCAGGCACAGTTAATGTTTAATCTGTGGTTTTCCTTAAACACACAGACGTGGCACGGATTTTATGTCCCCAATTCTGCCGGTTCAGCTGCTCCTGCGGGCTGTGCTGGGATACGAGGAATAAAAGGGCCGCTCGCCTCTAACCACCCACTTCGCTCAGCGCTGCAAATCCGTATCAAATGCTGATTCATCGGATACATTGTCCCATCCGGCAACTTCTGATGAGCCTGGCAAAACGCAGACTTAAATTTCACCAGCCGGGGAGGGGGGGGGGGGGGTCAGGGTGACTAATTGTTTATGGAGGACACAAATCTTTTTGCCCTTCAGCGCCACAATGCGCCGAGGCCAAGGTAAACCTTCTGCAGGGGAAAACGGTTTTGGCATTAACTGGAAGGAGATTGTGTAACGTCACCGGTTTCATATTTCTAGTAGAATGCCAAGATTTTTTTATTTTTTTTACAACCCCCCCCCTATAAAAAAAAAAAAAAAAAGATTGAAATTTCACTTAAGTTCCGTTCACATCTGCACATTTCTTGTGCATTTTAGGTGCAGTGCTTTAAAAAAAACAGTCCTGCATGCTGCATCTTTGATGCGCTTTATAGAGTTTTATAGAGTTCAATGGTAGCGCTCCTAAAACGCACCTAAAATGCAACACAGTCTAATTGCACTGCACATACATAGACCAGTCCTTACCATCTCCGCGCTTTACCTCCCCGACTTCATCTTCGTTCCAGTGGTGGCGGTCCTCTTCTGGCCGAATGACATTTGTGATTTGTGTCATTCTACCCAATTCCTGTGAGCCCAGTCTGTTGTTTGCACGCCCCCCCTGAAGGGGGCACCATCACGCAGGCTAGGCTCACATTATTCCACACACATCATTATGTGAGAAACGCTCAGTTCTGGAAGAAAACCATACCCCTACCACTGTCAAAAGAAGAGAAAGTATTGGTGAAGTTGCCGGACCAGCTAGAAGACTATAGACTGTATAGAGATTTAAAGAGGGGCTTCAGGGGAAGGCAGGTGGAAGGTTTAAAAAAGCAGGAGTTCCCCTTTATTGTTAATAATTTCCTAATTTCTAGCTACATTAAAGCTAAAAACTCTGGGCAAAAAAAAGTTTTCCTATGCATTTGGGCTGTGCCCGCAGTGCATAGGTCAACTGCTCAATTTTGTCTAGGGGATTGGAGAAAGCTTATACTCACTCGATTCTCCGCTCCACCAGCAAAACGGTGCTCCCCCACGATCCAACTGTGGACTGTTCCTGATGTACCCACGTCCAGAGCAGGTCTATGGGCGTGATGATGTCAGGAAAAGTCAACTGCACATGTCTGCTAGACCGCGCGGGGGTAGTAGCCACAGATACTGGTCTTGTGTGTGGAGGAACAGAGGATTAGGCGAGTATATCTCAGCTTTCCAATCCCCTAAAGAACATTTTTTTTTGCCTTGGGGTTGGCTTTAGGCTGGGTTCACACTGATGCTGGATGCGGCTTGCAGCAGGGGGCCCGGTGTGTCCCTGTTCTCTGTTTTGGGGCGAATTGGGTCCGAATTTTTGCTTGAATTCAGCCCTGAAACGGAGCCAAAGACGCACAGGACTCCATTGAGAGCAGGTCACAATCTCCTGTCATGCGAATTGGATGCAGAGAAACCTGCATCCAATTTGATCTAGTATGAACCTAGCCTTAAAGAACGAATCCAACAAAAGTGCTGATTGAAACAAGAAAGATAGCCACTAACAATTTGTATCCAGCAGGGCCAGCTCCCGATCATGTGACCACTGTGACAGCCAGCCAATCATAGTGGTCACATGATCGCGAATACTTACTACCCCCCCTCCCCCCCATGCATACCTCCCCCCCACGCTGGGCGGGAAGGTATTAAACCTGAACTCCAGGCAGATATAAAAGACACATAATAACCATTAACCATCAACCACTGCCATTTTCATTAATACTTAAATAAATGTATATTTTAAAGTCAAGCAGTGTTAGTACCTGAATTTGACCAGGTATCAGCCTCCTGCAGTCAAATCATATATAACAGAGCTGGCGAGTGAGAGGAAAAAGCAGTACAAGAAGCCAATCAATTCATGTGCAGACAATAAGCATGCTGATAGGAGGAGAGAGCGGAGTGAAGGGGAGATGAGCTCATCACTGTGCTGCTTCTCTTTCCACTGTCCAGTCACAGGTGGGTCCAGTGGGTTGAATGATGCTAGCCATCAGATTAAGGACATCTAGTGGCAGAAAATAAGTACTGCTGATCAAACGAGGATCATATTGAGGGCTGCTAGTGGAAGAAAAGAAATACTGAGGATCAGAGTGAAGACACTGTGGGTATGAGTAACCCTGCGGATTGAAAGTGAATGTTGCTGCAAAGGGTTTATCTTTTAAAGCAGATTTCCACCCAAAAGTGGAACTTCCATTCATTGTACTCCTCCCCCCCTCCGATGCCACATTTGACACCTTTCGGGGGGGAAGGGGGACAGCATACCGGTCTTTCACAGGTATGTTTTCCCCACTACCAGGAGCCTCAGCCGCAGGTATTGACGTCACAGCTGGGACTCCCCCCATCGCCGGGCCAGTAGGAGAGAGGAGCGGAGCCTCGCGCATGTGCAGTAGGGTTCCCAGCGTGAAGCCGAAAGGCTACACTGCCGGGTTCCCTTACTCGCAATGGAGGCGGCATGCACCCGACAACTGATGGAAACCTCAGCTGCGGTGCTGACATCGCTGGACTCCAGGACAGGTAAGTGTCCGATTATTAAAAGTCAGCAGATGCAGAATGTGAAGCTGCTGGCTTTTAATTTTTGCAGCGGTGGACGGACCTCCGCTTTAATAGGCTATTCATTTTTATCTTGTTATTTTTGGCTGTAGTTTTGTTTTAAGCTGTATGTAAAGTAGTACTGTACTAGTACTGTGATGGAAGCAATCAGAAAAAAAGCATGGGGGGGGGGGGGACTATAGGAAGATCTGACACGCTCTGTGCCTTTACACTGTCGCCCTACTAGTAACTAAAGCAGGTCCCTATGGAAGGCAGGTGGGACTGCAGATGTGAGTGACATTATACACGTTGTAATGTTTTGTACTTTGTTTTTTGTTTTCCAATATAGACTCCTTCTAACCCTCCCATCATAGAGGTTGAAGAAATGGAACCAGTTTCCCCACCATCGCCCCCACCATCACCCCCACCGGCACCCCCGCCAGACCAATTTAAGCCCATAACGTCCGGCTATGAAAAGCACTTCATGCCGACCCCTGAGGAAGTCATGGGTTTGTGCTAGTAAGGAAAAAAATGAAACCTATTCAACAATAATGCCACAAACACAAGTGATCCATCACAGAGGTGGAAGAAATGGAACCAGTTTCCCCTCCATCACCCTCACCAGACCAGTGTGGTGCTATAGCATCAGACTGCAAGTAGCACTTCGTGCCAGCTCCTTAGAAAGTGATGGATGTGTGCTAATAACAAAAAAAGTGAAACCTGCTCCACAATGATGCCACAAATACAACTGATGGAGTTCTCCCATCACAGAGGTGGAAGTAATGGAACCAGTTTCCCCACCATCACCCTCAATGGCACCCCCGCCAGACCAATGTAAGCCCATAACGTCCGGCTACGAGAAGCACTTCATGCCAAACCCCGAGGAAGTAATGGGTTTGTGCTAATAATGAAAAAATGAAACCTACTCCATACTGATGCCACAAACACAAGTGATGGAGTTCTCTCATCACAGAGGTGTAAGAAATAGAACCAGTTTCTCCACATCACCCTCTCCGGCACCCCAGCCAGACCAACGTAAGCCTATAAAGACTGGCTTCAAGAAGCACTTCATGCCGACCCCCGAGAGAGTGATGAGTTTGTGCTAATAATGAAAAAAGTGAAACCTACTCTGCAATGATGCCACAAACACAAGTGATGGAGTTCTCCCATCACAGAGGTGTAAGAAATAGAACACGTTGGCCCACCATCACCCTTACCGGCACCCCAGCCAGACCAGTGTAAGCCCATAACGTCCGGCTCTGAGAAGCACTTTATGTCGACCCCCAAGAAAGTGATGGGTTTGTGATAATGAAAAAATGAAACCTACTCCATAATGATGCCACAAACGCAAGTGATGAAGTTCTCCCATCACAGAGGTGGAAGAAATTGAACCAGTTTCGGCCCCATAACCCTCAACAGCACCCTCCCCAGACTAGTGTAAGCCCATAACTTCCAGCTCTGAGAAGCACTTCATGTCGACCCCTGAGGAAGTGATGGGTTTGTGATAATGAAAAAATTAAACCTACTCCACAATGATGCCACAAACGCAAGTGATGGAGTTCTCCCATCACAGAGGTGCAAGAAATGGAAGCAGTGTCCCCACCATCACCCTCTCCAGCACCCTCCCCAGACCAGTGTAAGCCCATAACCTCTGGCTATGAGAAGCACTTCATGCTGACCCCTGAGAAACTGATGGGTTTGTAATAAAATAATGAAATATATTAAACCTACTCCACAATGATGCCACAAACACAAGTGATGGAGTTCTCTCTTCACAGAGGTGGAAGAAATGGAACCAGTTTGCCCACCATCACCCTCAACAGCGCCCCCACCAGACCAGTGTAAGCCCATAACGTGCCAACTCCTGAGGAATTGATAGGTTTGTGTCATTAGTGAAAAATACAAGCCTACTCCACAATGGCGCCACAAAATGGAGTGAAGCTGGAGAGAAGAGTGGAAAGGACACATCAGATCTCTACGGTTTCAGCGGTTTACAGAGGTGTGAGGTTTCCTGCTTACTCTCGCCTCCATACTGTTTGTTAATTAGCAGGCATGCATGTCAGGACAGGGTTATTATGGCTGTAATACAGCTTCAGGGTATACAAGTAAAACAGAGGGAGCTCAACCTGTCCGACCAGACTGTCTCCTGATTTATAATTCCTTGGATATGTGCTTTACGCACCAAACTCTAGAATCCTGTCTACCCGCTCAGTCATGGTTACCTCATAGCCCAAAGCGCAAATCTCACAGCAGTCAGATTTCTCAGGGCAGACAGTGAGAAAAATGAAAAGAATGACCGCTCATTGCTCCAGGCACAAAACGTTCAATAAAATATATTGCATTCAAAATGGGCATAATGTAACTTAATGTATGCGTAATTGTGAAAGGGCCCTAAAATTGTTGTCAGGCATATCCCATATTGGGACACTTCAAAATCTGTGTCTGCAATTTGCACCAATGCCCTGTTGGTCCTAGACCCTTTCTTACCTGCGTTTTTGTGATGCCCTGAGGCACATCTAATTTTTGGATTAATAGTGTGAGTGGGCATTCTGCGTCACAGGTCCATGACGCGTGTGCCCAATCTTTTCCTTCATGGGAATACAAATTAGATTTTCTTTACAAAAAAAAAGGTTCTATTTTTTAAACTTTTTTAACTTTCTTATTTACATTTTCAACATTTTTCTTAAAAAGAATTCACTGTTACTGTTCTACCTAAGTACATACACATTGCTATTTGCCTTACTAAGGCCTTTGTGTAGACAGGAATGCCAGCCCTTCCACTGGGAGAGCGTAACTTTGTATTGTGCACTATGTAATTTTACTCACAATGTACTTTTTTTTTTAAATAAACAGTTTTTTATAAGATCTTCAGGTGTCTCAGATAACTTGTTAATCAGATATTTTGGAGTCTCTACCTAAGGTCCCCATGCTGCTGAATCAGCTGAAATTCAAGACGCGGATGGCCCTGCAAACAACACCTGGCTCCAAAAAGTTATTTTAACCGGTTAAGGACTGCGCTATAGTAGATTTACTGTATATATACAAGATTTTGCACTTCTGCCTAGGGGGCACATGCACACACAGCCAGTGGGCCTCTTCTGCTGTAATGATTCACAGAAGAAGTCGATTTGCGGGTGCCGGGCACTCTACATGCGTCTCTGTTTACATTGTGACGGCTGTGATTGGACACAGCCGTCACGTGATCGGGTGGGCCGATCACAGCGCCCATATCCCGATCTCTGCTCAGCTGGATTCTGTGATCATAATAATCACAGGACCAAGCCGCAGCGCGCCTTGTGGCCGTGCTACGAGCACTCGCTCTGAGGAACGTTCCTGAACGTCCACTCAGGACAAGGAAATGACCACCCGGCCGTTTATGTGCAGTGGCCGGGTGGGAGGTGGTTAATGTACAGAGAGAAAGAGGTGGAGCTCTAAAAAGAAAAGGTGGGGCCTAAAGAGGAAAGGGTGTGGTTTACAGATGACAGGGCGGTTCTTAAACAGGAAG
Source organism: Lithobates septentrionalis (assembly GCA_037952835.1). Classification (NCBI taxonomy): domain Eukaryota; kingdom Metazoa; phylum Chordata; class Amphibia; order Anura; family Ranidae; genus Lithobates; species Lithobates septentrionalis. The sequence continues at coordinate 697,001 of JBBDGP010002920.1, forward strand.
GGGCTTGGCATTGACAGGAAAGGGTGGGTCGTATTTAAATTAGGGGGTGCACAAGTTTAGTCAGGCCTAGGGCAGCACAAAACCTAAATACACCTCTGCACTGGATGTCCTCCGGCACCTGCCGATCGTTGGGTAGAGACACAGAATATAGATTTGCAAACACGACAGATCTCCATTCTGACAGGGGGGAAGGGAAGGATTTGGTGTCCCTGCAAAGCAGGGAATAAAAGTTATCGCTTCCCTAAGTAAAAGCAGCACACATAGCATAGTAAACACGGGCTAGGCACACAGATAACCCTTTGATTGCCCTAGATGTTTAACCCCTGTCATTAGTACAGCCACAGTGCATATTTTTAGCACTGATCACTGTATTAGTGTCACTGGTTCCTACAAAGTGTCAAAGGTTTCAGTCAGCGCCCCACTGTCCGCCACAATATCGTAGCACTGCCATAAGTCGCTGATCGCGACTTAAAATGTCATTTTTTGTGAGATACTCCCAATAGGAACACGTCTAAAGGGATGCAGGTCCAGCAGATTTCCTCATTAGTGCTCTGCAGCTGCACAGCGGACTGATAATTATGAAACCACTCCCATGAGACCCATCCAGCACAGAGGCACAGAAGAACAAACAGGGATTTCTTCAGAATAACAAAAGATAGGAATCTGCAACAAAGGTTGGTATAATCCTTGCAATGTACATAGATCACCCAGAGGGGGAATGTTTTTTTCACAACGAACGGGGAGTTATGCCCTGTACACACGGTCGGACTTTCCGACAGAATATGTGCGATCGGAGCTTGTTGTCGGAAATTCCGACCGTGTGTGGGCTCCATCGGACTTTTTCCATCGGAATTTCCGACACACAAAGTTTGAGAGCAGGCTATAAAATTTTCCGACAACAAAATCCGATCGTTCAAATTCCGATCGTGTGTACACAAATCCGACGCACAAAAAGCCACGCATGCTCAGAATAAATTAAGAGATGAAAGCTACTGGCTACTGCCCCGTTTATAGTCCCGACGTACGTGTTTTACGTCACCGCGTTCAGAACGATCGGATTGTCCGACAACTTTGTGCGACTGTGTGTATGCAAGACAAGTTTGAGCCAACATCCGTCGAAAAAAATCCGATGGATTTTGTTGTTGGAATGTCCGATCGTGTGTACAGGGCATTTCGCTTAAAGTTTTGACAAAAAAAAAAAAAACCTGGAAGCGGATTAGTTTGTGTGCTGAGCTTCACCAGATTTTGCACTCTCCAGTCTTAGTAAATCAACCCCCATAGGCTAACATGGAGGGGCACAAAAATAATCATCCGACCCCTAAAAGCATCATTTTTTTAACTCACAAGGCCAAAAACAGACAGAATAATTGACTCTAAGTGAATATATATTTCTTTAAAAAATATATATTAATACCGCCAATTAAATTTTTCTTCTTCCTAACAATTGTTTGTGTATTATTATCTAATGAAAATAGGTAAAGAGTACCTGTCTCTCATAAACAGCTTATTGGGCAGAACCAATGTTCAACCAACATATCAGGAAGAAAAACATGACTGTGATATGGGATTCATGGAGGGCCGATGCATGAAAACTGAGTGAACGAAACAACTTGCCCATAAAAAGCAATGATAATCCCTAGTTTATTTTCAGAAATTGACTGTAGAAATGGCAGTTGGATGCTAATAGCTTTGAGTAATGGGAATTTGTTTTGAAGCAAATTTCATCCATGTTTTCATGCTACAGTGATGGCGTTTTAGGGGGAGTTCAATGAAGCAATACTCTGAAATATCAGGCATTTTATGTCCCATATTTATACAGCACCAACACTGAATGCTAGACTTGATAGTTCAAAGACCATTTACATCATTCCCTGCCCCAGAGGAGCTTACAGTCAATTGTCTCTTCATGGCATAGTCGTTATACATCTATAAGCTATAACCTTATGACCATCCACCTAATATTGAGTACGTCTTCCTTTTACCACCAAAACAGCCCTGACCCATTGAGGCATGGACTCCACTAGGCCTCTGGAGGTATGCTGCGATATCTGGCACCAAGCTGTCAGTAGCAGATCCTTTAAGTCCTGTAAATTGCAAGGTGCGGTCTCCGATGGATCAGACTTGTTTTTCCAGCACATGCCACAGATGCTCAATTGGATTTGGAGAATTTGGAGGCCAGGACAACACCTCAAACTTGTTGTTGTGATCCTCAAACCATTCTTGAATCATTTTTTCAGTGTGGCAGGGTGCATTATCCTGTTGAAAGAGGCCACTGACATCAGGGAATACCATTTTCATGAAGGGGTGTACTTGGTCAGCAACAATGTTGAGGTAGGCGGTACGTGTCAAGTAACATCCACATGAACTGCGGGAGGCAAGGTCTCTCAGCAGGACATTGCTCAAAGCATCAAACTGCCTCTGTCGGCTTGCCTTCATCCCATACTGCATCCTGGTGCCATATTATCCCCAGGTAAGTGATGCACACGCACTCGGCCATCCACGTGATGTAAAAGAAAACGTGATTCATCAGACTGGGCCACCTTCTTCCATTTCTGTGTGGTCCAGTTCTGATCCGTGCCCATTGTAGGCACTTTAGGCTTTAGACACAGGTCAACATGGGCACACTGACTGGTGTGCTGGTATGCAGCCCCATATACAGCAAACTGCATTGCCCATTTTTTTCTGCTTTCAACACGTCTACTTCATGGACAACATGTTTACTTGCTGCCTAATATACCCCACCAACTTTCAGATGTCATTGTAATGAGATATTAAATGTTATTCACTTAACCTGTCAGTGGTCATAAGGTTATGGCTGATCGGTGTATATACACTATATAAAGATATATTAATCTTAAAGTCAACTTACCACTTCTCTGAAAAAACCCAGCAAGTAGGTGCCAACTGTCCCGGATTTGCCGGGACAGTCCCACATTTTGGCTCTCTGTCTTGATGGTGCTGTGCCTTGGGATCACAGCATCTCTCTTATTGGAGTTACTGAACATGCACAGTAACTCAGAAAGGGGTATTAACTGGAGGGATTGTGGCTGCAAGTGAGGTGAACACCCAGAAAATGAGCGTGATCTGGACAGGATAGCCCAGAAGGTGGGCATGTCCAGTGTGGGCTGAAGGTAGGAGTAACAGTTTTCCATGGACTTGGTCTAATATATTGGTAAGGGTGAGTACACCATAATGGAAGAAGCTGATTACTTATCTCCCAGGTAGGCGACACATAACATTTTTGCTGTCTTCATGGGTGCCGCTGTTATCTGATACCTCCAGATGTGTCAGATAGAGTGTCCCCGCTGAGCACCCTGGTTTCTCACACTGGCCACAACAGGGAACAATGGTTATGTAGTGGCCAGGGAAAATGGGGACTATGATGCCAAGAGGAGTCCACAGGCAGAGTTAACAGTGTATCGGCATCCAGGATCATAATGCTGGTAAGTATGTAGGCCTAGGCCAAAAAAATGGCCACCTTCTTTGCGTATGGCTTTGCGAACTGAATGCCACTGGTTGTGCCAAGTTAGCAAATCAGTGATCTGGTTTTTATTACCTTTGAAAGCAGCGGCGTTACGTGGCACAGTAAGCAGACATCTGCATCCAACACCACCTTCACCTACTCAACAAGGCTGCCTCTACCACCAATCTGTAGCAGACTTGTATTGTATTCCTGAAAGTTTTCAGAGAACATGCGTTCCCTCGTGTCACCTATTCCTAGTGAAAAAAAAAATCATTTATCAGCCAGAAAATGCCCACTTAGACTTCATATAGCTCTTTTAATAATAATTTTGAAAAACAAAACATATAGATTTGAAAGCTTTTGTTTTAATTCATACTGTAGACAAAGCCTTGCTCATTTAAAGAAGAACTCTGAAGATAAAAAAACAACCCAGTTATCATATCTGAAAAACTACAAGATTTATGTATTCAAAATATTTTGGGGTTTGCTAGTGTGGTATTGAAAAATTGGCTTGTGGATGTCAGTGGTCACTTCACCCCAACATGTCAAAACTGAGCAAGAGCCAGTGTGGACGGGCTTAGGGCATGTGCTGATGACTTGAGTTTGAGATGCTTCCAAGATCATCATTGACAGGTGCATTTGACTTGCTACAAGCAGGTTCTGCATTTCCATAGGATTGCACGGGAGGGCAAAACCCATCGACACAGGCCCTGCTGGCTACAAGCAATACAATCTCATTGTACAATGTACTTTAAACTGGTTATACTCCTACAAATCTGATTGTACAATATCCTTTAGAATTACCATAAGTATGTAATTTGATGATCTACCTTAACAACTCCAATTCAGATCTACTCAAGCAGATCCTTGTACTACATAGTAGACATGTGCACAGCCAAAAAATGTGTTCATTTTCATTTTAGTTTCATTCGTTTATTATTTTTTTCGTTTTTCGGGTCATTCATTATGATCGCGATTCGTAAATTCGTTCATTCGTAAATGCGTTCATTCGTACATTCGTAATTCGAACATTCGTTCATTCGTACATTCGTAATTCGAACATTCGTTCATTCGTACATTCGTAAATTCGTACATTCGTAAATTCGTACATTCGTAAAATCGTACATTCGTAAAATCGTACATTTGTAAATTAGAAAATTCGGAAATTTGTAAAGTCGAAGTTTGAAAATCCAAAAACCTGAAAATTCAAAAATCTGAAATAGTAACTAACTATGAATTTATAGGTATTGTAATTTCCTTTCAAATTTGACTGTCAGTGAACATAACAAATACAAATTTAACCGAAGTTACGAATTATCCAAAACGAATGCTGCATCTAAACAAATTGGAACGGAACAAATTAATAATCAATAATAATAATAAAACGTTGTTATTATTATTATTATTATTATTTATTATTATTAATTCATTATGTTCCATTCCGTTTTTTCGGATCATTCATAACTTCGGATAAATTTGTATGTGTTACGTTCACTAACAGCCAAATTTAAAAGGAAATTACAATACCTATAAATTAAAAGTTACTAGTAATTACTAATAGTTAGGTTATTATTAGTTAACTATTATTTCAGATTTCCGAATTTACAAATTTACGAATTCACTAATTTACTAATGTACGAATGCACGAATGTACGAATGTAAATTGCGAATGTACGAATGCCCGAATTTACGAATGTCCAATTTTATCGAATTTACGAATATTCGGAAAAAAATTCGTTAAACGGGGTTTCGTTAATTTGGATATTCCCGAATTAAAGAATTTGTCGAAATTCGTTAAAAAACGAATTCGGAACTAAACGAATTGCACATGCCTACTACATAGTCTTTGATAGATCTATATAGATTGTACACTCAGTTTTATAAGATGTATGCTCAGCTTTAGTTTACTAATAACTATGTAAAGGTGAGGACCCACCTCAATAATCCTTTAGGTTTTTAAGCTAGCCATACACAGTTAGATTTACTCTCATTCAACCCTTGAGTGCTTGCAGGGTAAATTTTAGCTGATTCAGCATTAGTTGGCAAAACTTCCAGCTGTCTATGATCAGCCTTCGGTCCCTTTCACATGAGTGGACTGATCAGGTCCACCTGTAATTTTCTGTGGACCTGATCGGACCATCCATTGCCCTCTATGGAGCAGCAGGAGTCAATGGACATGTGTCCATTGACACCCCATCTGATCCTTTCCACTAAAAACAGACGTTCCCCACCCATCTGGTGGATCAGATGGCAGTCGGGTGTAAACGAACAGGCAGTCCATTTACATCCAACCGCCCATAGAGGACAGTGGGCTGTGTCCGCTCTGCATAGGCAGAGCTGACACGGACAAGACACCCGCCTGCTAAGCAGACAGATTCCCCGCTGAGCAGGCGGACTCCTGGAGGAGTACACCCCATGTGAAAGGGGCCTTATCCAGTCTAAACAGACAGGCCTTTACACTCCAATTGTTGGTAGATCTAAAGGAGACTGTACATCCATATTGTGGGTGGTCAGTGTAAAGTTGACCAAGATAGATATACCAAGACTAGGGCCGGGACAAGGGGTGGGCAGGAGGGGCGCCACGAGGAGATTGGGGGGGGGGGAGAGGATTTGTGCTGAAAGGCTGAATTTGGGGGGGGGCGGCAGGGTGTAAGTATTTTTCTAGGAGGAGAGATTCGGAGAGGGGTGCTAAGAGTGATGATTTTGGAGGATTTGTGTTGGGAGGGGGGATGGGGGGGGTAAGAAGATTTGTGCTGGAGGGAGGAGTTAGGGAGGAATTGGGCTGGGAGAAGGTATTTGAAGTGGGGAGGAGAAGATTTGTGCTAGGAGGGGTGAATTTTTTTGAGGTGGGGACATTTAACCACTTAAGCCCCCGGAAGGATTTACCCCCCTTAATGACCAGGCCATTTTTTGCGATACGGCACTGCGCCGCTTTAAATGACAATTGCGCAGTGGTGCAACAAAATTTATGTCCTTTTTTTCCCACAAATAGAGCTTTCTTTTGGTGGTATTTGATCACCTCTGCAGTTTTTATTTTTTGCGCTATAAACAAAAAAAGACTGACAATTTAAAAAAAATAAAAAATAAATCGCAATGAGCGTATATTTATTGGTTTGTGCAAAAGTTATAGCGTCTACAAAATAGGGGATAGATTTAAGGTATCTTTTTTTTTTTTTTTTACACGAGTAATGGCGGAGATCAGCGATTTTTATCGGGACTGCGACATTGTGGTAGACAGATCGGGCACTTTTGACATTTTTTTGGGACCAGTGAAATTTATACAGCGATTGGTGCTATAAAAATGCACTGATTACTGTATAAATGACACTGGCAGGGAAGGGGTTAACACTAGGGGGCAATCAAGGGTTTAAGTGTGTCCTAGGGAGGTGTTTCTAACTGTGGGGGTGGGGGGAATAGTGGACTGACTGGGAGTACAGAGCGATCGCTGTTCCTAATCACTAGGAACAGAGGATTACACTGTACTCCCCTGACAGAACAGGGATCGGCTTTGTTTACTTTGTAAGATCTCTGTTCTGTCGCTCTGTGGAGCGATCACAGGTGGCCGATGGGCATCGCGACTGCCAGCCACACACATCAGCTTGGGCGCCGCGTGCGCCTGCTGTATCTATTACACGAAGCGCCGTACGGGTATATCAGTATATCACAGTATATCTGCGGCGGCTGGTTGGGAAGTGGTTAAGCTGGGGGGATTTGGGGATGGAGGGGGGGGGGCAATGATTTGTGCTGAGAGGGGAATTTCAGTGGGGGTGGAGGATTTGTACTGGGAGGAGGGGGAATTTATGCTTAGGGGGTAAGCATGCAGAGTGCTCAGTGTTTTTGTGGGGGGATTTTTGCTGACCCGTAATGCTCATACATCTTGGGAGGGGGGCGCAATTTGGTTAGCTTGCCCTGTGCTCTAAATGACCTTGTCCCGGCACTGACCAAGACCTATGTTGTGCAAGGGTCTGCTCGACTGGATACAAATTGAATGGACTGGTTAGGTCTTTCCACATATTACATAGTTTTAGTAACGTTAAACAAAATTGTGCAAATTTAGTACAATAAGATTGTATTGGGTATCGTCACCCTAAGCCTGACTCAAAAAGCTGTCCACAAGAGTTTTCCCGGCTTTGCTCCTGCATAAGCTGTGCTATCAGTCAGCATGATAAAGTAGGGGAGGGGGCATAGACATACTGGTTGCAAGGGAGTTGTGCTCTTGAAGTTATATAATTTGAACCTTAAAGTGTATTTAAACCCAAGAACAAAAATGTAATATATTGCAGCTAACAAGTCCTTAAATGAGGTTGCTGCATTAGTTTTCCTTTTTCAGGCATTATCCCCCCCTTATTCTTCACCTGGTGATCCTTCCTGTAACACACTTCCTGTCTTAGGGTGACAGCACTCACTCAATGTACCATTTCAATGGAGAAGCAGCGTTGACACCCTAGGACAGCACTACAGAACACCTCTGCATCTCCTCAATTCCATAACACAGGGGAGAGGTGTTCTGTAGTTCACAGAAGCGACTTAGACCGCCCCGATAACACTGCTCGAGATAATAATGCAGAATTCACACTCACTGGATTTCAGGCAGGACCAGCCGGTATTGAACAAATATAACAAAAACACTTTTGATGGTATATGTAAAGTGCAACTTTACTCTCTCAATCAACATTGACTACATGTAATCCTTAGGCTGCTAGGATTAGTAAATAGATAAGGAAGTAAATCATAGTTACTTGTTTAAACTTTTTTTTTTTACATTTCTACTGTTAATTCCCGGTGCCTAGGCAAATGATCTCATACATCCCAGGCTTCATCAGGAAGGGAGGAGGGATTTTCTCATCTAAGCATGTCCTCTTGCCTGCATGCCTCAGCTAGGGGCAGATGGACTCCAGGAAGTATATGGTAGATTAATTATCTGCCCTTTGTCAAGATGGCCATTGCCAGAAATGCTAGGGGGCGTTTAGGGTGATTTGTTTAGCAAAATAAAGCACAGACACACGAATAGATGGGTGAGTTTGCTTTCAATAATAAAACTGAATTAAATAGGCTTTGTGGTGCTCAGATGCAGTGTAGTTCCCCTTTACCAGAACATAAGGAGGCAAATAAGAGAAGTTTATTGTTAGGGTTTACATACACTTTAACTTCTCTACCACTGCAACAATAAAATGTATATTGCTACATGGTGGTATTTTGTGGATAACAAAATATAGATTTCAAACCATATAGCACGCCTCAATTAAATCAGAGTTCTTTTTAAAAAAAAAAAAAAAAGTTAGACTAATGCTAGATTAAAAATTCTATAAAATGAGAGATCATTCTTCAATATAATGTATGTTACAGTTCCCTGACCTATATACACACTATTTATCAGAGCTGGGTTTGCTCACAATTGTCATGGATCACGTTTAGGGTATTTCCGAAACTCTACTGCATCATTGTTCATCTCACATGACCACGCAACACTGGCATGTCTTCTTTTTCGTCGGAGTGCTCTTATCCCGTGTCTCGGCCGTGTTGGCCCCGTGGTTGGCATCAGTCTCTTGAGATTTTTGTAATAGGGGCTGGCTTTCAGGGGCAGTGCTGGTTTCTCTGGTCCCAGGCTGGTTGGAGGCTGAGGGGCCTTGTGGAGGATTAGAAGAGCGTTGCTCGTGTCCTGAGGGCTTTACCACTATGACTTGAGATATCTGAGCTTGGTTAACTTGATTCGGACCTTCAGATAACAGTGACTGGCTGGGAATTTTATCTGTACATGGCAGTGTTGTGCATACCTCCTGGTCACTAGGTGGCAGCACTGAGCTCTGAGTGTTTTCTAAAGGCATGAATGCTGAATCCGGAGTCTGGTCCTCAAAATGCAATATTGAGCCCTGATTTAAGCCATCTGGTGTCTCAAACTCTGTGCAACCTGCCACAGGCTGCTCTGCTTCCTCTTGGATGTCCAGTAAAACAGGATGTTCTCTTTCTGTCTCTAAAGGCAATACAAGCGCTTCATCTGCGGCGTGACCTTGTTCATGGCTAATCAACACTGAAAATTTGCCTTCCTCCAGATTCTGGCTATCATCTTCACTGTTGTGTATCTGTGACTCTGGGCAGAGCTGTTTCTTAGATAAAGATGGCTTGTCACCATCCTGGTTCTGTTGATCGGCTGTTTGTTGGTCTCTAAGGTCTACCAGTTTTGTAATTTCATCCAGTAGCGATTCCCTGCCGTTCTCATTAGGTTTGAACAAATCGTTGTTCAAGTCTTCCATTGGTTGTGAGTCATCTGTTGTCTGACTAACACTTTCTAATTCCTTTGTAGGACTCATTAAGTTTTGGTCTTCCTGCTCCAAAGTCTTCTCCAGGGAATCAAGCTTCTGGTTTGGAATACTTTGGACTTCATCAACAGCATCTTCATCCAGGCTGACTTCTTCAGGATTCCCGCCTGGATCCCGATGTTCTCCTTTCTGATCTTGAAGTTCCTGGCTGTGTCCTGAAATTTGGATTTCGTTTTCTTCTTTGGGGAAATTGTGGCTACCATCTGCTTCTTCTTTGGGGAAATTGTGGCTACCATCTGCTTCTTCTTTGGGAAAATTGTGGCTACCATCTGCTTCTTCTTTGGGGAAATTGTGGCTACCATCTGCATCTTTTTGAACAGAACCATCCACATTTTGGCTTGGATGTGTCTGTTTATCATCAGGTTCCTTTGAGCCTGAAAGTTCTACATCGGGGTTGTTTTCGGCTTTATGGTTTTCTGATACATTTTTCGATCGAGGAGCAGGGACAGGATGTCCATCTTTCTCTGTGCTAGAGGTGGGGTCTTTTTGGGATACAGTGAGCTTTTCTCCATGACTGTCACCCAGTTGGTTGGCTTCTTCTGTAATTGGATGTTCTTTAAGATTTTTGTTTTGATCAACTTGTTTCAGGCTTCTTTCACCATTCACAAGTTCTTTGTGCACTGTAATATCCTGAAATGAAATTTAAGTACATTTCAGAAAAAAGCAACACAGTTAGAAGGCAGGTTTATGTGCCATGGCATTTTGTTAATATGGTACAACAGGCCACCCTGCTGTGTTAAAGCGGAACTTTACCCACAACAACTTGCTTCTTGCTGGAAGCTGCCATTTTGCTGAAACCAAGAGCCCCAAAACAGCAGTAAATCATAAAGTGGTACTAAGCCCATTCATTTAACGGTTTCAAAAACAGTTAGCAATCCCCAGCATTCCAGGAATGTAACGGTCACATTTGCTTGTGTCCTCAACCAAACTGTCAAACCATCAAATGGCTGGTGTCATAACTGATCACATGTGCAGCATCATGGCAGTTGCAGATCAAACAGAAGCAGCATCCTTGGCTGTAAAGGATAGGAGGGTTTAATTCTGTTTTAAGGCTGTCAGCAGATTGGCCTCTACAAATTCTGCAGTGCCTAAAAATGGAGAGCAACTGAGCATGTGCGGAGCAGGGTGAGACAGTGTATTACTGGATTTTAAACAGTATAGACACTTATTTTAAATGTTTTACATAGATATACCTGCAAAATGGGCCAGCCTGAAGTGATCTTGACTTCATTTTCTGACTCAAGCGCTACTTTAAGTCATATAGCCATACCTCCCAACTTTTTGAGATGGGAAAGGGGGACACCTATTAGCAAAAGTAGGCAGGTATAGGACACCCCCCTCCCTCCCCCACTGCATCCCACCCACCAGCAATGTACTGCGGACTGCTGCTGTAGGTAAAGCAACGTATCCCGCCCAGCCCCCGCTGTGATTGTACACAGTGGAAGCCTGTCAGCAAATCCCACCCAATGATCCACAGCTGGGACCTGCTGATTGGCTGTGTACAATCACAGCCCAGAGCTCTGTGTTGGTAAATACACAGCTCTGTAGGGAAACAGAGATCTTTGGTAAAAAAAAAAACAGCATGCATCACACACACATTACACATAGTTAGGCACACATTTAACCCCCTCGATCACCCTAGATGTCAACCCCTTCTCAGCCATTGTCATTAGTACAGTGATAGTGCATCAGTATGATCACTGGTGATGTCAGTGGTTTCCCCCTCAGCATAGTTAGTGTCAGATTAGCAATAGTCCCGTCCTGTCGCTGTCCCATTATAAGTCGCTGATCGCCGCCATTAGTAGTATAAAATAGTAAATAAAAATTTCCAGTATATTTAGCATAGTTTGTAGGCGCTATAACTTCCATGCAAACCAATAAATATACACTTATTGTGATTTTTTTTTTTAAAAAAAACAATAACATGTAGCAGAATACATTTTGGCCAACATTTATGAAGAAATTATTTTTTTTTTTTAGTTGGATAGGTTTTATAGCAGAAAGTAAATAGTTTTCTCTTCTTCAAAAAAGTTTTTTTTTTTCATTTATATGGCAAAAAAAAAAAAAAAAACCCAACCCAGAGGTGATCAAATAGCACCAAAAGAAAGCGCTATTTGTGTGAAAAAAAATGACACATATTTAGTTTGGGTACAGAGTTGCATGACCGCACAATTACCAGTTAAAATAACGCAGTGCCGAATAGCAAAAAATGCCCTGGTCGTGAAGGGGGTAAAATCCTCTGGAGATCAAGTAGTTAAAGGAGAATAAAAAAAAAAAAAAAAAAAAAAAAATGTTAAAACGCACAAGTGCTTTTTTTTTTTTTTTTTTTTTTTTTTTTTATTACCACTAATATTCCTTTAATATTGGCTTTTGAAATTTACAAATGCAGCAATTTAGAATGTGGATGAAAGGTTTAGCACTGGGAAACACTTTTTGAAAGATAAAACGTGCATTTTATAACTATATAGATCAGACCAAAATGAGGGACAAATGAGGAGGAAAGAGGGCAGAGGGACTTTGTTCCAAATCAGGGACAGTCCCTCGAAATCAGGGACAGTTGGGAGCTTTGCTTATGGCTACTGTTCTGGTGTTCTCGGAACATCTTGTCCTGTGCAGGTCAGACATTCCCAGCTCCACCACATGTGTCTATCTGCAGGTTCTGTAATTATGTATGCCTCAAGAGACCCCTGTGACTTGGCTGATTATATAATTATATAACAAAATAAATCTACATAGGGTGCCAAGAGTGATGTAACAGGACTTGTATACTCTCCTTGTGCCCTACTGGATGTAGTAGGACTGCGTGCCTGGCTGGCTATGTGCATAAGACAAATTGTAAGTGGGATTATAGATTTAAAGCTGAACTCCAGGAATTTAAGCTACTTTGTAAAAACCACAAACATACTTTGAGTTAAGTCCAACAAGGTGCGTGCCACCTCCTGAACTTATCACTAATACATACAGTACATCAGACAGGTCTATGGAGCTCCCGGAACACAGCTATTACTACAGTTCACAGAGCTCTGGGGCTAAACCTTCTTGTCTCAGCTCCTTCAAGAAGAGATCCAGCCTGTAAAAAAAATGATAATAATAATTAAAGTCAGCAGCTACAAATACTGTAGCTGCTGACTTTTAATATAAGGACACTTACCTGTCCAAGCCGATCCGTCCATCGGCTCTGGGTGCAGGCGCCGGCATCTTCACTAAGGGAAACAGGAAGTGAAGCCTTGTTTCCAACTGCGCATGTGCGAGTCGCGCTGCACTTTCTGAATGGTCCCGCTGACTTCAGTACCAGAAATTTTGTAGATCGCCGCACAATGATTGTGGCGATATTACCCGGGAGTAGGAGCGGGTACCGGGTTTAACAGGTGCCAAATGCGACAGTGGAGGCGGGAGTAAGCAAAGAAGTGGAGCTTCCCCTTTTGGGTGGAGCTCCGCTTTCAGCAGCAGAGTTGATGGAGCTGCTGATATTACAGAAGCCTTTGTAGTATGTGAACTCATTCACAAAACACAAAGGCTTCAAGCGGTAAACCGCTGGACGGTTTTTTTTTGTTTTGTTTTTTTCTTACCTGCAAGGTAATGTCATAATGTGCTAGTATGCATCTTATACTAGCACATGTGAAACTTGCCTGAAAAATGAAGCATTCCAGCGAGACGATGTCATCACTGGAGGCCACTTCCATCTTCACCCATCTTGCTTCCGGGTTTGCGGACTCTGTGACTGGCCGGAGCCACATCACTCCCCCGACATGCACACGGGAGCTGCCGTTCATGGCACAGGGCTCTGAAGGAACGGTACGGGTGGCCGTTCCTTCAGAGTGCATGCGCCAATGATGTCACTGGCTTCATGTACAGTAAATATCCCCTAAACGGTGCATGTTTTGGAGATATTTTCAGTACCTATAGGCAGTGGCCTCGCTAGGGATGGCTACTGGGGCTATAGCCCCGAATCTGGGGCCCATAGCCCCGAGTCTCTTGCCTAAGATTGGCTCTGGGCTCCATCTGCTCAGCTGGTGGCCGGGGAGGAACAGGACTAGTTAATATTATCAGGCACAAGTTGTTTTCTATATTCAGCAGTTCCAACAATTTAATCATTGTCCCGATGTCCACTTCTATACCATATCTGCCAGGCGATGTAATTGTCTGGAACCGCAGCACAAGGATTACTCCACTGGGACTATCTGATGATTTTCAGGCTCAGGTGGAATAATCCTTGAGGTGGAGTAATCACCAGAGGTAAACACTTGAGCTGAGGGGTTAAACGGTCCAGTTTCTTCCCCTGGCCCCCAGCTGAGCAGAAGGTTTTTTTTTCCATAATTGATGCAGACAAGGGGGGGGGGGGGGATGAGATAGAGATATACACACACACACACACACACACACACACATAGTGGGGATGGAAAGTATTCAGACCCCCTTAAATTTTTCACTCTTTGTTATATTGCAGCCATTTGCTAAAATCATTTAAGTTCATTTTTGTTCCTCATTAAATGTACACACAGCACCCCATATTGACAGAAAAACACAGAATTGTTGACATTTTTGCAGATTTATTAAAAAAGAAAAACTGAAATATCACATGGTCCTAAGTATTCAGACCCTTTGCTGTGACACTCATATTTAACTCAGGTGCTGTCCATTTCTTCTGATCATCCTTGACATGGTTCTACACCTTCATTTGAGTCCAGCTGTGTTTGATTATACTGATTGGACTTGATTAGGAAAGCCACACACCTGTCTATATAAGACCTTACAGCTCACAGTGCATGTCAGAGCAAATGAGAATCATGAGGTCAAAATGAACTGCCTGAAGAGCTCAGAGACAGAATTGTGGCAAGGCACAGATCTGGCCAAGGTTACAAAAATGTCTGCTGCATTTAAGGTTCCTAAGAGCACAGTGGCCTCCATAATCCTTAAATGGAAGACGTTTGGGATGACCAGAACCCTTCCTAGAGCTGGTCGTCCGGCTAAACTGAGCTATTGGGGGAGAAGAGCCTTGGTGAGAGAGGTAAAGAAGAACCCAAAGATCACAGAATTGTTGACATTTTTGCAGATTTATTAAAAAAGAAAAAAACTGAAATATCACATGGTCCTAAGTATTCAGACCCTTTGCTCAGTATTTAGTAGAAGCACCCTTTTGATCTAATACAGCCATGAGTCTTTTTGGGAAAGATGCAATAAGTTTTTCACACCTGGATTTGGGGATCCTCTGCCATTCCTCCTTGCAGATCCTCTCCAGTTCTATCAGGTTGGATGGTAAACGTTGGTGGTCAGCTATTTTTAGGTCTCTCCAGAGATGCTCAATTGCGTTTAAAGTGGATGTAAACCCAATGTCATCCTTTCTAAACTACTGCCATAGGGGTTATCTATAAGGATATATATGCCTCCTGCATGTATCCTTATCTGTCAAATGTCTCCCCTCTGTCTGTTATTAGACCCGAAAAACTTCATATTCTGTGGGCGGGTCTGTTGTCTGGAGCTCGGTGGGTGGAGTCGTGATGTCAGTAGACTCCCCGCCCACCTCTACACTCCCCTTGTCAATATGCATTTTCTCTGTGTATTTCTAACACTGAACTTCTGCTGAACTTCTGCTATGATCTCTAACATCCAGTGAAAAGACAGGAAAGTAACCACATGACTTCTGCATGACCAATCATGCTGAGGTGTGGAACAGCCAATCCTTGCAAGGCTGCTGAAGAAAGGAGTGGGGGAGGGAATTAAAAAATACTGCATGTCTCTTAGGCTAATGCACGAGATATGTAAATCACCTATCACTCACAGCAAGGGGGAGGATTTGACAAAGTTTTTCTCAGTTTGTCAAGAATTGTCTCACTGAACAATAAAAGGGGATTGCTCAGAGATGGATTAACTCTGTGTGGCAAGACTGGGCTCAAATGATAGGAAATCTTATACTCTACAGTGCGATAAAAAATAAAAAAAATTCGGGTTTACATCCACTTTAAGTCAGGGCTCTGGCTGGGCCATTTAAGAACAGTCACGGAGTTGTTGTGAAGCCACTTCTTCGTTATTTTAGCTGTGTGCTTAGGGTCATTGTCTTGTTGGAAGGTAAACCTTCGGCCCAGTCTGAGGTCCTGAGCACTCTGGAGAAGGTTTTCGTCCAGGATATCCCTGTACTTGGCCGCATTCATCTTTCCCTCGATTGCAACCAGTCGTCCTGTCCCTGCAGCTGAAAAACACCCCCACAGCATGATGCTGCCACCACCATGCTTCACTGTTGGGACTGTATTGGACAGGTGATAGGCAGTGCCTGGTTTTCTCCACACATACCACTTAGAATTAAGGCCAAAAAGTTCTATCTTGGTCTCATCAGACCAGAGAATCTTATTTCTCACCATCTTGGAGTCCTTCAGGTGTTTTTTAGCAAACCCCATGCAGGGTTTCATGTGTCTTGCACTGAGGAGAGGCTTCCGTCAGGCCCCTTTGTGATAAAGCCTCGACTGGTGGAGGGCTGCAGTGATGGTTGACTTTATACAATTTTCTCCCATCTCCCGACTGCATCTCTGGAGCTCAGCCACAGTGATCTTTGGGTTCTTCTTTACCTCTCTCACCAAGGCTCTTCTCCCCCGATAGCTCAGTTTGGCCGGACGGCCAGCTCTAGGAAGGGTTCTGGTCGTCCCAAACGTCTTCCATTTAAGGATTATGGAGGTCACTGTGCTCTTAGGAACCTTAAGTGCAGCAGAAATTTTTTTATAACCTTGGCCAGATCTGTGCCTTGCCACATTTCTGTCACTGAGCTCTTCAGGCAGTTCATTTGACCTCATGATTCTCATTTGCTCTGACATGCACTGTGAGCTGTAAGGTCTTATATAGACTGGTGTGTGGCTTTCCTAATCAAGACCAATCAGTATAATCAAACACAGCTGGATTCAAATGAAGGTGTAGAACCATCTCAAGGATGATCAGCAGAAATGGACAGCACCTGAGTTAAATATATGAGTCTCACAGCAAAGGGTCTGAATACTTAGGACCATGTGATATTTCAGTTTTTCTTTTTTAATAAATCTGCATAAATGTCAACAATTCTGTGTTTTTTCTGTCAATATGGGTTGCTGTGTGTACATTAATGAGGGAAAAAATGAATTTAAATGATTTTAGCAAATGGCTGCAATATAACAAAGAGTGAAAAATGTAAGGGGGTCTGTGTATATATACACACACACACACACACATATTATATATATATATATATATATATATATATATATATATATATATATATATATATATATATATATATATATATACATACACACACACACACACACATACATACATACATACATACATACATACATACATACATACACATACATACACACACACATATATATATATATACATACACACACACACATTAAATACATGCATATGCCTCTAAGCGTATGACTTTCTTTACCTGCTATGGGCTCTAGCCCCAGATATTTTGTAGACCTAGCAACGCCCCTGCCTATAGGTAAGCCTTATTATAGGCTTACCTATAGGTAAAATGTAGTGATGGAAGTTTACTTTCAGTAAAATAGCATGAGAGGAGAGGGGCAGGCAGAACTGCTGGGTGTGCTTCTCTCCTCTTAGAGCCTGAGTGTCTCCTCCAGGAGCTCCATAAACCTGTCAGATGTAAATAATAGAGATAAGCCCAGGAGATGATATGCAAATATTAGTAAAAAAACACCTGTTGTAATTCCCCGAGGTGGTGAGCGGACCGTGCACTGGCTTGAAGTGTTCTCCTAGCACACACGCAAGCATATAGGTAAAAAGAAAGCCGGCAGTTCAATTTTCCACAATGAATTTGTTTATTAATCCAGGTGTAGTACAAAATAGCTTACGAGTTTTGGCATTTTTTTTTTTAAATACTTTTTATTGAGTTTTCGTGTGCAAAAAAAGGATTACATAATACAGCCTCTGGGCATACCCCGCCTGAGATAAACATTATAACAATCCTATAGATTTTAAACTATTCTATAGAAACCACTATAACTTAAACTGCTCGTGTTGGCATGTAGCCTTAAAAATCGAAACTTGTTTGACTTAATTCATTGGATGCCTGCAAATTTTACAAAGTGGCTGAACTCCTGGAATTCAGCTTAAAATGGTATGCATAGCTCTCAACTGTCCCTGATTTCATAGGACTGTCCCTGATTTGGAACAAGATCCCTCTTTCCTCCTCATTTGTCCCTCATTTTGGTCTGATCTGTATAGTTGTATATAAAATGCAATTTTTATCTTTAACCACTAAGCCACCGCCCACCGTCATGACGGCGGGACGAGGCTTCTGTTGTTCTGGGCGGACGTCATATGACGTGATCGCCCTCCCGAGCCACTAGGGGGCGCGCACGCCGCCAGCGTGCTCACGTGCCCGCTGCGTCGCTCGGGACCCGATGCGCGTGCCTGGCGGGCGCGATGTCCGCTGGGCACCCGCGATTGCCGGGTAACAGAGAAGGACCGTGGATCTGTGTATGTAAACACAGATCCACGTCCTTTCAGAGGAGAGGAGACCGATGGTGTGTCCCTTGTACATAGGGACACCGATCGGTCTCCTCCCCCAGTGAGTCCCCTCCTACCACAGTTAGAATCACCTCCCTAGGTCATACATACCCCTCGATCGCCCCCTAGTGTTAACCCCTTCCCTGCCAGTCACATTTACACAGTAATCAATGCATTTTTATAGCACGGATCGTTGTATAAATGTGAATGGTCCCAAAAATGTGTCAAAAGTGTCCGATATGTCCGCTGCAATATTGCAGTCACAATAAAAATCGCAGATCGCCGCCATTACTAGTAAAAAATAAATAAATAAAAAAAAAATACTATAAATCTATCCCCTATTTTGAATACGCTGTAACTTTTGCGCAAACCAATCAATATACGCTTATCGCGATTTTTTTTTACCAAAAATATGTAGAAGAATACATAAAGGCCTAAACTGAGGAAAAAATTTGTTTAAAAAAATTGGATATTTATTATAGCAAAAAGTAAAAAATATTGTGTTTTTTCAAAATTGTCCCTCTTCTTTTGTTTATAGCGCAATAAATAAAAACCACAGAGGTGATCAAATACCACCAAAAGAAAGCTCTATTTGTGGGGAAAAAAAGATAAAAATTTTCATTAGGGTACAGTGTAACATGCCCGCGCAATTGTCATTCAAAGTGCGACAGCGCTGAAAACTGAAAAATGGCTTGGGCAGGAAGGGGGTGAAAATGCCCAGTATTGAGGTGGTTAAAAAAGGGTTTCCTAGTGCTAAACCTTTCATCTGATTTATAAATTTCAAAAGCCACTATAAAGCAGGGGTCTCAAACTAGTGGCCCTCCAGCTGTTGCAGAACTACAAGTCCCATCCCATGCCTCTGCCTGAGGGAGTCATACTTGTAACTGTCAGCCTCGCAATGCCTCATGGGACTTGTAGTTTCACAACAGCTGGAGGGCTGCCAGTTTGAAACCCCTGCTATAAAGGAATAGTAGTGGTAAAAAAACAAAAAGCAAAAAAACAAAAACAAAAAAAAAACAAAACAAAAAAAAAAAAAAGCACTTGTGGGTTTTAACTAATCTTTTTTTTGTATAATTCTCCTTTAAGGGGGCGTGACAGGGGGGGTGCCCTATGCCTACATACTTTTGCTAATAGGTGTCCCTCATTCCCATCTCAAAAAGTTGGGAACATGGGTATGAAATGATAAAACACCACCACACCTACATTGGAAATTCACTCTTTGGAACAATTATACTTTGTTGCCTCAAACAAAAAAGAAAAAGTAGCGTCTCACAAAAGAAGAAGACTCTTGATACTTCGGCATCTACTGTTGTGTTCTGTATTGATGAATTAGCTGGTGGATGGAACCAACGTGTGCAGTGGGGACCAGACATTCGACACACACACACACACACACACACACACACACACACGTGTTGGATGCAGAATACTCTGCCAGATCACCAAGCCCTCAAAGAGAGCAAAGTTATGACATGCTGTCAGCTGGACAGGTAAGTCTTAAATGGAACTAAACCTTCCTATCTTTTACAACCAATGAAGCTGCCATTGTTACCTATGTTTGGGCTGCAAGTTGCCATGGTGGTATATCCACTTGAAGACCAGGCCTTTTCTGGCACTTTTTTTTACAAGTTTAACCGGTTCCCGACCGGCTTCCCGACCGGCTCCTGTACTTTTACGGCGGCAGAATGGCACGGCTGCGCAAAGTAACGTACCCGTACGTTACTTTGAATTTGCCGCCGTGTGCGCACGCCTGCCGCGATCTCCGTGAGTCGGGTCGCGGGTCCCGCGGACTCGATCGCCACGGGCATACCCGCGATCGCCTCACAGAGAGATGCCGTTGTAAACAGCATCTCCCCGTTCTGCCTAGTGACAAGTGTCACTCGATCTCTGCTCCCTGTCATCGAAGCAGAGATCAGTGACGTGTCACACACCAGCCTATCCCCCTGACAGTTAGAAATCACTCCCCTAGGACACACTTAACCCCTCCCCGTCCCCTAGTGGTTAACCCATTCACTGCCAGTGTCATTTATACAGGAATCAATGCATTTTTATAGCACTGATTGCTGTATAAATGACAATGGGAAGAAGAAAGAAGAAAGAAGAAAGAAGAAAGAAGAAAGAAGAAAGAAGAAAGAAAGAAGAAAAAAAACGGGGTTATGGCTAACCGCTTCAAGTGATCAGCTTGTTCCCTCGCAAATTTTCATTCAGAAGGTCGGAACTGGCTGTAGAAAGTTGTGTACAAAAACTATGCGAAAAATTGTACGAAAGTTCCTCTGATGAAAAAATGTTTGCCTGATTTTCTTAGTGTGTACAAGCCTTAAGAGTTAATTGTTGGGGTTTTTTCATGCACATTAGGAAAGGTCAGAGAACTTCAGGAAAAAAAGCTTTATATTACTGGTTTAGTTCTTCAGAATTGAAAGTGAGATGTTACCTGGACTTTTGCTACTTTCAAAGGCCTCAGTTGTGGGTTTTCCAGATACACCAGTTCTGATTGAAGACTAGAATGAAAATAGGGGCAAAATAAGTATTTAAAAAAAAAAAAAATCACCAAATTCAATTATTAATAAACATTACTTCAAACCCTTGTGCCTGAAATCATGGGCCTCAGACCCTACTTGCATGGGTCATTGCAGCAACACTTTACAGGCAGCACAGTGGAAAAGAGATATGGATGCACCTCCTATTAGAGCAGGCTTTAGATAGCTGATATGACCACTTGCTGTAATGCCCAGCTTAGAGGAGAGTGCTTAGTGTCAAAGTAATGTGGGGGAGGGAGTACACAAGTGATCAGTGTATGAGGGGTGTGGGAGTGCACATGCGAGCCGTGTAAGAGGGGAAAGAGGATTCACAGGTTATCAGAGTGGGGGCATGGGTGATCAGCATAAGAGAGGTACAAAAGTGAGTTCACAAGTGATCACTGTAAGTGGGGGCAGGGAGGGTTCAAAGGCCACCTGTCTAAGCATGGGGCAGGAGAGGTACAGAGGTGATCAATGTAAGAGGAGTGCAGGGAGGAAAGGAGAGGTGCAGAGGTAAGCAGTGACAGAGGTGCAGAAGTGAACATAATAAGAGGGGTGCAAATGTAAACAGTGTAAGAAATGTGCAGGAGGGTGCAAAAGTGCTAAGCGTGTAGGCAGGTGTAGTTCCCACATCATCAAGCAGGTGGCGTCTTGGATTTATGTTGGAGAGGAGATTCATCGGAACATTGATCCTTTCAAGCCTCCGTAGGTGTCACATAGGAAACAGCTGTCTGATTGGAAGCTGTGAACCCTGGTGACCTTCTGCGCCCATCTTGGTTGGGACAGCCCTTTTAAACAATGGTGCGCATTTGTGAGTATACAGTGTATAGTGTAGGGAGAGGAACCCCACCAGGCAGGGATTGAGAATCATTGAAAGAAAGAGGTTCCAGTGCAAGTAGGTAAAGAATAGGGGTTACTGCTGCACGCCCAACATAGCCACCAGTGGAGGTCTAGCAGCCAGTCAATGAGGAGCAGAGCTGACCATATAGGAGGCAAATGAGGCCCTAGGGAAAGGCTACCTTGGTGGATCTGTCCTAATTATATTAGGAAGAAGCCAGGATACTGCATGGGAGATTGAGGCTGCATATGATCAGGGATATATAGAGCTGATGCTTTCTCCTTGGACTATTCTATTGTTACACTTTGTACCATGGGGAGATTAAGTCCCTACCCCCAATAAACCCTGGATAGCCATATATAAATAACCCTTTGTTGTGTATCCCTATGTCTACTTGTAATCATATGGGGGGGGGTCATGCCTGCCACTGGCTCTGTTCCTCGCTTATTTGTGGTCCACACATTTTGCTTGATTTAACACTGTAATTAACCCTTTACGCTCCTGAAGATGTGGTAATTGTCAACGCGAAACATGTTAAGCACAGCACTGTCCGCCTAGTGTGAGGAGACGCACCCCAATACAGGATTTTCCAGCGCTAAACCTTTCATCCGATTTCTAAATTGCTGTAAATTCCAAAAGCCAATATAAAAAGGAATACTAGTGGTAAAAAAAAGCACTTATGGGTTTAACCAATCTTGTTTTTTTGTACAATTCTCCTTTAAGGGGGCGTGGCAAGGGGTGTGTCCTATGCCTGCATACTTTTGCTGATAAGTGTCCCTAATTTTCATCTCAAAACGTTGGGGGGGTATGCCTGTAGGTACAGTGAAGATCTCCTAAATGTGCAGTGTTTAGGAGATATTCACACTGGATGCAGCTGGTGACGCCAGCGGCACATGCGCTCTGAGGGGACAGCATACCCGTCCCGTTCCTTCAGAGCTCTGTACCACAAACCGTGACTCCCATGCGCATGTTACTTATTACATAGTTACATAGTCAATAAGGCTGAATAAAGACACCAGTCCAACCTGCGGTGTGTGCGTTTGCCTTTATGTTAAGTAAATCTTTTATGCCTGTATGTTGTCGTTAAGATTCACATCTAATGTTTTTTTAAACTATCAACGCTCCCTGCTAATACCACCGCCTGTGGAAGAGAATTCCACATCCTTACCTATCTGACAGTGAAGAACCCTCTACACAGTTTAAAGGTTAAACCGCTTCTCTTCCAATTTCAATGAATGGCTGCGTGTCTTTTTAAACTCTCTTCCACTGAAAAGTTTGCTATGCTAGGGTCACCAGTTAGGTATTTGTATATCGCCATCATATCCCCTCTCAAGCATCTCCTCTCCAGAGAGAATAAGTTCAATGCTTGTAGTCTTTCCTTATAACTGAGGTCCTCCAGTCCCTTTATTAGCTTTGCTGCCTTTCTCTGGACTCTCTCCAGTTTCAGCACATCTTTCCTGAGAACTGGTGCCCAGAACTGGACAGCATACTCAAGATGCAGCCAGACCAGAGTCTTGTAGAGCGGGAGAATGATCGTATTATCTCTGGAATTAATCCCCTTTTTGATGCATGCTAATATTCTGTTGACTTTGGTTGCAGCAGGTTGGATGCCATTGCTGTGCCTTTCATCTACTAGGACCCTCAGATCTTTTTCCATCCTGGGATTCACCCAGAGATTCTCCCCCTAGTGAGTAACTTGCATTTGTATTTTTAGCACCCATATGCATCACTTTACATTTTTTAACATTAAACCTCAGTTGCCATGTAGTTGCCCAACCCATTATTTTATTTAGGTCTTCTTGTAAGGCTTCCACATCTTGCTGTGAAGTTATTGCCCCGTTTAGCTTTGTATTGTCAGCAAACACTGAAATTGAGCTATTTATACCATCCTCTATATCATTTCCAAATAATATAAACAGAATTGGCTCAAGGACAGATCCTTGGGGGACTCCACTTATCACACTGGACCATTCTGAGTACTCACTATCACCACCCTTTGGACCCGCCCCTGTAGCCAGTTTTCTATCCAGGAACATACCCATTGGTCCATGCCGACAGACCTGGTAAAGTAAAACGTTTATGGGGAACTTATCAAATGCTTTTGCGAAATTAAGATACAGTATACCACATCCACAGGCCTTCCTTTATATGGCAGCTCACTTCTTAATAGAATGTTAATAGATTGGTTTGGCAAGAACGATCCTTCATGAATCCATGCCGATTACTACTAATGATACTGTTTTCGTCAGCAAAATCTTGGTTATAGTCCCTTATCATCCCCTCCAATAGCTTACAGACTATTGATTGTAGACTGACTGGCCTGTAGTTTACAAGGATTTATCTCTGCCCTTTATTAAATCTTGTTACCACGTTGACTTTGCTCCAATCAGCTGGTACCATTCCTGTCAGTATGCGGTCCATAAAAATTAGGAACAAGTCTAGCTATCACCTGAATGAGTTCTTTAAGGACCCCATCTGGTCCTGGGGACTTATTTATGTTAAGTTTTTCAAGTCTATTTCTGATACTGGCTTCTGTTAGCCACAAGGGTACATTATGTGATGTGTTACTAATATTACAGTCTTGGTTACTATTTCCCCCTTTTCCTTTGTGAAAACTGAGGAGAATACTACATTTAAAACCTTTGCCCTTTCCTTGTCTTTTGTAACCAAATTCCCTTCATCATCCTTTATGGGGCCAATATGTTCTGGCTTCACTTTCTTGCTTTTAATAGATTTTAAAAAAATCATGGAATTTTTTACTCGCCACATAGAATGTGCCTTTTGTCCATTTTAACTGCCCTGATTGCGCTCTTACCCTTCTTATTGCATTCTTTGTAGTGTTGGAATGCTAACAATGACCCTACAGCTTTATATTTTTTAAAGGCCTTTTTTTTCACTTTTTATATGCATTTTTAAATTATAGTTTAGCCACACAGGTTTAATCCTAGCTCTTTTATATTTATTGCCCACTGGAATACACTGGCCAATAACTTTAATATGTTCTTAAAGCACTCCCATTTTTTCCTCAGTGTTTCTTGTTTCTATGATTTTATCCTGTTTAATATCGTGCAGCATAGAGTGCAGTTTAGGGTAGTTGACTTTTGAAATTCAGTGTCCTTGTATTGCTCTTGTGCTTCCTTTTCCTGTGGTTTATACTGAATGTAATTGATTTGTGGTCGCTTTTTCCTAAGTTTCCCTGTATCTTCACATCCGCGATCAGGTCTATGTTGTTTGTAATCAGTAGGTCTAGTAATGCATTATCTCTTGTTGGTGCATTCACCAACTGACCCATGAAATTATCCTGCAAGACATTTGGGAAATGGTGAGCCTTAGATGAGTGAGCAGGGCCTCCCACCCAGTCGCCATCTGGAAAATTGAAATACCCCGTTATAATAACATTACCCTGCCTTGCTGCCATTCCTAACTGTAATAGGAGGTCAGATTCCTCCTCATCCTTCAGGCTAGGGGGCCTGTAGCATACATCCACTATTACTTTCCCATTAGTTTCCTCCATTTGGAGCTCCAACCCAAAGGATTCCACTTCCTCCCTTGCCCCATAAGTATGTCATCCCTCACATTCACTTGCAAATCATTCTTGATGTACAGGCATACCTCTCCCCCTTTCCTACTCTCCCTATCCCTACAATATAGGGAATACCCCTGAATGGTTGCCAGCCAATCATGTAAGCTGTCAAACCGAGTTTCTGAAATTTCCACAAAATCAGAATCCTCCTCATAAATTAGCAGCTCCAGTTCTCTAATTATATTAGCCAACTTCTAGCATTTGCGTACATGCCTCTTAATTTTGTCCGGTCGCATATTAGTTCCTATTTAGTTGTTATGAGATTGTAATTGGGATTTGCCAACTTACCTTGTGTTTAGATATTCTACTCACTCCACCACTAATGCCCCCAATATTACCCGCTGAACCTTGCTCAATGCTGGCTATCACTCCATCTGGTCCCCCATTCCCCCCCCCCCCCCCCCCCAACACCTAGTTTAAAAGCCTCTCTAACTTTCTGGCCATCTTCTCTCCCAGCAGAGCTGCACCTTCCCCATTTAGGTGCAGTCTGTCCCTGCTAAAGAGCCAGTAATTGAATGAAAAGTCAGCCCAGTTCTCCAGGAACTCGAACCCCGCTTCCTACACCAATTCTTCAGCCACTTGTTAACTACCCTAATCTCCTGCTGCCTCTCTGGTGTGGCTTAAGATACAGGCAGCATTTCTGAGAATACTACCCTGGATGTCCTTCTCTTCAATGTAGCGCCTAAATCTCTGAAGTTGTTTTGTAGGACTGTCCATCTTCCTCTAACTTTGTCATTGGCACCAACGTGTACCATGACAGCAGGGTCCTCCCCAGCCCTACCAAACAATCTGTCAATCCGATCCTTAATATGCCAAACCCGATAAACAACATAGCGTCCGGCGATCATCGTCAGTGGCAAAGATAGACATTCTTTCACTCCGGGCAAAGAATCAATTTGCGCGTGCCCCTCCATAACGGGACAAGATTAGGCAGGAAAGTGAGAAACTCCCAGCCTATAGTTGAGTCAGCTGTCTGTCCCCACCCTCCATGCTACTCTGTTTTCCCCCTGCTCCTCTGGCCCCCCCACCCATGCTCGCCTCGCAGCGCTCACCTCCTCTCCCTGGATAGCTGTGTAGTAGGGCTGGATAAAGACATGATCCTCCGCACTGAGAATCTAGATGGAGAGCGGGAAAAGGAAAGAGCAGGAGAACGACTGCCGAGGAAAGTTATGTTCTAACGGTCTGTGGCTGCCTGTCTTTCCGGTCGTATGATGAGAATCATGTCTGTATTCAGCCCATCCGCTTACTGTACAGCTATCCAGGGAGAGGTGAGCGCTGCAGGGGGACCAGAGAAGCGGGAGGGGGGGGCTTTGGTCCGCTAGCGGGAGGTAAAGGTGGGGAAGCAGATAAGCAGATGCAGGATATTGGTACCTGCTGCGCGCCCCCTCATGTGCCCCTCCCCCAGTTTCAACCCTGATCATGGTCTTTGTTGCAGATTGCCCTATCTGTCCTTCTAATAATTAAGTCCCCTACCACCAGAATCTGTCTTTCCTTACCCTTATCCATACCCCTTCCTCGCTGGGGGAGTTGTTCTCCTGGCAGCTAGAGGCGTCGCTCTGCTCCAGCAATGCCACTCTTTCACTTGTTTCTGCAACATCATGCAACAGGGCGTACTTACTGGCCTCGCTAATGCTTTTCCCTCTACCCTGCCTGTCGCCCAACTTCTATGCTCTTGTGCCTGCACCCCTGTATCTCCACCCGCCTCTGTGCTGGCCCCTGCCAGCACCTCACGGGTACGTTCCAAACTCACTTTCAGGTTGGCAATGCTTCGCAGTGTTGCCAGCTGCTTCCCTAGATTCAGGACCTGGGCTTCCAAGGAAGCAACCTGCTAACGGATGCTTAAGGAACGCATACATGTCACAAGATGTGCACCGAGTCGCATTACCATACCCGTTGGACATCATACCCACTAATTTAATGGTAATCCTAGAAGATTAGGAATTATACTCCCTGGGAGTTAGGTTATTGCGACTTAGCCATTCACAGGACCGGAGCCAGCAAATCCCGAAGGAAGACCAGGGGAAGATAAAAAGCCCTGTCAGTGGTGACAGTGTACCACTGGAGGGCTTAATTCTAAAGTAAGTATTTCATACTGTACTAGTATGCAATACATACTAACGCATTATGCCATTGCCTTGCAGGGGATTTTTTTTTTTTATTCTGCGGTTTACTACTGCTTTAAGGACTGTGATAGCCCCCTGCTGGGAACTGTGCTGTGCCTGTGTTGAGTGTCAATCATTCCTGTTACTGCAAGTGTTACTGAGCCTCTTACAGTGCTAGTGATACTGCACCTGTTACTGAGCCTGTTACTGCCAGTGTTCTATACCTGTTGTCATAAGTATTAATACCATACCTCCCAACATTTTGAGATGGGAATGAGGGACACCTACTAACAAATGTATGTAGGCATAGGACACGCCCCCTGCCACACACCCTTAAAGAATGATCAACCAAAAAAAAAAAAAAAAAGGAAGGTTAATTAAATCCACAATTAATACCTCTACTATTCCTTTATATTGGCTTTAAAAATGTACAAATGAAGCAATTTAAATCAAAGGTTTAGCCCTGGGAAACACTTTGAAAGATAGAAAGTGCAGTTTATATACAACTATATAGATCAGACCAAAATGAGGGACAAATTAGGGGAACAGTTGGGAGCCATGTAATACTAGTGTGATCATCTGTTCTGCAAGCAAATTTGTACCATACTCTTGGTGCAGGTGGGAGCAGAGGTTGGCAGCATAAGATGGGTACAGAGGTGAGCAATGTAACAGCAGTGCAGGGGGGAACCAATGTAAAAGTGGTGCAGAAGTGTGTAGTGTAAGAGGAGTGCATGGTTGGTGCAAAGGGGAACAGTGTAAGAGGGGTGCATAGAAGTGCAGAGATAATCAATGTAAGATAGGTGCAGAGATGAGCAGTGGAAGAAGGGGGGTGCAGTAGTGGATACTTGTATAGTATACTTGAATGTAAACACATGCATTTTGTTTGTGGGTTTGTTTGTTTTTTAACTTATTCGCTTATTGGTATTTGTGTTTGGCTTTGCTGACACTTTGGTAATACAGTAAGTGCCGCTTCACAGGTGGGCGACTTGTCAGGCAAATTAGCCGCCTGACAAGTCGCGATCTGTTCTATACTATTGAACTGTTCTAATAGGAGCGACTCAGAAAAAGGTTCCTGTACTACTTTGGGGTGACTTGCATTGACTTTTATATAGAAGTCATTTTGCAAGCCGCTGCTGAAGTGATGTGCAGATCGCCTTGCACAGTCACGCTGTAAGTTGGGTTGCCCCTGTGTGAACCGGCACTGAGTGCCTTCTTGGGTCCCAGTTACATAGTTAATCTGGTTGAAAAAAGACCATCTAGTTCAACCAAAAAAATGAGAGAGAGAGAGAGAGAGAGAGAGAGAGAGAGAGAGAGAGAGAGAGACCCACACAATTCAGTAACAATTTTCTTATTTGGGTCCTCGGAATAAAAAGAACCTCAAGCAAACCAATCTTCTGTACAAAGATATGGGCTCTTGCAAATCTCAAATCTACCATTAAATGGTCCATGGCCTCACCTTTCAAGCTGTAGTTCAAGGTCCTTTATATGACCTTCCGTCTCACTCAACGGATTCTCTGCTTCTACTCCTGCTGTAGGAACCAGGCCATCCATCAACCAGCGATCTCGTAGGGACTTTCTCTGTGGACACGAGGGAAAAGCAAAAGGGAAGCTCCATCACTGTGACCTCTGAGGGAGGATAAACTAGTAGTTTGTGGAACATAGGAGCCCAGGAAAGCAGAACAGAAGCTCTAAGGCAGTGGTTCTCAACTCCTGTCCTCAGGACCCACTAACAGGCCAGGTTTGCAAGATAACTGAAATAAATTGCAGGTGATATCATTTTCTGCTCAGTGATTACAGTATTCTAGTCTGCATCTCCGCAAGGTAATACTTAAAATCTGGCCTGTTAGTGGGCCCTGAGGACAGGAGTTGAGAACCACTGCTCTAAGGGAACTGGGTACATTCTGAGATTAAATGGGTTGCCAGTTCCGACACAAGTGTGGAACAGTTGAAGACCTGATGGCTGTGCCATGGTGGACAAGCTCTGACGAAGTTCCGTCACTTAAGGAATGAAACATGTAAGCTTTTAGCTTTATGCTGGGACGGACACCCCCGTTAATTGCTCCTCTACCCCTAGCTAACACCCTATGATGGGCTTGAAGGACTGAACTGGAATTTGATGAATCTGATGATACACCAATTACGAATCTATCAACATGATTGACCTTCATATGGACTCAAATGGGTTATTCAATCACAGAATACAGACACTGACTATGGACTATATTATTACTATATTATTTTATTGGCTTATTCATAGCCCAACATGTACTGATACTACTTTGGATGTGGAATCATCACCTATGAGCGATCATCAGCTGGAGACCTTTGGCTATTACACACAGATGAACAGATTGTATCTCATGCCGCATTGGAGAGATCTCGGTGTAATCCGGTATCAGTAAATAACCGTTATGTATTCTTATTATCACAACTGCTTGGAGGATTTACATGCACACTGTGGGAACCCTGGCATTCGATTACATTGACGGTATCTGTGTGCTCACTCTGATCTGTGTTGTATACCTGACAAATTTGGGACTGAAGTGCTCAGTGATCCATCCATTTCTTATCAGTGTCTGCTGTTGTTTAAACACACATATGTCATCCATTAAGATTATACAGCAGGATTTTTTTTTTTTTTTATAAATCTGAGGACATACCCTTTTTTCTGTGAAGAGAAAAATTTTTTCTCTCCCTTATTTTTTCATTCTTTGGACTTTTCAGTGTCCAAGGTTGCCCTCTTTCAACAATATTCCATCACTGACTGCTTGACTTTTTGTGTAGTTTAAGGCTAGATTTCCACTAGTGTGACTTTTCATGCGATTTGGGACTGAAAAGTCGAATGGCAAGTCGTACCCCATGATTTCCAATGAGTACCGTTCATATCTGTGCGACTTCAAGACGCAGCGACTTCAAAGTAGTCCCTGCACTACTTTGGTCCCACTTTGATGCGACTTGAGGTCCATAGACCTCAAGAACACACAGGCATTGCTCCAAGTCGCGGCAAAAAATATCTCGGCAAAATTACGCGACTTTGGGGACGCAATAGTGGAAACATAGCCTTATCCACCTTTCCATTTCAGAAGTGCAACAGTGTGAAATACTTCCGTGGTTACTGAATCACACTGTCCCCTTCAGGAATCACCCAGTTCAGCTCTTCGCCCCAGGTGACTTCGGGGAATTTTCAGGTGCTCATAGGGGGTGTTTTATATTGGGGGATGGAGGGATCTACCCCACTGCATGATTCATCCCCTCTTCATTATTTTGTGAGAATTTTTGAATCACCGATCTAACTTTTGGGGAATTTTTTCCATGGGAGGTTTTACCCCTTGGGGATCCTTGTATGGTATTTTATCAGGGAGTTTGTATATTTATGTTGGTATTTTTTGTATTCTTGCTCTTTTTTCAGCGAATAAACATTTTTAGAATAACTCTTTAGGGTGTGTGTTTATATCATTCTTTTCATTTTTTATTTTTTCTTGTTCTCTGACAAGCAGGAATCTACATGCTCAGAACCCCCACCAATCGCCTGTATGAACAGTGATTAAAACAGCTGGGCGTCCTGGCGTGTACAATATATAGGCTTCTTTTTTAGGGCAGAACCAGGAATCACTAGTCTATGAACACCCCAAGAAGATCCTGGGTCCATGACCAAGCAAGAAATGGTAACCAAATTTGCTGCATGACTAACCAAGGACAACAATGGATGTACAACTCGCACACATCACAAAAAGGTACAAAAAATACACACCTGTAATAGAATCTCAGAAGAAACACTGACAGTTTGTCTCATTACCTTTAACTGTTGCAGTTTAACTCTCTGCTGGTCGAGCTCCCCCTGGATTCTGTCCACCTCACTCAGGATCCTGCGCTTCTCCTGTCACAGCAATGCAAGAAATCAGATCGTCTGTCCAGCATGTAAAAGGTTTTAGGGTGTATTATTTTTTTATTTATTTATGGCATTTATATAGTTTAACTTTTAGTCCCTGCTCATGTTCCAGTTTAAGCTGGTGACATGATACCTGCTCCAGGTTTCAAGTCTCAAATTTGCCCTTTTCTCTTGCAGCATCCTATGCAGCCACCCGTGTGGGACTAGATTTTTGTCTCCCTACACTGTGCGCATCAATAGAAACACACAGCCCTGTAACCTAGGATGGCTATGCCTATGCATTTGGGTGGAATGTGGAAGAGTTAGAACCTCTGTCACATTTTTACTATGGCTGCCTGTGTCTCTGCTTGGGGAAGAAGAAAAAAAAATTATATATATATATATATATATATATATATATATATATATATATATATATACACACACACACACACACACACACACACACACATATATATATCACTATTTGTCCTTTTGCCCATTGTGACTAAGACAGAAAGATAAATCCAAAATATTTCAGTTGTAACCAGAATAAGAGGTGACAGGGTGACCTCTCTGTAGGGACATCTGTTCCAGTGACAACTGTTTAAGCAGGGATTCCTCCTCACTTTTGGAGAGCTCTCCTTTCACATTCTGTTGCGTCTGAGACAGGAAGTAAAGGAAAATCTCCCAAACGGGACACAGACAGTAAAAAGGACTTCAAAAGGTTTTTTTAACACTTTCCTATTCTATCCTAAATTAAAACAAAAAGTTTTGATTTTAGATACACTTTAATTTTCTGGGACTGTGCTAGTCATCAAAAGCGTAAAATTGGATTTTTTCATCATACTTACCTGTAAAATCCTTTTCCTTTTCATACATCATGGGACACCGAGTCATTCATTACCTGCTGGGTTACACTTCATCTCCAGGTGAATGGACACTGGTAGACCAAAGGTCTTTAGACAGGAAGTGATCCCCTATATAACCCCTCCCATACAGGAAGTACTTCAGTTTCGTAGAAAGCACTGAATCCTCAAAAAAGAGGGGAGCGATCTCTGTGTCCCATGATGTACTCAAAGAAAAGGATTTTACAGGCAAGTATGACGAAAAAAATCCTATTTTCTTTTTCATACATCATGGGACACAGAGTCAGGCTAATATTCATGACGTCCTAGAGCAATAGCCTTGAGGGGAGGGAGACAGCCTGCCAAACAATAGCCATCAGACCTTCTACGGCAACTCGCAGTACACTGTGGCCGAAAGCCGAATCCTCGGCTGCTCGAACATCCACTTGATAAAATTTTGTGAACGTATGCACTGAAGACCAGGTAGTAGTCTTACAAATCTGAGCCACAGATACCTGATGGCGAAAAGCCCAGGAGGTTCTTACACCCCTGGTAGAATGAGCTCTCACCCTAATAGGGAGGAGCTTTATGTTTCAGACCGTAAGCCTGAATGATCAATTGACTGACCCAATTGGCAATGGAAGATGCCTGACCCTTCTTGGGTTCTTTTGGTAAAACAAAAAAGGAGTCTGATCCTCAGATCTAGACAAATAAACCTTGACTGCCCAGACAATGTCCAATGAATGCAGTCGTCTCTCTTCCTCTGAGCGAGGCTGAGAGAAAAAAGAAGGCAAAATAAATGTCCTGATTTAAAATAAAAGGCCGACACCACTTTTGGCAAAAAAGGATAGAACAGGTCGTAACATGACCCTGTCATAGTGAAGGATCAAGTATGGTTCCCTGCATGAAAGGGCTGCCAACTCTGACACCCTTCTAGCCGAGGTGATAGCAATCAGGAAGGCTAGCTTGCGTGACAGCAAGTCTAATGGAATTTCCTTGATAGGTTCAAATAGTTGTTTCTGTAACTCAGACAGCACCAAGTTCAAGTCCCAAGGACACATAGGTGACCTAATAGGGGGAAAGCAAGCGAGTTGCCCCCTGCATAAAAGGTTCGGACCAGTGAATGGGAGGCTAAAGGCCTTTGGAAGAATAATGATAGGGACGAAACTTGACGTCTGATTGTACTCAAAGCCAATTTGATTTCCACAGCTGCCTGTAGAAAAGAGAATTCTCCCAATCACGGATTTCCGAGGATGCCATTTTTTGGCTTCACACCAAGCAATATAAGTCTTCCAGACCTTATGATAGACCTTCCTAGTGACAGCATTCACTAGGGTAGACACCACTGGCCCTGAGATGCCATGGTCCTTTAACACCCTGGCTTCAATAGCATGCCGTCAAATTTAGAGACTGTAAATTGGGGTGGAATATAGGACCTTAATACAGTAGATCGGGGCGATGTGGAAGTGTCCATGGCCTGTCTATTGTTAGTCTCACAATCTCCGGGAACCAGGGCATTCTGAGCCAGGCTGGTGCCACCAGAATGACTGGAACCCCCTCTCTCCGAATCTCGCACAACAAAATGTGGAAGGAGAGGGATCAGAGGGAAAGCATAAACCAGGAAGTACTGGCTCCATTGAACTACCAGAGCATCTGCTCCGATTGCCAGAGAATCTCTTGTTCAAGACACAAGCTGCTGTAGCTTGTTGAACCTGGATGCCAGTAGGTCGACCTCTGGCCATCCCCAACGTTTGCAAATTTCCTGGAACACCACTGGGTGTAGGGACCATTCCCCCAGGCAGATCTGCTGGTGGCCGAGATAATCTGCCTTCCAGTTCTCTACTCCCAGGATATGGACTGTCGATAGAATCGGCACATGTCCCCCTGCCCAGGCTTTTATGTGGTTTACCTCCTTCAGAGCTAAACAACCTGGTACTGACTTGGTGGTTTATATAGGCCACTGCAGTGGCATTGTCGGACTGAACCCTGATGGAGCTTCAGGAATGCCCTACCATTCATGATCGTTGGGCCAGTCGTACTGCCCGTAATTCCAGGACATTGATGGGCAGGATCTGTTCAGTCCTTGACCATTTCCCTTAAGCTGTAAGCCCCTCTAGGGTCGCTCCCCAGCCTGAGAGATTGGCATCTGTAGTCAGTAATTTCCGAGTTACCGGGAGGAAGGATCTTCCCTTTCGCAGGTTCTGGAACCACCAGTTTAGGCTTAAGCGTGCTCGAGGAGATATAGACATTGGATAATCCAGGGCTTGTCCTCTCCTGTTCCAAGCCAACAAGAGGTCTTGTTGTAGAGGCCTGGAATGGAACTGGGCATAGGGCACCGCCTGGAAGGAGGCTACTGTCCTCCCTAGAAGGCTCATGCCTTCATATCTAGGATCATAACTAAATACTTTAGACCTTGAGCTGTTTTCAAGGCTAAAACTTTTCGGTTTTTCTGATCTAGCCTAAGCTTTTCAAATACCGCACTGTGCATGTTATGCTCTGTTCTAGAGCCTGTAATGAGTGATCTCTGAGCAGGAGGTCGTCCAGATACCTAAGCACCAGGATCCCTTGGGCCCTTAAAAGTCCCAGTACTGGTGCTAGGACCTTGGTGAACACCCGGGGAGCTGTAGCAAGCCCGAAGAGTAGAGCCACAAACAGAAAATGACATTCCTCTACTGCAAGTCGCAGGAACCTCTGATGAAGCTGAACGATAGGTACGTGTAAATACGCGATGGAGGCTAAAAAGTCTTCCACCTGGAGCAAGGCTAAAACTGAGCGGACAGACTCCATCCGAAAGGACTGGATTAGCAGATACTGGTTCAGGGTTCTTAGGTCCAAAAAAAAAAAGGGCCTTGTGACCCAGTTTGGTTTTCAAACCGTAAAACAGGTTCGCTCTTTCGGATACAGGAACCTGTACAATCACTCCTTGATGCACTAAATGATGTAGTGCCTGAAGCAATAAGACTTTTTGGAGGATCTGAGGGAACGTTGGATCTTTAAAACCTGAGGTTGAACACCCCGCAACTCCAGCTTGTAATCGCGGAATATAATTGAGGTGACCCACTCGTCCTGAATTATCATTCTCCAAATGTCCGGAAAGTACAGCAGCCTTCCCCCAACCCGATGGAGTGGGGGCATCCCCTCAAAAGGAGGGCTTGATGCTGGGTTTAGAAGAATTTTGGACCCAGGGCTTTTTCTGGCCCTGACCTTGTGGCTTGCCCCTGGCCCTAGCACCCTGTTGTCGGCAGAACTGCCTTGGCCCGGAGATATTTCGGGAAGCAGTCCCTGAAGTTTTAAAACAAGGGACGCCTGGTGCTTTTCTTCACAGGAAGTAGAGAACTCTTCCCTCCGGAAATCTCTTGGATATATTTGTCCAAATGATCACCAAATAAATGTTCCCCCTCAAAAGGGAAACCTGCCAATAACTTTTCACAAGGAATAGGACCAGTTCTTAAGCCACAAAAAAGTCTGCACATATGTACAGACAAGAGAGCCAAACGAGAAACCTAATCCTTTTAAGGTGTCAACAGCAAAACACAGCGCTCAAGGAATATTGGTCTTATTTTCAGGCAGATCATCCTCCTGGTTAGTCCTATCAGGCCGTTTGACCTGATCCTTTACAGTCTGGCAGATACCAATTGCTGCAACAGCTGGCTGAATAGCTGAACTGGCCAAAGAAAAGGAAGTCTTTAAAAAATGACTCCAATTTCTTGTCAACAGGGTCCTCCAAGCCCTGTGTGTTATCTACGTAATCTAGTTCTTGTTTAAGGAAGAGACTGCTGAATCTAGGGCTGGCATGCTCCCTTTTTTTAACTTTTCATACATGGGACATAAAAAAGGGAAAACCTCTTAAGAGGAACAAAATCCTGTAAGGATGTTACCAATCAGCATACACCGCCTGTCCCAGCAGGGTGGTGTAGGGGAAAGCCTGTGGGGCCTAACGAGGCCTCAGGAATCCCAAGAGGACCAGGGGGGCTCAGTCACCTCTGAAAGAGGCAACTTAAAGGCAGAACTAACCAGTTTCAGGATGAAAAGCCTCTGCGACTGAGAGACAGACATCAACTGGATATCGTGTTGTCCACATTGCTCGGAAGCCGACTCATGTGCCAGGCCCTCCACAGAATACTGAGCTTTTAGCTCTTCCCCATCCTCAACCCATTCCTGCTCCAAACTAGGAGGCTCCAGGGAGGGGGATCTGTTATGTTTCTTGCCATCATGCCAGCAATCCTGTGCTCTAACCTGGCTAGGGCAGAGGACAGTTCATCCTTGGCGATAAAGGGTGAAGCAGCAGCTCAGATTGCCCAGAAGCCTCTGGTCTTTCAGGGGATACAACTAGGTTCATCAGGAACTACTGATGACATAGGTGCCCTTCCCTGGAGTGTTAGTCCCACTCCTCTTTTTTGAAGACATTTACTAGCCACAAAAAGAGTACTTGGGTGTAGTATTAAAACACCTCAGAAGGGAGACCCCTTAATAGGGCTCACCAAGCCCCTATGCAACAATCCTGCTAAGCACCTTTAGCCTGCCAAGCAATACTTGGTGACTCACGTGACTCGGGTAAGGAGAAATGAACCACTGCAAGTGCCTGTTCAGAGTCTGCTCTGTGTCCCACAGCTGCCTTCTGGAAGCACCGCATGCTTGGCATATACAGCTTAAATAAGCTGGCTGTGCACTGGAACGTTCTGTGCATCGTGCACATGCACGGTCCTGTCAAACGGGCGTGGCTGTATTTGCGTAAGGCGCGAATCTTCGTGCGCCCAGATAAAGGTTACTGTGCATGTGCGGCAAAGCCATGTGCGCAATGGTCGCCAAACTGCTAAGTCCAGTGGCGATTTTGCAAATGCACGTGCGCCATGGCCACCAAACAAACAACTGCCGAGCACAGCAGCACTCTTGTGAATGCACATGCGCCATAGTGAACCAAGGCAAAATGGCGCACCGTGGTGAGGTCATCATACAGGTAAAAAAAACAGCCAGACACAAGCAAAAAAGGTACACAAAAAAAGCAAAACACCCACAGCTACCCCAAAACTCCCCCATATGGTCACCGCACACAGGTGTCCAGCCTCTAGCTAGCTTGACTGATTGTTACAATCACTGGGACACCCCACAATAATAAATAAAAGGGGTTTCACTTACCCGTCCAGGCACAGGGCAGCTTAGAAACTAAGAGCCCAAACTTTTACCCATCACAGCGGGTTCCTGTCACTTGAGCACCTTTAAGGACTGGGTACCCTTTTCATGTTTAGGGTCCACTCCCTTGGACCCGTACAGCACCCTGCAGGAATGCCTTAGTGCTGTGGTCTCCAGGATTCCACTTCGCAGCGTCCAGCACCCAGAGGCTGCATTACAGGCAGGATCTTGAGTCTTCTTTGCGAGGCTCGGGTACCATTTATCTAAGCATAAAAACCTGTGTCAAATAGATCTGATCTGTCAATCCCTTGATTTATTTAAGAACCGTTTGTGGGACTAGAGACGTGGAGCTCAGAGAGCTCAAACAAACCGTGCCATCCACCTTGCAGACACTGGTAAAAAAAAAAAAACTGAAGTACTTCCTGTATGGGAGGGGTTATATAGGGAATCATTTCCCGTCTAAAGACCTTTGGTCTACCAGTGTCCATTCACCTGGAGATGAAGTATAACCCAGCTGGTAATGAATATTAGCCTAACTCTGTGTCCCATGATGTATGAAAAAGGAACTCTTACCCTAAGGACCCTTCCAAACTGATCAATTTCTGATGCACTTTTGGTGTTTAAAAAGTGGAACAAAAATGCATGAAAAAGGTATCCCTTATCCTATGGAACTCTTCACACCAATGTGCTGTGGGTGCGTTTTTAAAAATCCTGCATGTTGCATTTTTGGTGCATGGTTAAAAAGGGCACCAAAAACGCACCTCCCCATTGAAATGAATGGAAAACACATAAGAAATGCACTCCTGGTGAGTTTTTGGTGAGTTTTTTGAGTCACAATTCCAAGTCTTACAGGTGCATGCTGGCAGACAGGAATCCAGAAAACACACTGAAAAAAAAAAATGTTAAAAACGCATGCCATGTTTTAAAGCGCACCAGTGTCAAAAGGCCCAAGGGCTCTTCCATATATGCAATGTCCTCTGAAAAGCAATATGTTTTTGGATCCCTTTCAGATGGCATTTGGCAAGAGGTGAGGAAGCATTATAATGCGCCTCAGCGCTTGATTTAACCCTGTAAATGCCGCACTATGGGCGAATTTCACATGGGGGTGTAAAAATGAATTCTAACATTGGAGCCAGTCAAAGTCGCCCATTGAGATCAATGGGGCCCCACCGCAACTGTGAGTCAAATGGTCCCGCAATGTAAAATTGCCGTTCGTCAATTGACAAAAAAATAAATAAAAATAGGGGCATCAGGAGGCAACCGTAGCACCTCCTGAATGCCCATCTCAGCCACTGCTATACCGCCCTTTGAAAAACTATCCAATACGGATCACTTTTCGGAGGACAGTAAGCTGTCTGATAGAAACCTATGTGCCACAATTGCGTGCACTGAATGTGGTTGTGGTGTGGCCCTATAGACTTGCATGGATCAAGGTCAGCTGCGATAATGCCTGCTGAATGCGACATGCTAATTTCTGCCACCACAACGAAGCACAATATCGTGGCCTCCGCATGCGTACAGCATTGAGCAGCTGCATGTCAGTGTTCAGGCAGGCAGTCGGTGGACAGAAAAACTGCAGCTCAACCACCTGGTTTTACTGCCCCCCTTGCTGCTCCTGTGAATGAGCCCTTAGCCTGCCGTTCTTGCTCTGACCTCCTATAGTGAATCCATACAGGATACACGCTGGTGGAATAGCCAGCTCTCTTCCTGCGCAGTGGAGTGTTAGCTCTGCAGGACAAATCTGACATATTTTACGTACCGTGATTCCATGCAGGCGCTGGCTGTAGATCTGAGTCTCCTCCATCTTGACACTGTAGAAGAAAAAAGAAATATCATTTATGAAACGGTACGCAGTGTCACCACTTCCTGTCCCAGCTGAGAGCTACAGCTTCTTCCTGCCACAAAACTCTTCTATTTACTAGATGTGCACCAGATCTTCTATTTATTGTATTCAGGTGGATTAGAAGATTGCACAGAGAAAAGATATAAAGCCCCGCCTCATAACACTAAGCCCCACCCCCTTTTTATGTGAATGTTACCATGGCAGCTATAAGAGGTCGGTCTGTGCTATACTCACGCTGGCCTGATGAGGGGTAGAGAATAGGATGGAGAAGTACAAAAACAGCTGTGCTGGTGACACCTACCCCCCCCCCCCCCCTAACTTCCTAGTGTTTCCATGGCAACACACAGCAAATCACAAAGCAGGCCTCACAGGCACAACTCTAAAAGTCCCTCTAAAAAAAGAAATACAAAATCATTGCTTGTGTGTTAGATAACATCATGTCCTATCTGTGGTTTCTCCCCAACCCCCCTTTCCCTTCCAGCATGTCCCCAGTGTCTGACCATTTCTTGTAACATGTCCGTCAATTCCTCCAGTATGTCCCCAGTGTCTGACCATTTCCTGTAACATGTCCTCCATCTCCTCCAGTATGTCCCCAATGTCTGACCATTTCCTGTAACATGTCCTCCATCTCCTCCAGTATGTCCCCAGTGTCTGGCCATTTCCTGTAACATGTCCTCCATCTCCTCCAGTATGTCCCCAGTGTCTGACCATTTCCTGTAACATGTCCTCCATCTCCTCCAGTACATCCCCAATGTCTGACCATTTCCTGTAACATGTTCTCCATCTCCTCCAGTATGTCCCCAGTGTCTGACCATTTCCTGTAACATGTCCTCCATTTCCTCCAGTATGTCCCCAGTGTCTGACCATTTCCTGTAACATGTCCTCCGTCTCCTCCAGTACGTCCCCAGTGTCTGACCATTTCCTGTAACATGTCCTCCGTCTCCTCCAGTACGTCCCCAGTGTCTGACCATTTCCTGTAACATGTCCTCCGTCTCCTCCAGTACGTCTCCAGTGTTTAACCATTTCATGTAACATGTCCTCCATCTCCTCCAGTATGTCCCCAGTGTCTGACCATTTCCTGTAACATGTCCTCCATCTCCTCCAGTATGTCCCCAGTGTCTGACCATTTCCTGTAACATGTCCTCCATCTCCTCCAGTATGTCCCCAGTGTCTGACCATTTCCTGTAACATGTCCTCCATCTCCTCCAGTATGTCCCCAGTGTCTGACCATTTCCTGTAACATACTTGTGGCAAGCACTATTCATATAGTCACCGGGGATCGTCTTGGACAGTTGGGTTGGGTGGAATTCTGGTCAGAGAATTATTATTATTATCTTTACTACACTGACTCATCCCTATTATTACTAGTCTTCTGGAGGCAGAATGTCTGGGTCAGGTCTGAGTGCAGACATACATGGTACACTGTATTTCCATAGCACTGTACTAAGCAGTAGTGACATCTGCTCATTGCAACCAATAAGTTGTAGGGTTAAATCAGACTTATGCCTGGTACACAAAATCAGAAAATTGGAGTAAAATAATACCTCATTCGAAGCAATCGTTCAACAGTCTGATCGTTAGTACACAGTTTGAGAGCTGATCATGACAGTTCATGCAAAATTATCCGAAGGGACAAACACAAAAAATGTTCTCGTATGACAGCAGAACGAACGATTTTCATTTAATCAGTATGTAGCACCCTCTAGTGTGAGTGTAGGCAAATTTAAGCAGCTTATGGCGCTTGGTAAGTTTTGTGAGTCAGAAATTGGGTCGGGTTACTGCAGGTCAGACTGATGGCTCTACTGGGGGGGGGGGGTCTCTGGTTCCTCCCTCTGGATCTAGAAGCTTGAAGAAGCTTCTGTAAGTTAGTTGGCAAAGGCCAGGATCTGCATACTTGAGGGAATCTGACCAATCCCCAGGCAGAATGTCCTGGCAAGGTGGATGGATCAGCCCTTAAATACGAGAGAGCCTAGCCAGCAGGGGAGTCGGGTGGAAGATGGAGTGCTGAGGAGACTGTCAGTGGCCTAGGAGGGGATCCCTGGGTCTGGGGGCCTCTGCCTCCAAGCTGGGCTCGGGCTGACTTAAGAGGATCCTATCAGCATTACGGTTTGAGAAGGAATCTTGCCTAAGGAGCAGCAAGGAACAAGCAGGACAGAGTGAGTACATCAGCACACCCAGGGATTCACAAGGGGAGAGACTGCCACATGTAGCAAGCTTTCTGAGGACATTGGCATTCTAGGCATTGTCCTTTCTATCCCTTGCCCTGGGAGATCTTTGGAGCAGCCAGGTGGGCTGGTAGTAGAGCTGGCAGGAGTTCACACAAAGGCGAGGAGATACTCCTACATGCAGTTTAGAGCTCCTAGTCCTTAAGGAACTTTTGCTGTTGATTCATAGGGCTTTGGGTGTCTACAGTGCTGGGACGAGGTCTTCTAGAGCCCGGGACAAACACGAAAAACTGTACAACCCTGCTCAAGATGTAAGAGCATTATGTTTTGGAACCCCCCCCCCCCCCCCCCAAGATGTATGAGCATTATGTGTTATTAGTATATAATGGATTGAACCACTGAAGGGAAGAATTTGTCAATAATTGCCTTCAAAGAGTTGCCAACATCCCGAATTAGTGGAAAAAATAAGACCCCTAAGTTGAGGAACTTATATACCCCCCAGTATAATGGGACTTTGTAGGCGAACCATACATGGATTAAATAAAAAATGTTTTATTTATTTGAAAGATCATAAAAACAAGGTACATTTGGTTATAGATCTCAACAGGAATATTTATACAATAAAATTTGCTATCCTGTAATAATTTTTGTATACTTCCATTCATAATAGAATATTTTCTCTAGAAGCCTGACATGTTTCAGGACGATGTCCCTTCTTCAGAGGCGTATTGCAGAGAGAAAAGTCACATATATAGGAGATACATTCTGAAATAACAAATGAAAACAATTTGCACAGAGGGAACAATATGAACCACAAAGGTTTAGTGACCTAACAACCCACCATATCCACCATACATACCAACAAGAAGTTTTCAAGAATGAAAGATATATATATGACTGCAGTTGGGGTGCAGTCATATATATATATATCTTTCATTCTTGAAAACTTCTTGTTGGTATGTATGGTGGATATGGTGGGTTGTTAGGTCACTAAACCTTTGTGGTTCATATTGTTCCCTCTGTGCAAATTGTTTTCATTTGTTATTTCAGAATGTATCTCCTATATATGTGACTTTTCTCTCTGCAATACGCCTCTGAAGAAGGGACATCGTCCTGAAACATGTCAGGCTTCTAGAGAAAATATTCTATTATGAATGGAAGTATACAAAAATTATTACAGGATAGCAAATTTTATTGTATAAATATTCCTGTTGAGATCTATAACCAAATGTACCTTGTTTTTATGATCTTTCAAATAAATAAAACATTTTTTATTTAATCCATGTATGGTTCGCCTACAAAGTCCCATTATACTGGGGGGTATATAAGTTCCTCAACTTAGGGGTCTTATTTTTTCCGAGCATTATGTGTTATGGACCCCCCCCCCCAACCCAAAAAAAAAAAAAAAAAAAAAAAAGAAAAATTGAGCACTAATCTGCATACTTACCCTCTAAGCATAAATTCTCCCTACTCCCAAAACAACTTTGCTTCCCCTGCTGAAATCCCCCCAGCACAAATTCCCCCCCCCCCTCCAAAAAAACAAATCACTGATTCTAGCGCAAATCCTCTACCCTTCAAATCCCCCAATACCCCCCCCCCCCCCACACACACACTACAAAACCCCTCTCCTGGCACAAATCCCCCCCCCCCCCCCAATCTCCCTACTAGCTCTAACCTACCCCCCCCCCCCAAAAAAAGTTTCCCTCGTAGCACAAAACAACCCCATTCATCCCTGCTAGCACAAATCCCCCTAAACCCCCCCCCCCCCCCCAACAAAAAAAAAAAATTCCCCTCCCTCTCTATATCACCTCTTCTAGCACAAATTCCCCTTCCTAGCGCACATCCTCTTCCCCTATCCCCCCTCCCAAAACAAAGCCACCCCCCCACCCAAATTTCCCCTCCTAGAACAATTCTTACCCACTTCTGCCTCCCAAATTCCCCCAACAGCTATCCCCCCCAGCTCCTCCTAGTGCCCCCACCTCACATGATACCACAGTGCCAACAGCAGCCGCCCCTCCTGCCTACCCCTTGTCCCAGCCCTGGGTGTCTAGGAAAGAAAAATAGTCCAGGATCCTTGTTGTGTACAGAGGATGGAAGCTGTCCCTATTCATTTTTCATCAAGTTGGGCATCCCATAACCCCTCTACCCCATCCAAGTTATTACCCCTAATAAAGCCCAGAGACTGACTTCTTGAATGCAAGTGAAAATATGCAAAGTGCCAGGCTGCGCAGGAATAGGGGAGACAATTACCAGATGCCCCTGCGGGGGTAGTGCTACAAGTACAGTATTTGTCTAAAAAAAAAAAAAAAAAAAATCAGCACAAGACCACGCATGCGCAGAAACAAAAGAATACATTACAATACAACACATTACATCACTTCGGTAGTTGTATTCTGTTGTACGAGAATTTTCTTAAATTTAGTAACATCTTCATTTTTGATAAGAGACCAGCATGCAAAAAGAAAAAGGGACGATAATTCGTCTGATAATCTCATCATCATAGGCGTGCGCACAGGGTGTGCCGGGTGTGCCTGGGCACACCCTAATCACCCCACACTGTGCAAATTCCCCCCCCATAGGGCTGGTTGACACCAATACAGTCTGGATGCGTTCCGTATGCTTTTTCTGCTGCATTGTGAACACAAAAGGTCATCCACTCGGCATGGGCACCATTCAGAGCATGACATCACTGCCCCGTCTCTCCACCTCGTCCAACCAGAGAATGCTTTGCATTTATTCGGATACGCAAAGCATTCTCAGAATGGTGCCCGTGCCAAGTAGCCAACCTCCTGTATTTACAATGCAGCAGGGCAGCCGCACAGAACCTGGAAGCAAGTGGAGCAGCGTCAGTCCTGTGTGATGACATGCCCCCTAGGGGTGGCATGTAGAAGACAGGCTGGGCTAACAAGAAAATGGGCATGAAGACCACTTAAAGCAGGGGTCCACCCACACCGCCAAAAAAAAAAAATATTAAAAGCCAGCAGCTACAAATACTGCAGCTGCTGACTTTTAATAAATGGCCACTTACCTGTCCCGGGGTCCAGCGATGTCGGCAGCCGACGCCGAGAACCCGCTCGTCTCTCGGCAGCTGCCGCGGCCATCCTAGGTGAGGGAATCAGGAAGTGAAG
Source organism: Lithobates septentrionalis (assembly GCA_037952835.1). NCBI lineage: Eukaryota > Metazoa > Chordata > Amphibia > Anura > Ranidae > Lithobates > Lithobates septentrionalis. The sequence goes on from JBBDGP010002920.1 coordinate 741,304, forward strand.
CGTTGCGGCTTCACTTCCCGGTTCCCTACTCCGTCCCAAGTGGTCCCCGCTCTCTCCTGGGAGCTGTGTGTTTCCCAGGAGACAGCGCGGGGGGACGGGAAGAGGTGTAGACTCCCGTGGGTGCAAATACTGGTCTTAGACAGGTATCTGCACCCTCCTCCCCCCTGAAAGGTGCCAAATGTGACACCGGAGGGGGGGAGGGCTCCGAAAAGCGGAAGTTCCATTTTTGTGTGGAACTCCGCTTTAAGTTGGGGACAGCCCTGGAACATGGAGGGGGTAAGTAGTGATTGGAATTTTTTTACATTTTTATATTGGGGGCAAATTCTAAAAATAATTTCTATTTTTATGGTGCTTTCCTTTTTGAGAAGATAAAAAACACCTAAAACTCTGAAAACTTTACTTGCAAGTGGTATACCCCTCCCCCATCACAGACATCAGCGTCTTTCGAAACTCAGTCTGATTTTCGAGTGCTGTAGTTTATAATTACAGAAACCACAATGCTCAGATCACCTGCCTGTCCTGGACTCGGGGAAAACACATTAACCTCTGCTGAGCACAATATCAGCCAAGTCATTGGACAGGGTTCCTATACAGAGTCCTGGAAATCATTCTCTTAAATAAAGCAATAAAGCTGAACTCCAGGTAGTAATACACATATTAATAGAGCTCTGTATTTATCAATACATATAGGGCCGGTTCACACCATAATGTGGTGCAGGAAAGGTGCACTCCATGCATATTTCGCGCACCTACATATTGCCCTTGCCATATGCATGCTGGCAGGGCTGGGACAAGGGGGGGGGGGGGGGGGGGGCAGGAGGGGCGGCTGCCCTGGGCGCAATGGTTTATTGCAGGGATGGGGCACCCTGACCCTAATCCTAAGGAAGGGTGCAGTTTGGCATCCTTGCCCTGGACATTGGATGACCTTGTCCCTGCACTGCATGCGGGTGCCAGCGTACAGTATTGTTAATGGTACCCCAAAAGCAGATTGAGATTTGGCCCAGTACATTTTAAAAAGTATTGCTTGCTCTACATTTTCTGCATTCCAATGCAATTTGCAGCCCATTAGGGTTGTAAAAAAAAAAAAAAAAAAAAAAAATCACACCACACCGGAACGCACGGGAACACACATTCTAGTGTGAGCCAGCCCCAAGTGTATTTTTTTACACCTAAACAGTACAAAGAACTAAATTTGACTTGAGACCAGCTTCTTGCAATCCCCTATGCAGCAGAGCTCAGACTGTCAGAGAGAGAAGAAGCCCATGAAGCTGCCGCACACTGCTAATGTGCCAACAAGGGATTATATTACACACATATATATATATATATATATATATATATATATATATATATATATATATATATATATATATATATATATATATATATATATATATATATATATATATATATATAATTTATATTTATTAATTTATTTATATATTATTTATAAAATGATATAATGTGTGTGTATTTATTGGGTTACCCATAGAAGCCAGTTACTGAATTTTCTGATTGTTTGTTATCCATTCCTTTGTTGAACTAGAAGGTTATAAACCTGGACAATTCACGCAGAATTCGCACAGCAGGAGATTGTGATCGGCTCTCTATGGAGCCGGTTCACATCTCTCCGCAGCGGCTCCAATGCATTTTGCACGGGAGGCCTGTGCATCTTTTGGTCCGTTTCAGGTCCAAATTCAGCCAAAAATTTGAGCTGAAATCGGACCCAAGACTGTAAACAAGGACGCCCTGGACTGAGCCGCTGTGTGCTCATATGTGAACCCAGCCTCAGTCCGTAGGGTTCAATATTGAGTTGGCCCACCCTTTGCAGTTGTAACAGCTTCAACTCTTCTGAGAAGGCTGTCCACAAGGTTTAGGAGTGTGTCTATGGGAATGTTTGACCATTCTTCCAGAAGCGCATTTGTGAGGTCAGGCACTGATGTTGGATGAGAAGGCCTGGCTCGCAGTCTCCACTCTAATTCATCCCAAAGGTATTCTATCAGGTTGAGGTCAAGTTCCTCCACCCCAAACTCGCTCATCCATGTCTGTATGGACTTTGCTTTGTGCACTGGTCCAAATCATTTGGTGGAAAGGGGATTATGATGTGGGGTCTTTTTTTCAGGGGTTGGGTTTGGCCCCTTAGGTCCAGTGAAGGGAACTCTTAAGGCGTCAGCATATCAAAACATTTTGGACAATTTCATGCTCCCAACTTTGTTTGGGGACGGCCCCTTCCTGTTCCAACATGACTGCGCACCAGTGCACAAAGCAAGGTCCATAAATACATGGGTGTGCGAGTTTGGGGTGGAGGAACTTGACGGGCCTGCACAGAGTCCGGACCTCAACCCAATAGAACACCTCTGGGATGAATTAGAGCGGGACCAAAAACACCCCCTTCATCAGGACTCACAATCGGAACAATGTGTTGGGACTGAATATTAACTGGAACTTAAATAATATTTTATCCAGTGTGATAATCTGTACAAATCTTGTCAGTTGCCTTTTTTTTTGCTCCATTTGACCCTTACCGGAATAAAATCGTATCTGGACTACAAAGCAGTGGTGTGGCACTTCAGTTCTTAAAGCTGTATTAAATGCAAAACCAAAAATATATTTGCAGCTTAGCAATCAACAGATGTGGCTGCATTCGTTTTTTTTTTTTAGACAATTTTTCCTTTGTTTTCACCTGGTGATCTGACCAGTTAGATACCTTCTGTATTAGAGTACCCCCACTCTGGATGGAGGAGCACAGGAGGCACCTCTGGATAGCAGCATTGTCAGTCTGGGGGGGGAGGGAAGTGTTATGCCGCGTACACACGGTCGGACTTTTCACCTGCAAAAGTCCGACGGACGCCGCCGGACAAAGTCCGGCGAAAAGTCCGACCGTGTGTGGTCTCCATCGGACTTCCGACGGACCGTTTCGGTCGGATTTTTGCGGAAATCCGACGTACTTTAGATTTGAAGCCTGCTTCAAATCTTTACGTCGTACCTCCGCCGGACTCAGTTCCTGACGGAAAGCCCGTTCGTCTGTATGCTAGTCCGAAGGACCAGATACGACGGAGGAGCAGGTTACTGCATCTCGCGCTCGCTGCAATAGGAAAAACAAATCTTCCTATTGCGGCGAGCGCGGGGCATACCAGGCCCTTAGGTCTGGTATGGATTATAAAGGGGAACCCCTACGCCGAAAAAACGGCGTGGGGTCCCCCTAAAATCCATACCAGACCCCGATCCGAGCACGCAGCCTGGCCGGTCAGGAAAGGGGGTGGGGACGAGCGAGCGCCCCCCCCCCCTCCTGAACCGTACCAGGCCGCATGCCCTCAACATGGGGGGTGGGTGCTTTGGGGGAGGGGGGCGCCCTGCGCCCCCCCCCCCCCAAAGCACCTTGTCCCCATGTTGATGAGGACAAGGGCCTCTTCCCGACAACCCTGGCCGTTGGTTGTCGGGGTCTGCGGGCGGGGGCTTATCGGAATCTGGGAGCCCCCTTTAATAAGGGGGCCCCCAGATCCCGGCCCCCCACCCTATGTAAATGAGTATGGGGTACATGGTACCCCTACCCATTTACCTAGGTAAAAAGTGTCAGTAATAAAACACAACACAGGTTTTTAAAATAATTTATTAAACAGCTCCGGGGGGGGGGTCTTCTTCCGTCTTCGGGGGTCCCTCCGGTTCATCTTCTCCCGGCGTCCGGTTGGTTCTTCTCCGCTCTCCGGCCTCTTCTCCCGGTGTCCCAGGTCTTCGGCCGGCCCCTCCGCTTTCTTCAGGTAGCTCTATTGCCAGCGGAGGTCCGGACTTCTGGGCTTCTTGGCTTCTTGGCTTCTTGTGTTCTCTTCTCTTCTCTTCCCCCAGATGTTGACACGACGCTCTCTCCGGCTGGACTGGTCTCCGAGGGCTGCGTTGTGACTTATATAGGCGGAGACCCCGCCCCCATATGATGTCACAGTCCCTGGGCATGCTGGGACTGTGACGTTTTAGGGGGCGTGGTCGACCACGCCCCCTAAAACGTCACAGTCCCAGCATGCCCAGGGACTGTGACATCATATGGGGGCGGGGTCTCCGCCTATATAAGTCACAACGCAGCCCTCGGAGACCAGTCCAGCCGGAGAGAGCGTCGTGTCAACATCTGGGGGAAGAGAAGAGAAGAGAAGAGAACACAAGAAGCCAAGAAGCCCAGAAGTCCGGACCTCCGCTGGCAATAGAGCTACCTGAAGAAAGCGGAGGGGCCGGCCGAAGACCTGGGACACCGGGAGAAGAGGCCGGAGAGCGGAGAAGAACCAACCGGACGCCGGGAGAAGATGAACCGGAGGGACCCCCGAAGACGGAAGAAGACCCCCCCGGAGCAGTTTAATAAATTATTTTAAAAACCTGTGTTGTGTTTTATTATTAACACTTTTTACCTAGGTGAATGGGTAGGGGTACCATGTACCCCATATTCATTCACATAGGGTGGGGGGGCCGGGATCTGGGGGCCCTCTTATTATAGGGGGCTCCCGGATTCCGATAAGCCCCCCGCCCGCAGACCCCGACAACCAACGGCCAGGGTTGTCGGGAAGAGGCCCTTGTCCTCATCAACATGGGGACAAGGTGCTTTGTGGTGGGGGGGGCACCGTAAGGCGCCCCCTCCCCCAAAGCACCCCCCCATGTTGAGGGCATGCGGCCTGGTACGGTTCAGGAGGGGGGGGGGCGCTCGCTCGTCCCCACCCCTTTCCTGACCGGCCGGGCTGCGTGCTCGGATCGGGGTCTGGTATGGATTTTGGGGGGACCCCCACGCCGGTTTTTCGGCGTAGGGGGTTCCCCTTAAAGTTCCATACCAGACCTAAGGGCCTGCGACGGGGCTCGCAAGGTTTCAATCTCGCCAAAAAAAGCGGCGAGATTGAATTCCTTTTCTAGTCCCGTCATACCCGAGTCACGTTCAAAATGAACGGACTTGTCCGTGTGTGGGAAAGTCCGTTCATTCTGAAAGTCCGTCGGGAAGACCGGATTCCAGAAAGTCCGGCCGTGTGTAGGCAAGTCCGGCCGTTCAGAAAGTCCGCCGGAAGTCTGGCGGCAAGTACGTCGGACCTAGCTTTCTAGAAAGTCCGACCGTGTGTACGCGGCATTAGATGTACTAGCAGATTTAGTCCCCTTTCACACGGGCACCTCCATTTAGCAGATTCCGCTTGCTCAGTAGGGGATCTCTCCGCTGATCCCCGCTGAGCAGGCAGATGACAGGTCCGTCTCCGCCACTGTGCAGAGGGGACATGGACACAGTCCCGCTCTCCTCTATGGGGGAAATCGAATCAAAATGGACCGCCTGTCCACTTCCATCCAATCCACAAGACGGAGTGCTTTCACAGTGGAGCGGTGCGCTTGCAGGACGGGAAAAAAAGGCCTGCAAGCCGCATCTTTGGGTCGGTGCGGGAGCGCTGTATACAGTACTCCTAAAATGCCCCTGCCTATTGAAATGAATGGGCAGCGCTGCCGAAGCGCCTGCAAAGCGAATCGGCAGCGCCGCAACACGGGAGCCATTTGGGTACCGGAGACATTATTTTGTACCGGAGAGTATTTTTTAATACGTCATGCAAACTATGTAATCTGTCATGTTCTCTGTCTTTTCTTTTTCTTTTCTGTTTTTGAAATATGTGTTTTTTTATATGTCCTTTTAATGTTCATTTCATGTTTGAATGATCAAAAATTTTATGTATAAACAATAAATATATTTGTTTATTTACTCATGTGTGGTTGTTGCCTACAAAGTCCCAACGAAGGGGGATCCTCTTTTTTTTCCAACACGGGTGCTATTAACCCTTTATTCCGCCGCTAGCGGGGGTTAAAAGTGCCGCTACAACAGCGGCGCTTTACCGCTAACGCCCGCTCCACCCCAGTGTGAAACGGGTTTAAAGGTGAATGGAGGGTCCGATCAGGTCCGCCTGAAAAACTGACAGGTGGACCAGATCAGGCAACCCGTGTGAAAGGTACCCAAGGCTAGGTTTCCACTAGTGTGACTTTTCATGCGATTTGGGACTGAAAAGTCGCATGACAAGACGTACCCCATGATTTCCAATGAGTACCGTTCATAGCTGTGCGACTTCAAGATGCAGCGACTTCGAAGTAGTCCCTGCACTACTTTGGTCCCACTTTGATGCGACTTGAGGTCCATAGACCTCAAGAATACACAGGCATTGCTTCAAGTCGCGGTAAAAAAAAAATCGCAGCAAAATCGCGTGACTTTGGGGACGCAATAGTGTAAACATAGCCTAAGCCCAGGTTCACACTGACAGCGGAAAAACTGAACTCGCACGCTTTCACTCCCGCATGTCAGTCCCGATTTCGGCTGCGATTTCAGAGACATCTGTACGAGTTTGTAAATCGAAGCCCGAAATCGCAAAAAGTAGTACAGAAACTACTTTTTGAAATCGGTGCGGCGCCGGGAATGCAGCGCCACACTAATTAGGACGGTGCCATTGCCGCCGATTTGACATGTCAAATCGTAGCAATGTGAACCAGGGCTTAAATATGCTAACAAATTGCAGGCAAACCCCTGCTCACATTTTATAGGCACTTACTGTAATAGTTTTTTTTTCTCCTAATGGGGATAAAGGTTTTACATACCCTGTTTCCCCGAAAATAAGACCTAGCCTGATTTCAGTGATGGCTGCAATATAAGCGCTACCCCCCAAATAAGCCCTACCCTGTTTCCCCGAAAATAAGCCCTACCCTGAAAATGAGACCTACAAGGACTTTATCTAGGGCTTATTTGGGGGGTAGGGCTTATATTGCAGCCATCACTGACAATCACGCTAGGTCTTATTTTCGGAGAAACAGGGTATATAAATAAAAGCTGATTTATTATAAGCACCCCTGCCAGTGTTATATGGTTTGTCTCATCTCTGTGACATTCTGCTGGAGAGCTTGTTCTTTTGAAATACAACAGACTTACTAGGTGGATCACCAGATGAAATCAGAAGAACGAACGGCTGAAAAAAAGAAAACAAATGCAGCCATCACATCTAAGAATCGGTAAGCTGCAATCTAAAAAAAAAAAAATGGTGGCTTTTGGGTTTAATACTGCTTTAATTGGGCCATACACTGAACGGGTTTTGTCCAGTTCCTGATGAACCATCTGAAATGAGCTCCATGGGTGGCCTGGTTGGCATCCGTCAACTGAAAAAAATAAATCGAAGGAGCCAGGCGAAAAATTGCCCACTGAACAGAGCCTGTAGTCCAATCAGATGCAGGCACTGTTCGGGTAGCAGCACAGTTTCCTGCACTTAACTCCAAGGCATTTGAACAGATAGCCCTATGACTACTGCACCGCACACCTACACATCATTACCATAATATACCCGGGACTAATGAATGTGGGCTTCTCTAACCTGCAAATGTTTTAGTCAACTAATCGTTGTATTTTACAGGACAAACGTTCATACATAAGACTGACCAAACAAGTTGTATGTCTGTGTGTAGCCTAAATCCTGCCACAGCTAGATTATGGGCACAAATCAGCAATGCCTGTAGGGTGGAGGCCTAACTATAACGGCCATTGAGTCAAAGATCAAATTCCAGGTATGGTAATGTTTACACTGAACCAGTGTTGGGGCTCATTTACACATGCATTGGTCCTCTGACGAGTGATCTATGGTAGGCTGCTCTTCAGAGGGTGTTTCACAGGAAGGTAAGGAGGTCTTATGTTTTAACCCCCTAAAACCCTGCAACACCGCACTTCAAACGAGTTGCGTCCAGCAGTAAGGATGAGCTCCGTCGTGTACATGCAAAAATCCTCCCTGCTGAATAAAGGATGAGCTCAGGCGTGTACGCAAGCCGCACGTGCAGAGCCCGCCAGGAAGTCGGCACTGCACAGAGCTAATCACAGGCAGTGAGACATTGTCCTGACGCCCGACTGCAGAGATCTCACTGCTTGTGATTAGCTCTGTGCAGTGCCGACTTCCTGGCGGGCTCTGCACGTGCGGCTTGCGTACACGCCTGAGCACATCCTTATTCAGCAGGGAGGATTTTTGCATGGGGGCACCCCTGTCTATTTCCTTTACAGCTTAAAGCCGAGCTCCACCCAAAAGGGGAAGCTTCGCTTGTTCGCACCCTCCACTGCCACATTTGCCACTTTTTGGAAGGGGGGAAGCGGATACCTGCCTCTCCTTCCTCTCTCCGTCACCCCTCACCTTATTACTAAATCTGGGCTACATATGACCAAAAATAAATAATAATACATACACACATGACTTCTGATGTCAGTCTATTAGAATCAATATCATGAAATATGTCCAAAAGTGATGGTAAAATGCAGACACCAAAAGGAATATGTAATCTATCTATCTATCTATAAATATATTGATATGCATCCATAACCATAACAAAAATGTTGGCACTTAAAAAATTGCATGGTATAATAGAAGACGCTGAAGATCACAAATACATACATACATACATACATATATATACACACACACACACACACACACACACACCGGTATATATACAGTAAAACCTTGGTTTGAGAGTAACTTGGTTTGAGAGCGTTTTGCAAGACAAGCAAAATGTTTTAATACATTTTGACTTGATATACAAGCGATGTCTTGATATAAGAGTAGCGTCATGTCACAACTGGAGTATAAAAAAAGAAGAGAGGAGCCTCTAAGTGTAGCAATATGGTTACATTTAATGAAGGTACAACATTTAGCAACTTATTGCTACACTTAGAGGCTCCTCTCTTCTTTAGACGATTTAGATGATACGGTTAATTGTAATCATTTATTCACTATATATATATATATATATATATATATATATATATATATATATATATATATATTACAGTAAAACCTTGGATTGCGAGCATAATTCGTTCCAGAAACATGCTTGTAAACCAAAGCACTTGTATATCAAAGCATTTTTTTTTACAGGGTATAAAAGAGAAGAGAGGCACCTCTAAGTGTAGCAATATGGTTACATTTAATGAAGGTACAAAATTTAGCAACTTATTGCTACACTTAGAGGTGCCTCTCTTCTCTTTTATACCCTGTAAAAAAAAAAAAATGCTTTGATATACAAGTGCTTTGGTTTACAAGCATGTTTCTGGAACTAATTATGCTCGCAATCCAAGGTTTTAATTAATTATATATATATATATATATATATATATATATATATATATATATATATATATATATATATATATATATATATATATAGTGAATAAATGATTATAATTAACCGTATCATCTAAATTGTGATGGCACTTGTATATAGCTCCAAGAGTCCAAATTTGAGCGAAAAATAAAAATGCAACTACCAAAACAAAACAAAAGTGGAGAGTAAAAGAGGAGGAGGTGGGAGAAAACGAGAAGGGGGCGATGAGTGAAACAAAACCCAGATGGAAACATAAAGCACTACACAAACAACAAAATTCCATATCAGGGAAAAGAAATTTAACACATAACTAACCAATTTTTAGGGAATATTATTATGTAAACCTCTGACCGTAACGTCCTGACATCGGGATCCCTGGACAGCTAAGTGTCCTTATATTAAAAATCAGCAGCTACATTATTTGAAGCTGCTGCCTTTTATTTTTTATCCACTTAAGGGCCGAGCCCCTTTCTGAGATTTGTTAAAAACAGTTTTTTTTTTTGCTAGAAAATTATTTAGAATCCCCAAACATTATACTTTTTTTTTTCTAACATCCTAGAGAATAAAATGGCGGTTGTTGCAATACTTTCTGTCACACCGTATTTGCGGTAAAGTTAGCCCAATTTTTTTTTATATTGTGAAAGATAATGTTACGCCGAATAAAATGATACCCATCATGTCACGCTTCAAAATTGCGCCCGCTCGTGGAATGGCGACAAACTTTTACCCTTAAAAATCTCCATAGGTGACGTTTAAAAAATTCTACAGGTTGCATGTTTTGAGTTACAGAGGAGGTCTAGAGCTAGAATTATTGCTCTCGCTCTACCGATCGCGGCGATACCTCACATGTGTGGTTTGAACACCGTTTTCATATGCGGGCGCTACTCACGTATGCGTTCGCTTCTGCACGCGAGCTCCGCAGGACGGGGCGTGTTTTAAAAAAAATAATAATTTTTTTCTTATTTGTTTTACCTTTTATTTTTTATTTTTACACTGTTTTTTTGTTTTTTTTTAAATGTGTTACTTTTTTTCCTATTACAAGGAATGTAAACATCCCTTGTAATAGAAAAAAAGCATGACAGGACCTCTTAAATATGAGATCCGGGGTCAAAAAGACCTCAGATCTCATATTTACACTAAAATGCAATAAAAAAAAAAATAAATAAATACAATTTTTGTCATTAAAAAAAATAAAGAAAAATAGAACGGCCCTTCAAGAGCTATGGGCGGAAGTGACGTTTTGAGGTCGCTTCCACCCTGCAATTTTATGGAGACGGGTGGGGGCCATCTTCCCCTCACTCGTCTCCATACCCAGCAAGGGGTAACATCCGATCGCCTCCGCCGCTGCCGATGGCTCCGGTAAGTGGCGGAGCGCGGAGGGAGGGGGCTCTCTCCCGCCGCCGATAAAAGTAATCTCGTGGCGAATCCGCTGCAGAGACCACTCTTATCGGAAAGAGGACCGCCGGCCGAAGAAGAGGATACTGAGGTTATGGAAGCTAGCTGCTGCCATAACAATATTCCTCTTCAAAGTTAGGACGTATATCGGCGTGCGGCGGTCCGTAAGTGGTTAATACAGCCTGGCACTCCGCTTTAAGGGGGACCGGTTGAGGGGGCGGCATAAAAAGTGCAAAGTGTTCTCTGATTGGACAAGCTGGAGATTGTGATGTCACCGCCCTGCCGCTCCATATCATCCAATCGGAGAATGCTTTACATTCATTGAGGAAATGGAAGGTGCCTACCTACATATGCATTTACCTATGCGCTGTACACATGCAGAGCAGTGTAAATCCAGCTTAAAATAAGGCATTTACATTGCGATTTATTAGAAAATACATGCAGCAGGGAATAGAAGAGCAAAAGGGCAAATGATTGTATTGATGTTCGGGCAGACCCTAACCTTACACCCCCCGGCGCTGTGTGTAGTCCCAGTACAGTGCACCGCGCACATTTACTGCTCAGTGTCAGGCAGTGCATGGGTTAAGAGCACGCTGCACATGAACGCCCCGTGTCCCTGCATGGTCCATATCCCCCAGGAATGCGTGACATGCAGAACATGTGACCGGGGCCCACACAGGCAGCCAGCACATGATGTACCTGCCAACCTGACTCCTTCCAGCTATGATCAGCCCAAGTGAATGCTTACCTGGAGGCCAACAGTCATTGCTGAAATCCTGCCCAATCAGGTCCTAAAACACACTTCATCTTAGCCTATATTATTTTATTCTTTTTTTATAGGCATTTATACCCTCCCCGGCCACTTTATTAGGTACACTTTGCTAGTACCGGGTTGGACCCCCTTTTGCCTTCATTCTTCATGGCATAGATTCACCAAGGTGTTGGAAACATTCCTCAGAGATTTTGGTCCATAGTGACATGATAGCATCATGTAATTGCTGCAGATTTGTCGGCTGCACATCCATGATGCGAATCTCCTGTTCCTCTAGAGGTGCTCTATTGGACTGAGATCTGGTGACTGTGGAGGCCATTGGAGTACAGGGACCTGTCATGTTCAAGAAACCAGTGGTGAGATGATTTGATCTTTGTGACATGGTGCATTGTCCTGCTGAAAGGAGCCATCAGAAGATGGGTACACTGTAGTCATAAAGGGATGGACATGGTCAGCAACAATACTCAGGTAGGTCGTGGTGTTTAAACGATGCTCAGTTGGTACTAAGGGGCCCAAAGTGTGCCAAGAAAATACCCCCCACACCATTACACCACCAGCCTGAACCATTGATACAAGCCAGGATGGATCCATACTTTCATGTTGTTTACTCCAAATTCTGACCCGACCATCTGAATGTCACAGCTGAAATCCAGACTCATCAGACCAGGCAACATTTTTCCAATCTTCTAATGTCCAATTTTGGTGAGCCTGTGTGAATTGTAACCTCAGTTACCAGTTCTTAGCTGGCAGGAGTGGCACCCGGTGTGGTCTTCTTCTGCTGTAGCCCATCTAATTCAAGGTTGGATGTGTTGCGCATTCAGAGATGGTATTCTGCATACCTTGGTTGTAACGAGTGATTATTTGAGTTAAGCCTCATACACACGATCGGACTTCCATCGGACTTTTCCGTGGATTTTGGTCAGAAGGGCGTTGGCCGTGAACTTGTTCTGCATACACACGGCAGAACATTTTCAGCCTTTCACCAAATCACCTGGTTTTTCAGCTCTTTATCGCCACCCTTTGGGCAACTTCTGCTATTGTTGTCTGATCTTTAGCATTGGTTCTGAGCATGCGTGTTTGTACTTTGGACTTTAGTCCTATGGACTTGTGTACACACGATCGGATTATCCTCCATTGGACATTTGTTCCTGGAAAGTTTGAGAGCATGCACAGCGAACATTTGTCCGGATGAAAAACCGAAAACAATTGTCCGGTGGAGCGTACACACGGTCGGATTGTCCAATAAAACAGGTCCGTCGGACTGTTGTTGTCAAAAAGTCCGATCGTGTGTATGGGTCTTTACTGTTACCTTTCTATTATCTCAAACCAGTCTGCCCATTCTCCTCTGACATCAACAAGGCATTTTTCTCCCCACAACTGCCGCTCACTGGATATTTTCTCTTTTTCCAACCATTCTCTGTAAACCCAACAGATGGTTGTGCGTGAAAATCCCAGTAGATCAACAGTTTTTGAAATACTCAGGCCAGCCTGTCTGGCGCCAACAGCAACACCACGTTCAAAGTCACTTAAATCCCCTTTCTTCTCTATTCTGATGCTCGGTTTGAACTTCAGCAAGTCCTCTTCACCACATCTAGATGCCTAAATGCATTGAGTTTCTGCCATGTGATTGGCTGATTACCAATTTGTGTTACTAAGCAATTGTACAGGCATTTGATGAAGGCTTCTTAGCCGAAACGCGTCAGCATAGCCTGTACCCATGTAACCCAATAAAGGACCTTTATTCAAGAGCATCCGAGTCGCCAGCCCTTTTCTGATTCAAGTACTGCATTTTGGGGCCTGAACGTCCTGGCTAGAGCACCAGATCACAGTTCATAGATCATCATATTGGCAGTGGAGCTGGGGTATCATTTTGCTTCAATTGTACAGGCGTACCTATTAAAGTGGCCGGTGAGTGTAGAATGCCAGCAATTTACACAGCACTTTACATACAGATCTTTCCATCAGTCCCTGACATTATGGCGCTTACAATCTAAGTTTCCAATCTCGCACATACACATACTGGGGCCAATTTAGATAGGAGCCAATTAACCTACCAGCATGTCTTTGGAATGTGAGGGGGAAACCCACACAGGGAGAACATGCAAACTCCATGCAGATAGTGTTCTTGTCGGGATTCGACTCAAGGACACCAGTGCTGCAAGGCTTAGCCCTGTGCTGCCCAGCACTTGTTAAAAAGTATTAGGTCTCATGCACACAGGCTGTTAAAATAACGTAATGAAAACTCCAGTATCTTTGCAGTGATTTTTTTTAAACTTATTTCAGCTTTTTTCAACGTTTTGCAATAGCGGTTTTGAGCGTTTTTGAGCGTTTTTCCGCGTTAGCGTTGTTTAGCGGGTTTTTTTTTTTCAATGTATCAAAAACGTTAAAAAACGTTGGTGAATGACGTTTGAGCGTTTTTGAGCGTTTATCAGCGCTAGAGCGTTTTTACAGCTGAAAAACGTCTCTCAGAACCCACTGGTCCTGGGTTTTTTTTTACAGCTTAAAAACGCCTATGCCATTTGCAGCTCAAAAACGCCTAGGTGGGAATGAAGCCATAGACTAACATAGACAGGCCTTTTTAAGCTGCAAAAAAAGCTCAAAAAAGCAGCTGTAAAAACGTCCGTGTGCATGAGGCCTAAGCCTCATCTAGCTTAACCCCTTCAGATCCACGCTATAGCCAAATGACGGCTACAGCGCAGATCTGCTTTGCCGGGAGCCGTCAATAGATGTCCTCCCGTTTGCATGCTGGCCACACCCTCCTAAAGGGCGCACGTGGCGTGCGCTGTGATCACCAGAGTCAATAAGACTCGGGGGATCACAGATTGGAGTAAGGGGTTGGTCCCGATGTAAACAGAAGATCGTTAATCATTTATTTTTCTTCTCACGCTGACAGCATGAGGAGAAAAAAACGCCGATCACCGGCTTCAGTGCAAGGGACATCGGTCCCGAAGAGGAAGAGGGCGAAATTGCCTCATATGTGCCCACCAGTGCCACAAATCAGTGCCCTAAGTGCCAGCAATCAGTGCCACCTATCATTGCCCACCAGTGGTGCCAATCAGTGCCTCATCGGTGCCACCTAGCAGTGCTTCCTATCAGTGTCACCTACCAGTGCCGATCAGTGCCCATCACTGCCACCCATCAGTGCCCATCACAGCCACCTATCAATGCCCTTCAGTGCCACCCATCAGTGCCCACCAGTGCAGCCTATCGGTGCCCATCAATGCAGCCTATCTGTGCCCATCAGTGTAGCCTCATCAGCGTACATCAATGAAGGACAAAAATTACCTGTTTGCACAATTTATTAACAAAATATAAAACGGTTTTGTATTTAAAAAAAATTATATTTATATATCAGTCTTTATTAATTAAAAAAAAACAAAAAAAAAAACACAGAGGTGATGAAATACCACCAAAAGAAAGCTCTATTTGTGGGGAAAAAATGATAAAAATTTCATTTGGGTACAGTGTAGTATGACCGCGCAATTGTCATTCAAAGTGCGTCAGCGCTGAAAGCTGAAAATTGGTCTGGGCAGGAGGGGGGGGGGGGGGGTTTGGTGCCCAGTAAGCAAGTGTTTAAAGTGGAACTACAAGGTAAAGTGGCACAGCTATTATAGAAAATCCACTCGTGTGCTCATGCCTGCCCGTCTCTGCCAGTTCGTTCGTGCCCGCCATAGACTGGTGGCGCACCTGTGCACACACAAGGTTTTCTGTGCATGGTAATTGGACACTATAGCAATTATTCGAGGCATTTGAGTGCATGCACAGAGGCGCCCCCCCCATGTATGTGCAGATGCATCACACAGTTGCAGGGATCTGTGCATGCCCTGAATCTTGTAGCGTGTGCACGCTTGGTAACATAACAGGGCTGGTTTACTAAAACTGGCAGAGTGCACAATCCGGGGCAGCTCTGCATTATAACCAATCAGCTTCCAGGCTTTTTTGAGCAAAGCTTAATTGAACAAGCTGAAGTTAGAAGCTGATTGGCTACCGTGCACAGCTGCACCAGATTCTGCACTTTCCAGTTTGAGTAAAGCAACCTCATTGCCTCCTGCATTAGGGGTGACATAGCAATCCCAAGAAGCAGCGGGGCTCAGCCTAGGCTGGAAAGCAGGAAGTGCTGGCTTGCAGCACAAAAAGGTAAAAAAAAAATGACAATACAATTTTTTTCCTGGTTTTTGCTGAACTCCCAGTAAAAAGCTAAATATACAGAATAAAAACATATAAGAGATCTGCAATTAGGTGACATTTACAGGTCTTATCCCTCCCCCAGCCTGTGTGTGGACAGTGAAATGAGAAGCAAAAGAACTGATGAGCTCATCTCTCAGTTACTCTGCTCTCTCCTCCAGTCAGCATATCCTTATTAGTACAGTACATGAGAAATACATTACAATGACTGGCTAGTGTTGCTACTCCCTCTCCCAGGCTGAACCCTGCTGTATATGGAATTATAAGAAGCTGATACCTGGTTGAATGTGGGTACACCAAAACAAAAGCATGTAATCAGGGTTTTTTCTTCAGAGAATAGGTGCGGGTACTGCCCTCTTCCAAGTCACCCCTTGTCTCCATCCCCTACCTACCTCTGAGCACTGTCTCTTGGTTCCACCTCCCAGTACCACTCCTTTTTGGAGAATACAGAACCAAGTCTCATTTTGTGGTGTAATTTGTATGGAATTTGTTAATGATAATATAAAAAGCCCCCTCAAGGAACAATGGATTCCCCCAGCAACAATA
Organism: Lithobates septentrionalis; assembly: GCA_037952835.1. NCBI lineage: Eukaryota > Metazoa > Chordata > Amphibia > Anura > Ranidae > Lithobates > Lithobates septentrionalis. The sequence continues at coordinate 757,319 of JBBDGP010002920.1, forward strand.
GCCCCTAAGAACAACAGTTCCACCCCAGGAACCATCGACCCCCCCACAACAACAATAGATCTCCCAACAGCCAACACTAATAGACCCCTCGCTCAACAGCAAACCCCACCCCAGCAACAATTGACCCTCACCTAGGAACAATAGATCCTCCAGCAACAATAGATCCCCAGAAGCAATGGATCCTCCAGCACACCCCAGTACCCCTTGCCATTACATACATATAGTGCTGGAGATGTCGGAACTGAGTCCCCCCTCCCTGCATGTAATGATGTATTAAAATGCCTTAATTTGTGTCTTTATACTGGGGCCTTAGTTTTAATAATTTCAACCTGCCATAGGAGAAACATAGAGACTGCCATTGCTGACCTCTTGTGAAGATGATAACTCCTTAGCTATCATGCTGGTCCTCTTGCTTCGTTATTATACATTGATCTGGGACCTTATAATTTTTTTTTTTTAGAGCTGCAGGCAATAATCCCATTAATAACATCCCGTCATAAGGGAAACATGGAGGATACCATTGCTGACCTGTTATGAAAATGCTAGCTGCCTGGCTGTCATGTTGATCCTCTTGCTTCAATATTATGCACTGTTCCCAGGTCAGTGACTCTAAGGCTACTTTCAGACTGTGGCGGGCGTCGGCGGTTTTAGCGGCGATATTCAGCCGCTAGCGGGGCGGTTTTAACCCCAGCTAGCAGCCGAAAAACGGTTAAAACTGCCCACAAAGCGTCGCTGCAGCGGTGCTGCCCCATTGTTTGCAATGGGAAGGGGCGCTTTAGGAGCGGTGAATACACCGCTCCTACAGCGCTGCAAAGATGCAGCTTGCAGGACTTTTTTGACCGTCCTGCAAGCGCACCGCTCCAGTGTGAAAGCCCTCGGGCTTTCACACTGGAGACACAGGAGAGGTGCTTTACAGGCACTATTTTTAGTGCTGTAGCGCCTATAAAGCGCCTCAGTGTGAGCGTAGCCAAACAGTTCTGAAGCTTGGGAGTCAGGAGAACAGTCATTCTACTAGAAGTTTCAGGAGAATGTCTGTGCTCACTCTCTGACCATGGCAGATATCCCCGGGTTGAATAGAGTCGGGGTTGCTATTGCCTGTGGTGTCGGCTGAGTGGTTCTCTCCTCCATAGACATGAATGTTCAGCCAACCCAAGCCATCAGATTCATAGAACGATATTTTGTACTAAGAATCTTTCATTGGTCATTTTGCATGTCTGATCGCCATCTAATGTCTATAGCAATGGGGGATCAACTTACTGGATGCAGGGGGCCTCATGTGCGATCCCCCGACTTCGCCAACGGGCTGCAGACAACTTACAGTGTAGGCAATGGCATCACTATGGGGGGTGCAGCCCGCACCCGGGTGACTCCTGCCAGAGGGGTGACAGTCACACTATCAAGTAGGAAGTGATATCCGACCGCTATGGTGTCACCTCCATCCATGACAACGCACAGATCGGCACACCGCCACTGATGGCATCATTTACAGGGGCCAGTTTGACATCTTGTTTTACCGCACCGGGTGATGCCAACCTTAGTGAACTGGACATACTATAGTAGAGGAGACACACATAAGGCGATTGTCAGACTACAGGCATGATATAGGGATGGTTGGGGGAACAGAAACACACTGCAGTAGACTGTCAGAGACTGGGGATATGTTCCAAGAGACTGTCAGAGATCACTGCCATTACAGTCCCTGTATAAGTCAGAGGTCTGTACAGCCCCCTTAAGGCTGGGTTCACACTTAGGTGAATTGGATGAGGGTTTCTCCGCATCCAATTCGCATGACAGGAGAGTGTGATGGATCTCAATGGAGCCGGTTCACACATCTCCGGAGCGGTCGCGGAGCGCATTGCACAGGGGTCCTGTGCATCTTTGGGTCTATTTCAGGCAAAAATTCGGACCTGATTCGCCCCTCAAAAGTGAACAGGGACGCACCAGACCCCCTGCTGCGAGCCGCTCCGCAAATAGTGTGAACCCAGCCTAAAAATGTACTTGTACCATATTTGATATTCTTCTAAGCGACAGCCATAAATTAAAATAAATAAATAATAATAAATAAAAAATAATATACACCTAGGCATGCAAAACAATGGCTACTATTAGAAATAAGCCTCTCCCTGCTCTATGCACTCACCAGGAACCTCTTTGTGCGCTTTGCACTAACCAGGAACCGCTCCTTGCTCTATGCACTCACCAGGAACCTCCCTGCTCTATGTACTCACCAGGAACCTCCCTGCGCTTTGCACTCACCAGGAACCGCTCCCTGCGCTTTGCACTCACCAGGAACCGCTCCCTGCGCTTTGCACTCACCAGGAACCGCTCCCTGCGCTTTGCACTCACCGGGAACCGCTCCCTGCGCTTTGCACTCACCGGGAACCGCTCCCTGCGCTTTGCACTCACCGGGAACCGCTCCCTGCGCTTTGCACTCACCGGGAACCGCTCCCTGCGCTTTGCACTCACCGGGAACCGCTCCCTGCGCTTTGCACTCACCGGGAACCGTTTGCACTCACCGGGAACCGCTCCCTGTGCTTTGCACTCACCGGGAACCGCTCCCTGCGCTTTGCACTCACCAGGAACCGCTCCCTGTGCTTTGCACTCACCAGGAACCTCTCCCTGCACTTTGCACTCACCGGGAACCGCTCCCTGCTCTATGCACTCACCAGGAACCGCACCCTGCGCTTTGCACTCACCAGGAACCGCTCCCTGTGCTTTGCACTCACCAGGAACCTCTCTGCGCTTTGCACTCACCAGGAACCTCTCCCTGCACTTTGCACTCACCGGGAACCGCTCCCTGCTCTATGCACTCACCAGGAACCGCACCCTGCGCTTTGCACTCACCAGGAACCTCTCCCTGCACTTTGCACTCACCGGGAACCGCTCCCTGCTCTATGCACTCACCAGGAACCGCACCCTGCGCTTTGCACTCACCAGGAACCTCTTTGTGCGCTTTGCACTCACCGGGAACCGCTCCTTGCTCTATGCACTCACCAGGAACCTCCCTGCTCTATGCACTCACCAGGAACCTCCCTGCTCTATGCACTCACCAGGAACCTCCCTGCTCTATGCACTCACCAGGAACCTCCCTGCTCTATGCACTCACCAGGAACCTCTCTGCACTTTGCACTCACCAGGAACCGCTCCCTGCGCTTTGCACTCACCAGGAACCGCTCCCTGCGCTTTGCACTCACCAGGAACCTCTCCCTGCGCTTTTCACTCACCAGAAACCTCTCCCTGCGCTTTGCACTCACCAGGAACCTCTCCCTGCGCTTTGCACTCACCGGGAACCGCTCCCTGCGCTTTGCACTCACCAGGAACCTCCCTGCGCTTTGCACTCACCAGGAACCTCTCCCTGCGCTTTGTACTTACCAGGAACCTCTTCGTGCGCTTTCCACTCACCGGGAACCGCTCCCTGCTCTATGCACTCACCAGGAACCTCTCTGCGCTTTGCACTCACCGGGAACCCCTCCCTGCGCTTTGCACTCACCGGGAACCTTTCCCTGCGCTTTGACCTCACCGGGAACCTCTCCCTGCGCTTTGACCTCACCGGGAACCTTTCCCTGCGCTTTGACCTCACCGGGAACCTTTCCCTGCGCTTTGACCTCACCGGGAACCGCTCCCTGCGCTTTCACCTCACCGGGAACCTCTCCCTGCTCTATGTACTCACAAGGAAATTCTCTAGATTTGCCACCTCATCCCTTTAAACCCAAACACATATTGATTACACAGGTTCTGTGGCTGATTAAGGTTATAATTAAAGTCCCTTTGTGTTATATCTGCAATAAATTAGCCTCAGAACCTGTGTAATTCTTATGTGTTCGGGTTTAAAGGGATGAGGTGGTAACCCTAAACCTGTCCCTGCGCTTTGCACTCTCCCTAACAAGCATTGTCTCTGTTCCTGAGCTCCAACTCACTCCAGGTGTGCTCAAACGGCCCTGGCCCCCTAATTTATAAGGTCCTACACCAAGATGGCTGCCATAGGTCACCAGAAGTTGAAGCATTCAACTAGACAGCTGGTTCCTCTAAGAGACCAATAGAGTCCATGATGGAACAATTCCCCTAACAGACTCCACTCCGTCTGTATAATGACATGCTACCTACAGGATGGAGGGGGAACATGCACTTGCCTACACCCTGGCCGTCTATGCAGTGTCCCACTTAAGATTTTTTGTCAAGTCCATCCAAATGATCATTGGGCCAGGAAGGGAGGATAAACGCTCTTCACGGGAGTTCTAACACTTACCTTACTCTTAGGAGTTACCAACTCTGTCCAAGACTGAAAGAAAAACGCATGGCCTGGAGTTTACAAGCAATGGTCTTATCTGTCTGTGACTTATCACTACAGGCCATAAAATGCCACCTCTGCATGCTTAATGGTTATACATAGTATGAAAGACAAAGGACTGAAAGACGTAAAGCCGCCACCTATACATTCCGAGCCACAAGCCCTCCAGGCAGAAGTTTCCTTGTATCCGCCCAGCCATTGGAAACATGTACAGTATGTCTCCCTCCCTTTGTATATGATGTGTAAACACATTTGTTGTGTGACCTTTGCTCATATATAGGAACATCACAGACCCATCATGCTCACATTGTATTCAGAAGTAAGCCGATTATAGTAGAATGTGGCTTTTCAATGAGGGATCCGGACATGGGCACTTACAGCAGAACTAAAGTAGAATTACAAACCCTTTTAAAAAAAGTGCATGCATACTTGCAAATATGTGCTAGCTTTTATCTATCCATATATTATATTATAATATTGTGCCTTGAAAAAGTATTCGTACCCCTTGAAATTTTCCACATTTTGTCATGTTACAACCAAGAAAGTAAATGTATTTTATTGGGATTTTATGTGATAGACCAACACAAAGTGGTACATAATTGTGAAGTGGAAGGAAAAATGATAAATGGTTTTCAAATTTTTTTTACAAATAAATATGTGAAAAAGTGTGGCGTGCATTTGTATTCAGCCCCCTTTACTCTGATACCCCTAACTAAAATCTAGTGGAACCAATTGCCTTCAGAAGTCACCTAATTAGTAAATAGAGTCCACCTGTGTGTAATTTAATCTCAGTAAAAATACAGCTGTTTTGTGAAGCCCTCGGAGGTTTGTTAGAGAACCTTAGTGAACAAACAGCATCATAAAGGCCAAGGAACACACCAGGCAGGTCAGGGATAAAGTTGTGGAGGAGTTTAAAGCAGGGTTGGGTTAGAAAAATATCCCAAGCTTTGAACATTTCACAGAGCACTGTTCAATCCATAAATCGGAAAATGGAAAGAGAATGGCACAACTGCAAACCTACCAAGACATGGCCGTCCACCTAAACTGACAGGCCGGGCAAGGAGAACATTAATCAGAGAAGCAGCCAAGAGGTCCATGGTAACTCTGGAGGAGCTGCAGAGATCCACAGCTCAGGTGGGAGAGTCTGTCCACAGGACAACTATTAGTCGTGCTCTCCACAAATCTGGCCTTTATGGAAGAGTGACAAGAAGAAAGACATTGTTGAAAGAAAGCCATAAGAAGTCCTATTTGCAGCTTGCAAGAAGCCATGTGGGGGACACAGCAAACATGTGGAAGAAGGTGCTCTGGTCAGATGGGACCAAAATTGAACTTTTTGGCCTAAAAGCAAAACGTTATGTGTGGCAGAAAACTAACACTGCACATCACCCTGAACACACCATCCCCACCGTGAAACATGGTGGTGGAAGCATCGTGCTGTGGGGATGCTTTTCTTCAGCAGGGAAAGGGAAGCTGGTCAGAGTTGATGGGAAGATGGATGGAGCCAAATACAGGACAATCTTAGAAAAAAACCTGTTATGCCATGTACACACAAGCGGACTTTCTGGCAGACTTGGTCCGGCAGACCGGACTCCGTCGGACAATTCGATCGTGTGTGGGCTCCAGCGGACTTTTTTTCCCCAAAAGTCTGACGGACCTAGAAATAAAACATGCTTCAAATCTTTCCGACGGACTCGAGTCCGGTCGAAAAATCCGCTCGTCTGTATGCTAGTCCGACGGACTAAAACCGACGCTAGGGCAGCTATTGGCTACTGGCTATCAACTTCCTTATTTTAGTCCGGTCGTTCGTCATCACGTACGAATCCGTCGGACTTTGGTGTGATCGTGTGTAGGCAAGTCCGTTCGCTAGGAAAGTCTGTCGGATAGACCGTCGAAAAGTCCGCTCGTGTGTACGCGGCATTAGATTCTGCAAAAGACTTGAGACTGGGGCGGAGGTTCATCTTCCAGCAGGACAACGACCCTAAACATACAGCCAGAGCTACAATGGAATGGTTTAGATCAAAGCATATTCATGTGTTAGAATGGCCCAGTCAAAGTCCAGACCTAAATCCAGTTGAGAATCTGTGGCAAGACTTGAAAATTGCTGTTCACAGACGCTCTCCATCCAATCTGACAGAGCTTGAGCTATTTTGCAAAGAAGAATGGGGGAAAATGTCACTTTATAGATGTGCAAAGCTGGTAGAGACATCCCCAAAAAGACTGTAATTGCAGTGAAAGGCGGTTCTACAAAGTATTGACTCAGGGGGGCTGAATAGAAATGTACCCCACACTTTTCACATATTTATTTGTAAAAAAATTTGAAAACCATTTATCATTTTCCTTCCACTTCACAATTATGTGGCACTTTGTGTTGGCCTATCACATAAAATCCCCAAAAAATACATTTACGTTTTTGGTTGTAAAATGTGGAACATTTCAAGGGGTATGAATACTTTTTCAAGGCACTGTATATATAATATGTCATCCTGCATAGTGTGGTCTGTTTATTTCCTAAGCATTGGGCTGGGTTCACGTCACAACGCACGGCGCAGCAAAGCATAGTATTTGCATAATATATTGCATTGTATCGCTCGCTTTATCTCCCCACTCTTTTTAGTGAATGATAACCGCAGAAATATGATTCTCTGGCAGTTCTAGAAATTCAGACACGTAGGCCAATCACTCTACTCTATCACAAATGACACACAATGCCTATAACACTTCTTCAATGAGGGGAACGGGGCACAGGAGGCTTGGCACCTGCTCTTAATCAGCCACCTGTTACTGGTTTTATTATGTGTATATATCAGTTAAATCAGAAGGCAGGACTGGGAGGGGCCATCCTGTTCTGTGCAGCGCTGGTCTCTGCCTTTTATGCAAGAGAGAGGAGTGAAAAACCTATGATCTCTGTGCAGCCAGCAAAGCTTGTCTCATGCCTGTGTAGCGTCACATATGGCGACCCATCACATTTGGCTACCCGCTGGAGTGCGCATGCGCGCCGCCGCCATTTGCGTTCCAACACTTTTACGACAAAACAGCACAGTAAAAGCGGCTCCACCCCTAAGTCCAAGGTTCAAGCCACTTTGCAACAAGGCCCCTCACGGGCTCGCTTCGCTCGCCACGCTTGGGGCACGGCCTCGCTTCGTTCAGCATAATTATATTCTAACTCTATGTCCACTTGGATGGTGGGGCTTGAACCTGGACTTAGGGGTTGAGCCACATAATAACTGCGCAAGCGCAGTTCAACGTCAGTTCCGTCACGCTATCTGACGGTTTTAGTGTGTCGTAAAAGTGTTGGAACGCATATGGCGGCGTCGCGCATGCGCACTCCAGCGGGTAGCCGAATGTGATGGGTCGCCATATGTGACGCTGCAACTGCACAGCAGCTGGGAAACCTACAGTTTTCCACATTTTCATGCATGTACTTGTAGCACCCTGGTGTTTAGGCAGGGTTGCTAAGTAAATTTAGTTTGCCAGGCAGTAGTTGCCCTGGGTAATTGTTAGTGGATCCAATGATTCCTCTCGAGTTCTGGACTTGCTGCACCTTCTCTCTTCTGCAATTATGTGGCGTTAGGCTGGTGACATTAGATAGACAAGGGCTTAGCAAGGTCGGGTTATGAATGGATGAGGTGTCTCAGCCAATTGGCGGGGGTTTCTTTAGCCCCTTGGCCTGCTGGGAGAGCCTATTCATTTGGGTGGAGTCAGGTGATCGGGGTTCTGTGCCACCTGGATGGCTGTCTAGGTTGGCGTGTGTTGTGCTGCCCCGGGCTGCTAGGCCGGAAGCCTGGGGCCTATCCCGGGGACATCTGGCTGCTAGGCTGTCTGAGGACCTATCCTGAAGCAACGCAGGGTTGAGACTGCAGGATTGGAATCCAACCGAGAGTAAAGGTACAGCCGGCCAGTGGTACCAGTTGTGGCCGGAGATAGAGGGGAAGCTGTTGCCACTAAAGGACCATCCACCTTGTTACCGGAGACCACAGTGAGTAAGCTGGAGCCAGTACCAGAGCAGACTTCCCACCAGCTGGGGACGGTGAAGAAGTGGGAAAACTTCAGGAAGGGCCAAGCCAGAGACCCAGCAGGACAGCAGAGGTGACGCTTGAGGAGCATCAGTGAGTGCCAAGCCAGGGACCTAGCGGGTCAGCAGGGGTGACGCTTGAGGAGCATCAGTGAGTGCCAAGCCAGGGATCTAGCGGGTCAGCAAGGGTGATGCTTGAGGAGCATCAGTGAGTGCCAAGCCAGGGATCTAGCGGGTCAGCAAGGGTGATGCTTGAGGAGCATCAGTGAGTGCCAAGCCAGGGACCTAGCGGGTCAGCAAGGGTGATGCTTGAGGAGCATCAGTGAGTGCCAAGCCAGGGATCTAGCGGGTCAGCAAGGGTGATGCTTGAGGAGCATCAGTGAGTGCCAAGCCAGGGATCTAGCGGGTCAGCAGGGGTGATGCTTGAGGAGCATCAGTGAGTGCCAAGCCAGGGATCTAGCGGGTCAGCAAGGGTGATGCTTGAGGAGCATCAGTGAGTGCCAAGCCAGGGATCTAGCGGGTCAGCAGGGGTGATGCTTGAGGAGCATCAGTGAGTGCCAAGCCAGGGATCTAGCGGGTCAGCAAGGGTGATGCTTGAGGAGCATCAGTGAGTGCCAAGCCAGGGATCTAGCGGGTCAGCAAGGGTGATGCTCGAGGAGCATCAGTGAGTGCCAAGCCAGGGATCTAGCGGGTCAGCAGGGGTGACGCTTGAGGAGCATCAGTGAGTGCCAAGCCAGGGATCTAGCGGGTCAGCAGGGGTGATGCTTGAGGAGCATCAGTGAGTGCCAAGCCAGGGATCTAGCGGGTCAGCAGGGGTGACGCTTGAGGAAGATACTGAGTAATGGAAGTGGAAGAGTTTAGGGTATCCAGTGGTGATTGGGTCTGAGAGTCTACTGAGAGGCTGGGAGCTCAGTGAGTGAAGACCTACAGAGGGAGACTGTAGCATGTGAGGAGAACTATTCTGTGCTGCCAATAGTTAAGTGCAATTAGCGTTAGTGACTGTTACAAGATTTCTTCCCATAGGACACCACTTATACAGAATTGATTACCGGCTGGAGGCCTTCCACTGTATAGCTGTCTACCTATAGAAGTCTCAGAGTCTGCCAATTATCATTGAATCTACTTAAGGGTGTCCTGGGCCTAACCCTCTCTCCCACAGTTCTTGTTCGAGAGACAATAAATCTCTTTGCATCCAAAAAGTGTCTGGCACCCATCACTTATGCTTGTATTACACTCACCATGCCTTGTAACCCTCTCTACCAAGAGGGATGTTAGCTCTCCCTGACTCTGGAGGTCACCATTAGGCCTCTAGAGGTCCACAACCTTGCTACATACTACTTGTAACTTATAATCTTATTGTATTTTCATTTAAGAAAGAAACCTTAGTTGTGCTTTAAAGCGGAGTTCCACCCAAAAGTGGAACTTCTACTTTAAGGACTCTTAACCCCCCTGACATGCCACATTTGGTATGTAATTTTTTTTTGGGGGGGAGTGGGTAAGTGGGTACCTTGTTTTTGACAGGTATCCAGCTCTCACTTCCACCAGCGCCGCCTAGGCTAGGCGACTCCTCCCCTACAATCTTCTGGGACATGTCACAGGTCCCAGAAGATTCCTCTGCCATTCAGGACACGCAGCGTGACTCGCGCATGCGCAGTGTGCACCCGGCTGTGACAGCCAAGTGCCCACACTAGTGATGCTGGCGCCAGGAAGACTGCAGGCATACTACATTAGACAGTCAAAGACTGCAGACATACTAGAGATGATGGCCAGAGACCCCAAACATACGAGTGATGATGGTCAGAGATTGCAGACATACTACAGATGATGGTCAGGGGCCTCAAATATACTACAGTAGACTGTCAGACTGCAGACATCGTGCAGCTGATGGTCAGGGACATCAAACATACTACAGATGATGGTCAGAGACTGCAGACATACTACAGATGATGGCAGGGACCTCAGATATACTACAGTAGACAATCGGACACTGCAGACATGCCACAGGTGTGGCTGGAGACATAATATGTGTATATTTAACCACTTCAGCCCCGGAAAATTTGGCTGCTGAATGCCCGGGCCATTTTTTGCGACTCGGCTTTGCATTGCTTTAACTGACAACTGCGCGGTCGTGCGATGCTGTCCCACAACAAAATTGACGGGTTTTTTTCCCCCACAAATAGAGCTTTCTTTTGGTGGTATTTTATCGCCTCTGCAGTTTTTATTTTTTGGGTTATAAACAAAAAAATAGCGACAATTTTGAAAAAAACACAATATTTTGTACTTTTTGCTATAATAAATATCCCCAATTTTTTTTTTTAAAAAGCTAATTTTTTCTCAGTTTAGGCCGATATGTATTCTTTTACATATTTTTGGTAAAAAAAAAAAATCACATTAAGCGTATATTGATTGGTTTGCACAAAAGTTATAGCGTCTACAAAATAGGGGATAGATTTATAGCATTTTTATTATTATTTTTTTTTTTTACTAGTAATGGTGGCGATCTGCGATTTTTATCGGGACTGCGATATTATGACGGACACATCGGACACTTTTGACACATTTTTGGGACCATTGTCATTTATACAGGGATCAGTGCTATAAAAATGCACTGATTACTGTAAAAATGTCACTGGCATGGAAGAGGTTAACACAAGGAGGTGATCAAGGGGTTAATGTGTTCCCTAGTGTGTGTTCTAACTGTAGGGGGAGGGGACTGACCTAGAGGAAATGACAGATCGTGGTTCCTAGCTATTAGGAACACACGATCTGTCACTCCTCACAGAACAGGGATGTGTGTGTGATTAAACACACACATCCCTGTTCTGCCTCTCGTGGCTGGCGGTCATCGCAATCATCGGCCACGAGCATCGGCACCCCCCGCAGTGCAGTGGGCGCGTGCGCGCCTGCTATTCGGATCCCGCGAGTCGACGTAAAGCTACGACGGCTCGCGGGTTCGTGCCGAACTGCCGCAGTATAATGATGGCGGCTGGTCGGCAAGCGGTTAAAGTGGATGTAAACCCCATTTATGAAATTTGACCTGGGCACATCTATCTGTAGTGTTTACTTATCTCTCTTAAAAGCCCTAAGTCCTGTGTCTTTCTACTGCTCGGTTCTTTTGCTAACAACATGATAACTTAGCAGACAGCTTGTCTATTCACAGCTCTGCACATTTCTTCCTTCCTCTGCCTATGTGGAGGGGGGGTGTGTGCCTTTCCTCCAATCAGCTGTCACACAGTGTATGCAAAGAATCCACACCGGTGCTGAACAGGAAGAAAAAATCTCTAACACAGTGTTCACTTTCTAAACAGTCTAGAAAGATGAAGACAGAAGATATACATGTAAAACGTATGTAGGGAGATTTCTTTCATCCCTGTGTATCGTCTGAGGCTGTTCACTTCACTGGGTATATGTTCTGGTACAATGTTTTTTTTTTTGAAATATGAAAAAGGGAAAACCCAGATAACAAATTCCCACGCAGGGGATATGTACAAAAAACATAAGACAAAGGTTTACATGAAAGTACATAGTGAAACATATTTTAAGGGTGTATTTTATCAACTGACATTGACCTGTCAGCCAGGGCTGGAGGTCAGTGAGTGCGCTATGCCCAAGCCGTGAGGCCCAGGGGCTACGGCAGATAAGGGTGAGCGGTGTTATCCGCAAAACAGGGAAGAGGGAGACAAACAAACACGAGGAGAGAGAAAATAAAAAGGAAAAGAAAAAAAAAAAAAAGGGAAAGAACACATATACAACAACGGAGGGGGGGGGAGAGGTAAGTGTAGAACCGAGCGGCGGGCGAGAGGCCCAGAAAGAGAGAAAATGGGAGGGGGGCTAGTTCAAGTTGAATTTACAGACCTAGACTAGTCGGATTTAGATTAGGGAGTGCATAGGACCACCACGGGGTCCATACCTTAAGAAATTTTGCATGGGAGTCGTGGAGGACGCTGGACATTTTCTCGTGGATCATGAGGGTCGTCAAGGAATTCTACACCTCTGCGAATGAGACAGAAGGTTTTTTCCAAGCGCTCGCTATTGTTCGTTTGGCGGCAATAAATAAGTATGTTTCACTGGGTATATGTGAGGGTTTACATCCACTTTAATGCTATAGTAGACTGTCAGAGACTGCAGACATGAGGTGGAGACTGGAGACAGTCAGAGACTCAGAACATATAACATGGGACTGCTAGAGATCACCATCATTACAGCCTCCTTCCAAATAAAGTTCCTACTCCTCCTATAGGCTGTTAGGCCTCAAGGTCTACACAACAGCCACCTAAACGGCCCTATGTGGCCCCCGGGCTGCAGGTTGAGCACCAGGGATCTAGAGTAACAGCAACGTGTAGTGCACGTCATACACAGGAGGATAGGAAGCGATGCAAATTATTAAGCAATGATGTGTGAAATGCGTCTTCTACTGGCTGTCCTGGGATAGTGTGCGGTTCCTGTATTTTAATAGGATATTTTCAATAGAAAAGTTTTGATTTTTATTCGTTTTGTAGTGCCACCATCTTCCTGATTCCTTCATACTGACTACGGGTGCAAATGGTGCACAAACGTGTATTGTCTGTAGTAATGTCAGAGGAAAGGCCAGTCATGTCATGATTGATTCTGCATGGTCACAACCTTCCAAGATTAAAATAATTGCAAAACTCCGCTTGTTACCATTCTTCCAGCACACCATGACAAAACTTCGAATATATAGGAGTTCGTATTTTGTACACCTGAACATATTTTTATAATGCATGACGAATCATTCCGCTTCTCTAGGTGGTGATCGTTTATTTTACGAGCAGCATTTTTGTCACAAATGTTTGGTCATGGTCATAGATGTCAATTTTAAGAGAACCAGTCACCAACAGGTGTTTGTAATAATCCAGATCTATCTCCACTCTGGAAATAATAACAGTGCAGCCCCACCTATCAGAGATGACTTGGTTTTTTATTTGCTTGTATTCTCTCCCTGTCAGACCAGAAAGGTCGGTGTGTATGGCCCTACTTGAGCTCAGACACAGAAACGCCGTCATATAACATACAGCGCTGTCAGGATTACAAGAAGGAATATGAAATGGTTTGGAGCACTGAGCTCAGGCAGGAGACAGGTCAACCTCAATGGGGGCATCATAGCCTTAATCCCCATACACACTATACAACCTTTGTTGTCAGATTTACCAAAACCATGTAGTGCAAGGGTCTGCCTGATTGCATACAAATTGAAACTCCTAAGCTTTGACCTCATATATTATATGGTTTCGGTAAATCTGAACGAAAAAATCTACAGAAAATTGGATAGTGTGTATCCAGCTTAACAGTGAGATGACATGTCTGTACAGACAGGGAGAGAATACAATTAAATAACAGCACACACACCCAATCCTGAGAGGTACGGCTGCACTAATATAACAATGCAAAAGTGGAGATTCATATTATTAAAAATGCTGATTCCTGCAGAGGCCAGATTAAGGATTATAACTCTTAAATTATATTTAAGAGTTGGTTTAACACGGTATTTAACCCAAAACTGTACTATATTGCAGCTTCCCAGTCATTAGATGTGGTGGCTGTATCAGGTTTTTTTTTCTTTTTTAAGGCTTTTCCCCCCTCTGTTTTCACCAGATGATCTGGCCAGTAACATACCTCCTGTATTACAGCGCCCCTACTCTGGATGAAGGAGCACAGGAGGCACAGCAGACAACAACATTGTCACTCTGGGGGGAGGGTATTGTTAGAGGAACTGCAGTCTGCTCACATAATTTGTAATAAAAACATCTTTACCATTCAGAATCTTCCCTCCAACCACTTTGCATATTATTTTATATATACTGTGATTCTGTACTTGCCAAATATGCTGCAGGAATCTACCTCCACTGAGTCTGGCTGAGCCATTTTAACTGTGGGCAGCTGAAGCTGCTGCCTGTTCACTTCCTGGATTTACACAGACACACACCTCCAGCTCTGCCTCTCTCACTTACTCTTACTGGCAGAAAAAAATGTTTTACTATCCAAAGTTAGAACAAGGGCAGATTTAATAGATGGAAAGATGAAAAAATTACCTAAGTTCCGCTTTAAATATATTAGCAGATTTAATTACACTAACAACTCAATGCCAAACTCCAGCCCACACTTTATAATCAGTTAAAGCAAAACTTTTTTTTTTTTTTTTTCCTTTTGGGATAAACATTTTACATGAATAAATAAAAGCTGATCTTTTTAATCACTCCTGCCAGTGTTAGGCCCCTTTCACATGGGCTGTCCATTCAGATCCACCTGTCAGTTTTTCAGGCGGACCTGATCAGATGCTCCATTCACCTCTATAGAGCGGTGGATGTCGGCGGTGACATGTCCGCTTTAAACCCGCTGTTATCCAATCCTGTCCATGAAATCCAGAAGGATGGAGACCCTATTTTCCTTCCATCTGGAGCAGGGGTCTCCAAACTACGGCCCTCCAGTTGTTCAGGAACTACAATTCCCATCATGCCTAGTCATGTCTGTGAATGTCAGAGTTTTACAATACCTCATGGGATGTGCAGTTCCACAACAGTTTGGAGATCCCTGGTCTGGAGGATCGGATCGGATGAAAATGGACAGGTCCGTTTTCATCCGATCTCCCCATAGAGGAGAGCGGGGCTCTGACAGGTCCGTCTCTGCACAGTAATTGGTGATGGACCTGCATTCTGCCTGCTCAGTGGGGATAAACGGATCGATCCCTGCTGAGAAAGCGAAGTCCGCCGGGTGGACAAGCCTGTGTGAAAGGACCCTAAAAGCGGTTATAAACCACCACAAACTAGCACATTATGTGAAAATCAGCTGAAAACGAAGACTTCCAGTGATGCGATGTCATCGCTGGAGACGGCGTCCATTTTCACCCGTCTTACTTCTGGGTTCGTGGACCCCGGCTCTGTGACTGGCCGGAGCCGTGATGATGTCACTCCCATGCATGCGCGCAGGAGCCGCTGGTTACAGCACAGGCTCTGAAGGAATGGCACGGGTGGCCGTTCCTTCAGAGCGCATGCGCCAGTGATTTCACTGGCTGCATATACAGTAAATATCTCCTAATCGGCGCACGTTTAGATGTTTTCACTACCTATAGGTAAGCCTTATTATAGGCTTACCTATAGGTAAAATGTAAAGATGGAAGTTTACTTCCGCTTTAAGTGGTTTGCAAAGCAGGGAAAAGAAACAAATCAATTTGTAGTAAAAAGCAGCACATATTACACATGGCACATGTCATTAGTACAGTGTATTTTATTGGCACTGATCACTGTATTAGTGTCACTGTAGATGTCAGTGGCAGTTAGTTCCCACAAAGTGTTAGATTACAGTCCATCTATAAGTCGCTGATCGCCTATATATATATATTTACAGGGCTTTTTTCTCAAACAATAGGTGCTGGAACTCAACCACGACCCCCCAAAACCCCTCCCCCCACACACACCCTCCAAATCACATCAAATAGTGGGTGTGGTCATATTTCACAAACAGTAAAAGAGTCTTAACGGGGCATTAAATATCAGGATTGCATTACATACAAAGTGCAGAGTTAATGGGGGTTACACACAGAGTGCAAAGCTGTCACTTGTAAACACAGAAACCAAACTTCTGTGTTTACAAGTGATTGTGGTGAGCAGGCACCAAAGGGTCTGAGCCAGAGGTGGTGGAACTGAGTTCCACCAAGTTCCCCCTGAAAAAAAGCCATATTATATATATATATATATATATATATATATATATATATATATATATATATATATATACACATACAGTGGGGCAAAAAAGTATTTAGTCAGCCACCAATTGTGCAAGTTCTCCCACTTAAAAAGATGAGAGAGGCCTTTAATTGTCATCATAGGTATACCTCAACTATGAGAGACAAAATGTGGAAACAAATCCAGACAATCACATTGCCTGATTTTTGAAAGAATGTATTTGCAAATTATGGTGGAAAATAAGTATTTGGTCACCTACAATGAATCAAGATTTCTGGCTCTCACAGACCTGTATCTTCTTCTTTAAGAGGCTCCTCTGTCCTCCACTCATTACCTGTATTAATGGCACCTGTTTGAACTTGTTATCAGTATAAAAGACACCTGTCCACAACCTCAAACAGTCACACTCCAAACTCCACTATGGTGAAGACCAAAGAGCTGTCGAAGGACACCAGAAACAAAATTGTAGACCTGCACCAGGCTGGGAAGACTGAATCTGCAATAGGCAAGCAGCTTGGTGTGAAGAAATCAACTGTGGGAGAAATAATTAGAAAATGGAAGACATACAAGACCACTGATAATCTCCCTCAATCTGGGGCTCCACGTAAGATCTCACCCCGTGGGGTCAAAATAATCACAAGAACGGTGAGCAAAAATCCCAGAACCACACGGGGGGGCCTAGTAAATAACCTGCAAAGAGCTGGGACCAATGTAACAAAGGCTACCATCAGTAACACTACGCCGCCAGGGACTCAGATCCTGCAGTGCCAGACGTGTCCCCCTACTTAAGCCAGTACATGTCCGGGCCCATCTGAGGTTTGCTAGAGAGCATTTGGATGATCCAGAAGAGGATTGGGAGAATGTCATATGGTCAGATGAAACCAAAGTAGAACTGTTTGGTAGAAACACAACTCGTGTTTGGAGGAGAGAGAATGCTGAGTTGCAACCAAAGAACACCATACCTACTGTGAAGCATGGGGGTGGCAACATCATGCCTTGGGGCTGTTTCTCTGCAAAGGGAACAGGACGACTGATCCGTGTACATGAAAGAATGAATGGGGCCATGTATCATGAGATTTTGAGTGCAAACCTCCTCCCATCAGCAAGGGCATTGAAGATGAAACGTGGCTGGGTCTTTCAGCATGACAATGATCCCAAACACACCATCCGGGCAACGAGGGAGTGGCTTCGTAAGAAGCATTTCAAGGTCCTGGAGTGGCCTAGCCAGTCTCCATCTCAACCCCATAGAAAACCTTTGGAGGGAGATCCGCATGGAGGAATGGGCCAACATACCAGCAACAGTGTGTGACAACCTTGTGAAGACTTTACAGAAAACATTTGACCTTTGTCATTGCCAACAAAAGATATATAACAAAGTATTGAGATGAACTTTTGATATTGACCAAATACTAATTTTCCACCATAATTTGCAAATAAATTCTTTCAAAAAATCAGACAATGTGATTATCTGGATTTGTTTCCACATTTTGTCTCTCATAGTTGAGGTATATCTATGATGACAATTACAGGCCTCTCTCATCTTTTTAAGTGGGAAAACTTGCACAATTGGTGGCTGACTAAATACTTTTTTGCCCTACACTATATATATATATATATATATATATATATATATATATATATATATAAATATATATAATCATAGTTTCTCTATGACTTTCATGGAAACCAATCAATATACGCTTATTGGGATTTTTTTTTACCAAAGACATGTAGCAGAATACATTTTGGCATAAATTTATTAAGAAATTTGATTTTTTTTTATTAAATATGTTTTATGGCAAAAAGTAAAAAAACATTTACATAGTTACATAGTTACATAGTTACATAGTAGGTGAGGTTGAAAAAAGACACAAGTCCATCAAGTCCAACCTATGTGTGTGATTATGTGTCAGTATTGCATTGTATATCCCTGTATGTTGCGGTCATTCAGGTGCTTATCTAATAGTTTCTTGAAGCTATCAATGCTCCCCGCTGAGACCACCGCCTGTGGAAGGGAATTCCACATCCTTGCCGCTCTTACAGTAAAGAACCCTCTACGTAGTTTAAGATTAAACCTCTTTTCTTCTAATTTTAATGAGTGGCCACGAGTCTTGGTAAACTCTCTTCTGCGAAAAAGTTTTATCCCTATTTATTTATTTATTTTTTAATTTTTGGTCTTTTTTTGTTCTTATATAATAAAAAAAACCCAGTGGTGATCAAATACCACCAAAAAAAGGTGGTATTTGTGTGAAAAAAATTATATAAATCAAATTTGGCTACAGTGTCGCATGACTGAGCAATTGCCAGCTAAAGTAGCAAAAAATGGCCTGGTCATGAAGGGAGTAAAATCTTCCAGGGCTGAAATGGTTAAAGCAGAACTAAGGCCCCTTTCACACTGGGGCAGTGCGAGTGTTAGCGGTAAAGGGCCGCTAGTTTTAGCGTCACTTTTAACCCCTGCTAGCAGCTAAAGAAAGGGTTAAAAGAGCAGGGCTGCCGAAGCGCTGCCCATTCATTTCAATGGGCAGCGCGTTTTGGGAGTGGTGTATACACCGCTACAACACCGCCCCAAAGATGCGGCTTGCAGGCCTTTTTTTTTTTTCGTCCTGCAAGCGCACCGCCCCAGTGTGAAGGCACTTGGACTTTCACACTGGGGTGGCTTGATAGGAGCTTTTCATCTTCAAACCACACATGTGAGGTATCGCCCCAATCGTAATTTTCTAGCAAAAAAAAAATATTTTAACTTGTAAACACCAAGTCTGAAAAATAGGCCCGGTCCTTAAGTAGTTAATTACCACCTTAATCAGCCTCAGAACCTGTGCAATTAATATGTGTTTGGTTGTAAAGGGATGAGGTGGCAACTCTATAGTGTCCCCATTGGAAGATATCCCCTCTCTTGCTGTTCTGGTGACAACACAAAGTTTGGGATTTTCTTTCACTTTCACTCTTGGTGATAATACCGATCAAGACGAATAGAAAGGGTGACGCTAACAGGTGCACAGACAGCAATAAAAACTTTGCCTTTTAATTATAGTTTCAGACTTTTGTGGGTCCTTGAAAACAAACTAGCCATTCCACACAGTGCGATTTCACCTAGGCCAAAACCCTCCTGCTAAAAACAGAACACCTGTTCCCAGCTGGAATGAACTGACTTGCAATGTTCAGGTCATGGCCTGCCGTAATCCTCACAGTGTCATTTCACTGGCATCTGGACGGACAGGACTGTAGGATCCAGCCAGTGTAATATTGCGGCTCATTAGCAGGAGCATGACACTGTGTAATTTACTAAAGCCCACACACCCTGTCCTGCTTGGGGCATTCTATAATCCCCAGACACACAATGCCCAAATGACAGATTAATAAAACTGACAGAGCAGCAGGAAGTAACAAAACTCTAAACCCGGCCTAATCCCGACACTCCATCCCTCCACAGACTGCCAGACACAGGCCCAGTCATACACTGCAGGCCAATCAGTCCAAACTCATTACAGCAATACAAACCAGATGTCCTGTGTGGGGTTGGAATTGCTATCTCTGTCCTAAAATAAGGATTTTATCTGCTTTCATTGTCATCATTAACCACTTCAGCCCCAGAAGGATTTACCCCCCCTTCCTCACCAGAGCACATTTTGCGATATGGCACTGCGTCAATTTAACTGACAATTGCGCGGTCATTGCGATGTTGCACCCAAACAAAAATTGACGTCCCTTTGTTCCCCACAAATAGAGCTTTCTTTTGGTGGTATTTGATCACTTCTGCGGTTTTTATTTTTTGCGCTATAAACAAAAAAAGAGCGACAATTTTGAAAAAAAAAAGCAATATTTTTTCACATTTGCTATAATAAATATCCCCAAAAAATATAAAAAAAAACTAATTTATTTCTCAGTTTAGGCCGATATGTATTCTTCTTCATATTTTTGGTAAAAAAAAAATCATAATAAGCGTATATTGATTGGTTTGCGCAAAAAGTATAGCGTCTACAAAATAGGGGATAGATTTATGGCATTTTTATTATTAATTTTTTTTCTTTTTCGTGATGCAGACGATCTGCAATTTGTATTGTGACTGCGACATTATGGCGGACACATCGGACACTTTTGACACCATTTTGGGACCATTGTCATTTATACAGCGATAAGTGCTATAAAAATGCACTGATTTACTGTGTAAATGATGCTGGCAGGGAACAGGTTAAACACTAGGGGGCGATCAAGAGGCTAAGTGTGTCCTAGGGAGTGATTCTAACTGGGGGGATGGGCTACCACTGACATGACAGCGATCAATGCTCCCGATGACTGGGAGCAGTGATCTCTGTCATGTCGCTAGGCAGAACAGGGAAATGCCTTGTTTACAAAGGCATCTCCCCGCTCTTCCACTCCGTGACACGATCGCGGACCCCCGGCGGACATCGGTCACGGAGTACGTGGCGGCCACGCACGCCCAAAATGCCACCATTTAAAGTTCCGCTTGGCGGATAAGGACCCCCTTCTACTGCGCAGGCGCTGCGCCTGCGCAGTAAGATCCGGCGGAAATAGCCGAAGATAAATAGGGGAAAATCAGCTGTACACGGCGCCTTCGCTCGCTACGCTTCGGGCACGGCCTCGCTTCGCTCGGCTCTTTTAGATTCCTCCTCTAGGTCCACTTGGATGGTGGGGAAGGAACCTGGACCCAGAGCGCAGGCGCCGTGTACAGCTGATTGTAGATTTTGTCGTTCGGCTATCTCCGGCGGCTGCTAGTAGTTGGTACTGCGCAGTACAGGGGGGGAACTTATCCGCCGAGGGAACTTTCTCGGCAAGATACCGGCCATACATTATACAATTTTCTTGTACAATTTCCATTTAGATTTACCAAAAACATATAATATGAAGGTCAAACCTAAACACGTTCAAATTGTATGCAATCAGGCAGGCCCCTGCACTACATAGTTGAAGGTAAATCTAAAGGAAATTGAATAAGAAAATTTGTATAATGTGTGGCCAGCTTTAGAGCGAGAGCTGTGCATGATGTCATAAGCCTAGGCTTTTTACCAGACAGGAAACAGGAAGTGGGTTGTATAAGGTATTTACTGGCAGAAAAAAAATGTTTTACTATTCAAAGGTAAAACAAGAAGGGCAGAAGATTTAATAGATGGAAAGATGAAAAATGACTGAAATTCTGCTTCAACCACTTCAGCTCCGGAAGATTTACCTCCCCCTCTTGATGACCAGGCCACTTTTTGCGATATGGCACTGCAGCGCAGTCATGCGGCACTGTTACTCAAATGTCCTTTTGTTTTTTTCCCCCACAAATAGAGCTTTCTTTTGGTGGCATTTGATCACCTCTGCGTTTTTTTTTTATTTTTTGCGAAATAAGCACAAAAAAGAGTGACAATTTTTTTTTTAAAAAATCATTTTTTACTTTTTGCTATAAAACACATCCAATTAAAAATGTAAAAATCTCAAATTTCTTCATCAATTTAGTCCAATATGTATTCTGCTACATGTGTTTGGTAAAAAAAAAAATCCCAATACGCGAATATTGATTGGTTTGCGCAACAGTAATAGCGTCTTCAAACTATAGGATATAGTTATGGAATTTGTATTTATGTATTTATTTATTTATTAGTAATGGGGCCGATCAGTGACTTATAGCGGGACTGCGATATTGCGGCGGACATATCGGACACTAACTGATACTTTTCACACTTTTTGGGGACCAGTGACACTAATACAGTGATCGGTGCTAAAAATATGCACTGCCACTGAACTAATGACACTGGCAGGGAAGGGGTTAACATCAGGGGTGATCAAAGGGTTAACTGTGTGCCTAACCAGCGCTTTTTTTTTACACTGTGGAGGAGGTGCTTTTACTAGGGGAAGGCATTGATCCTAGTACCTGCTTTGCAGCAACACAGATTCCATGCCTTCCTTACTGACAGAACAGCCATCTGCCTTGTTTACATGGGCAGACTGCCATTCTGCCTTTGTACCAAACGATCGGCGGGTGCTGGTGGACATCGACTCCATGGTACCCGCCGATCGACTACACTGTGAATAATCACAGGGGGAGCAAACTGGCGGCGGCGTGCGTTTGCGCCTGCTACCTGGAAGTGCGGGATCACATATATATACGATATACAGATATATACGTGATCCTGTGGACAATGTAAAACTGCTATAGGGCGTTTGGCAAGTGGTTAAAGTAGAACTATAGCCAAAACCTTATTTTATATTTTCATTTTGGATAGAGAAAGGGAGGGTTATAACCCCTGTCAATTTTTTTTTTGCCATCTGTGTCCCATTGGGGAGATTTCCCTTCACTTCCTGTCCCTTAGCCAAACAGGAAGTGAGAAGAAAATCCTTCAAATTAAGGGAATCCATTGGGGACCTGCAGGTCACCAGAACTAGTGTCCCCATTGGAAGATTTCCTCTCTACTACTTTTCTGGGGACAACCCAACATTTGGGATTTTCTTTTACTTTCACTTTCAATGATAATGGTCAACAGGTCAAATAGAGAGGGCGAATCACCCTAATGGGGGCACAGACAGCAATAATAACTGACAGGGGTTCTAAACCATGTGCACTCTGTCCAAAACTAAAAAAAATTTTGCCTTTTAGTTGTACTTTAAGATTTTTTTCTTTTTAGATTGTCCTACTATTGGCAATCACATCCACATAGACCATCGATTGTTTTCAGTTGGTCGGATCTGACTGGTAGACTTGCATTGGGAGGAGGATCAGTATGGTACAATGATCATATAACACTACTGAGTAGGAAGCAGGACCTGTATATGGAATGGGGAAGAAAAGGGGGAAGCCGTCTTCGGCCCCCCTTTCCTCATGGGATCGCGGCATCAGCATTTAAAAAAGATTTAAATGAATTTTAAAGCTGATTGGCTAATTAGGGTCAGGTGATCCAAAGGGTTATAGAAGGTTAGTAGATTGGTTAGAGATTGGTCAGTTAGGGTCAGGTGTTGTAGAATATTCTGGAAGGTCAGCAGTTTAATTAGGGATTGGTCAGTTAAGGTCAGGTGTTTTAGAGGGTTCTAGAAGGTTAAGAGGTCAGACAGGGATTGGCTAGTAAAGATATGCAATTAGCGGACCTCCAGCTGTTGCAGAACTACAAGTCCCATGAGGCATTGCAAGACTCTGACAGCCACAAGCATGACATCTAGAGGCAGAGGCATGATGGGATTTGTAGTTTTGCAACAGCTGGAGGTCCGCTAATTGCACATCCCTGCTCTAGAAGGCCTTTTTTGGCCTATTTAAGGAGCTGTTCCGTTAAGATCCTTGCAAGTCGCCAGAGAGAATACAGCGCAAAGAGCTCCCCGCCCCCCCCCCCCCCCCCCCCCCCATCGAGGGCGATTTATGTGGTGGCTCCCTTTGGTGAATAATTAAAGGGGAGATTTAAGAAAAAGGTTTATTGATAAATGCTGAGTCAGCTCGAGTCCCAGTGGCTGGGCTGAGTATGGTTTATTGCTAAATAATTTTTTTGGTTGAGAATATGATTTATGAAAATAACATTTGATGTTATAATCAATTAGTTTTGTATAAACCAATAAATCAGGCCGTGGCCAATTTTATCCAAAAAATAAATGTATATATCAAAAAAAATAAAAAATAAAAGATAAAATAAATATATATATTTGTGTGGTGTGTTTTTACTATTTATTCTATGCACGTTTGTTGGTTTGCATGATGCCTGCCATCCCATAAGCAAATATGGCTGCCCCCGTGTATATTTAGCATTTTAAACTATACTATTTTAAACTATACATAGAAACAAGGTTTATATTGTTATATTCTCCAAATCGACATTCTCATTACATTTTGCTATACATGACATACTCTGAGCCACCCAGCTCTATACTATGTGCTGTATGTGATATACTCCAGCCTGTCACAGATTATACATAGTGCTATACAGGACATACTCTGCTGAGCCACCCAGCTCCGTACTGTGTGCTGTAAGTGATATACTCCAGGCTGTCCCAGGCTATACACTACTATACATGACATACTCTGAGCCACCCAGCTCTGTACTATGTGCTGTATGTGATATACTCCAGGCTGTCCCAGTCTATACATAGTGCTATACAGGACATACTCTGAGCCACCCCGCTCTGTACTATGTGCTGTATGTGATATACTCCAGGCTGTCACAGACTATACATAGTGCTATACAGGACATACTCTGAGCCACCCAGCTCTGTACTATGTGCTGTATGTGATATACTCCAGGCTGTCCCAGTCTATACATAGTGCTATACAGGACATACTCTGAGCCACCCCGCTATGTACTGTGTGCTGTATGTGATATACTCCAGGCTGTCACAGACTATACACTACTATACATGACATACTCTGAACCACCCCGCTCTGTACTATGTGCTGTATGTGATATACTCCAGGCTGTCCCAGACTATACATAGTGCTATACAGGACATACTCTGAGCCACCCAGCTCTGTACTATGTGCTGTATGTGATATACTCCAGGCTGTCCCAGACTATACATAGTGCTATACATGACATACTCTGAGCCACCCCGCTATGTACTGTGTGCTGTATGTGATATACTCCAGGCTGTCCCAGACTATACATAGTGCTATACAGGACATACTCTGAGCCACCCAGCTCTGTACTATGTGCTGTATGTGATATACTCCAGGCTGTCACAGACTATACATAGTGCTATACAGGACATACTCTGAGCCACCCCGCTCTGTACTATGTGCTGTATGTGATATACTCCAGGCTGTCACAGACTATACATAGTGCTATACAGGACATACTCTGCTGAGCCACCCAGCTCCGTACTGTGTGCTGTAAGTGATATACTCCAGGCTGTCCCAGGCTATACACTACTATATATGACATACTCTGAGCCACCCCACTCTGTACTATGTGCTGTATGTGATATACTCCAGGCTGTCCCAGACTATACATAGTGCTATACAGGACATACTCTGAGCCACCCAGCTCTGTACTATGTGCTGTATGTGATATACTCCAGGCTGTCCCAGACTATACATAGTGCTATACAGGACATACTCTGAGCCACCCAGCTCTGTACTATGTGCTGTATGTGATATACTCCAGGCTGTCCCAGACTATACATAGTGCTATACAGGACATACTCTGAGCCACCCAGCTCTGTACTATGTGCTGTATGTGATATACTCCAGGCTGTCCCAGTCTATACATAGTGCTATACAGGACATACTCTGAGCCACCCCGCTCTGTACTGTGTGCTGTATGTGATATACTCCAGGCTGTCCCAGTCTATACATAGTGCTATACAGGACATACTCTGAGCCACCCCGCTATGTACTGTGTGCTGTATGTGATATACTCCAGGCTGTCACAGACTATACATAGTGCTATACAGGACATACTCTGAGCCACCCAGCTCTGTACTATGTGCTGTATGTGATATACTCCAGGCTGTCCCAGTCTATACATAGTGCTATACAGGACATACTCTGAGCCACCCCGCTCTGTACTATGTGCTGTATGTGATATACTCCAGGCTGTCACAGACTATACATAGTGCTATACAGGACATACTCTGAGCCACCCAGCTCTGTACTATGTGCTGTATGTGATATACTCCAGGCTGTCCCAGTCTATACATAGTGCTATACAGGACATACTCTGAGCCACCCCGCTATGTACTGTGTGCTGTATGTGATATACTCCAGGCTGTCACAGACTATACACTACTATACATGACATACTCTGAACCACCCCGCTCTGTACTATGTGCTGTATGTGATATACTCCAGGCTGTCCCAGACTATACATAGTGCTATACAGGACATACTCTGAGCCACCCAGCTCTGTACTATGTGCTGTATGTGATATACTCCAGGCTGTCCCAGACTATACATAGTGCTATACAGGACATACTCTGAGCCACCCAGCTCTGTACTATGTGCTGTATGTGATATACTCCAGGCTGTCCCAGTCTATACATAGTGCTATACAGGACATACTCTGAGCCACCCCGCTCTGTACTGTGTGCTGTATGTGATATACTCCAGGCTGTCCCAGTCTATACATAGTGCTATACAGGACATACTCTGAGCCACCCCGCTATGTACTGTGTGCTGTATGTGATATACTCCAGGCTGTCACAGACTATACATAGTGCTATACAGGACATACTCTGAGCCACCCAGCTCTGTACTATGTGCTGTATGTGATATACTCCAGGCTGTCCCAGTCTATACATAGTGCTATACAGGACATACTCTGAGCCACCCCGCTCTGTACTATGTGCTGTATGTGATATACTCCAGGCTGTCACAGACTATACATAGTGCTATACAGGACATACTCTGAGCCACCCAGCTCTGTACTATGTGCTGTATGTGATATACTCCAGGCTGTCCCAGTCTATACATAGTGCTATACAGGACATACTCTGAGCCACCCCGCTCTGTACTATGTGCTGTATGTGATATACTCCAGGCTGTCACAGACTATACATAGTGCTATACAGGACATACTCTGAGCCACCCAGCTCTGTACTATGTGCTGTATGTGATATACTCCAGGCTGTCCCAGTCTATACATAGTGCTATACAGGACATACTCTGAGCCACCCCGCTATGTACTGTGTGCTGTATGTGATATACTCCAGGCTGTCACAGACTATACACTACTATACATGACATACTCTGAACCACCCCGCTCTGTACTATGTGCTGTATGTGATATACTCCAGGCTGTCACAGACTATACATAGTGCTATACAGGACATACTCTGAGCCACCCAGCTCTGTACTATGTGCTGTATGTGATATACTCCAGGCTGTCCCAGTCTATACATAGTGCTATACAGGACATACTCTGAGCCACCCCGCTCTGTACTATGTGCTGTATGTGATATACTCCAGGCTGTCACAGACTATACATAGTGCTATACAGGACATACTCTGAGCCACCCAGCTCTGTACTATGTGCTGTATGTGATATACTCCAGGCTGTCCCAGTCTATACATAGTGCTATACAGGACATACTCTGAGCCACCCCGCTATGTACTGTGTGCTGTATGTGATATACTCCAGGCTGTCACAGACTATACACTACTATACATGACATACTCTGAACCACCCCGCTCTGTACTATGTGCTGTATGTGATATACTCCAGGCTGTCCCAGACTATACATAGTGCTATACAGGACATACTCTGAGCCACCCAGCTCTGTACTATGTGCTGTATGTGATATACTCCAGGCTGTCCCAGACTATACATAGTGCTATACATGACATACTCTGAGCCACCCCGCTATGTACTGTGTGCTGTATGTGATATACTCCAGGCTGTCCCAGACGATACATAGTGCTATACAGGACATACTCTGAGCCACCCAGCTCTGTACTATGTGCTGTATGTGATATACTCCAGGCTGTCACAGACTATACATAGTGCTATACAGGACATACTCTGAGCCACCCCGCTCTGTACTATGTGCTGTATGTGATATACTCCAGGCTGTCACAGACTATACATAGTGCTATACAGGACATACTCTGCTGAGCCACCCAGCTCCGTACTGTGTGCTGTAAGTGATATACTCCAGGCTGTCCCAGGCTATACACTACTATATATGACATACTCTGAGCCACCCCACTCTGTACTATGTGCTGTATGTGATATACTCCAGGCTGTCCCAGACTATACATAGTGCTATACATGACATACTCTGAGCCACCCCGCTATGTACTGTGTGCTGTATGTGATATACTCCAGGCTGTCCCAGACTATACATAGTGCTATACAGGACATACTCTGAGCCACCCAGCTCTGTACTATGTGCTGTATGTGATATACTCCAGGCTGTCCCAGACTATACATAGTGCTATACAGGACATACTCTGAGCCACCCAGCTCTGTACTATGTGCTGTATGTGATATACTCCAGGCTGTCCCAGACTATACATAGTGCTATACAGGACATACTCTGAGCCACCCAGCTCTGTACTATGTGCTGTATGTGATATACTCCAGGCTGTCCCAGTCTATACATAGTGCTATACAGGACATACTCTGAGCCACCCCGCTCTGTACTGTGTGCTGTATGTGATATACTCCAGGCTGTCCCAGTCTATACATAGTGCTATACAGGACATACTCTGAGCCACCCCGCTATGTACTGTGTGCTGTATGTGATATACTCCAGGCTGTCACAGACTATACATAGTGCTATACAGGACATACTCTGAGCCACCCAGCTCTGTACTATGTGCTGTATGTGATATACTCCAGGCTGTCCCAGTCTATACATAGTGCTATACAGGACATACTCTGAGCCACCCAGCTCTGTACTATGTGCTGTATGTGATATACTCCAGGCTGTCACAGACTATACATAGTGCTATACAGGACATACTCTGAGCCACCCAGCTCTGTACTATGTGCTGTATGTGATATACTCCAGGCTGTCCCAGTCTATACATAGTGCTATACAGGACATACTCTGAGCCACCCCGCTCTGTACTATGTGCTGTATGTGATATACTCCAGGCTGTCACAGACTATACATAGTGCTATACAGGACATACTCTGAGCCACCCAGCTCTGTACTATGTGCTGTATGTGATATACTCCAGGCTGTCCCAGTCTATACATAGTGCTATACAGGACATACTCTGAGCCACCCCGCTATGTACTGTGTGCTGTATGTGATATACTCCAGGCTGTCACAGACTATACACTACTATACATGACATACTCTGAACCACCCCGCTCTGTACTATGTGCTGTATGTGATATACTCCAGGCTGTCCCAGACTATACATAGTGCTATACAGGACATACTCTGAGCCACCCAGCTCTGTACTATGTGCTGTATGTGATATACTCCAGGCTGTCCCAGACTATACATAGTGCTATACATGACATACTCTGAGCCACCCCGCTATGTACTGTGTGCTGTATGTGATATACTCCAGGCTGTCCCAGACTATACATAGTGCTATACAGGACATACTCTGAGCCACCCAGCTCTGTACTATGTGCTGTATGTGATATACTCCAGGCTGTCACAGACTATACATAGTGCTATACAGGACATACTCTGAGCCACCCCGCTCTGTACTATGTGCTGTATGTGATATACTCCAGGCTGTCACAGACTATACATAGTGCTATACAGGACATACTCTGCTGAGCCACCCAGCTCCGTACTGTGTGCTGTAAGTGATATACTCCAGGCTGTCCCAGGCTATACACTACTATATATGACATACTCTGAGCCACCCCACTCTGTACTATGTGCTGTATGTGATATACTCCAGGCTGTCCCAGACTATACATAGTGCTATACATGACATACTCTGAGCCACCCCGCTATGTACTGTGTGCTGTATGTGATATACTCCAGGCTGTCCCAGACTATACATAGTGCTATACAGGACATACTCTGAGCCACCCAGCTCTGTACTATGTGCTGTATGTGATATACTCCAGGCTGTCCCAGACTATACATAGTGCTATACAGGACATACTCTGAGCCACCCAGCTCTGTACTATGTGCTGTATGTGATATACTCCAGGCTGTCCCAGACTATACATAGTGCTATACAGGACATACTCTGAGCCACCCAGCTCTGTACTATGTGCTGTATGTGATATACTCCAGGCTGTCCCAGTCTATACATAGTGCTATACAGGACATACTCTGAGCCACCCCGCTCTGTACTGTGTGCTGTATGTGATATACTCCAGGCTGTCCCAGTCTATACATAGTGCTATACAGGACATACTCTGAGCCACCCCGCTATGTACTGTGTGCTGTATGTGATATACTCCAGGCTGTCACAGACTATACATAGTGCTATACAGGACATACTCTGAGCCACCCAGCTCTGTACTATGTGCTGTATGTGATATACTCCAGGCTGTCCCAGTCTATACATAGTGCTATACAGGACATACTCTGAGCCACCCCGCTCTGTACTATGTGCTGTATGTGATATACTCCAGGCTGTCACAGACTATACATAGTGCTATACAGGACATACTCTGAGCCACCCAGCTCTGTACTATGTGCTGTATGTGATATACTCCAGGCTGTCCCAGTCTATACATAGTGCTATACAGGACATACTCTGAGCCACCCCGCTATGTACTGTGTGCTGTATGTGATATACTCCAGGCTGTCACAGACTATACACTACTATACATGACATACTCTGAACCACCCCGCTCTGTACTATGTGCTGTATGTGATATACTCCAGGCTGTCCCAGACTATACATAGTGCTATACAGGACATACTCTGAGCCACCCAGCTCTGTACTATGTGCTGTATGTGATATACTCCAGGCTGTCCCAGACTATACATAGTGCTATACAGGACATACTCTGAGCCACCCAGCTCTGTACTATGTGCTGTATGTGATATACTCCAGGCTGTCCCAGTCTATACATAGTGCTATACAGGACATACTCTGAGCCACCCCGCTCTGTACTGTGTGCTGTATGTGATATACTCCAGGCTGTCCCAGTCTATACATAGTGCTATACAGGACATACTCTGAGCCACCCCGCTATGTACTGTGTGCTGTATGTGATATACTCCAGGCTGTCACAGACTATACATAGTGCTATACAGGACATACTCTGAGCCACCCAGCTCTGTACTATGTGCTGTATGTGATATACTCCAGGCTGTCCCAGTCTATACATAGTGCTATACAGGACATACTCTGAGCCACCCCGCTCTGTACTATGTGCTGTATGTGATATACTCCAGGCTGTCACAGACTATACATAGTGCTATACAGGACATACTCTGAGCCACCCAGCTCTGTACTATGTGCTGTATGTGATATACTCCAGGCTGTCCCAGTCTATACATAGTGCTATACAGGACATACTCTGAGCCACCCCGCTCTGTACTATGTGCTGTATGTGATATACTCCAGGCTGTCACAGACTATACATAGTGCTATACAGGACATACTCTGAGCCACCCAGCTCTGTACTATGTGCTGTATGTGATATACTCCAGGCTGTCCCAGTCTATACATAGTGCTATACAGGACATACTCTGAGCCACCCCGCTATGTACTGTGTGCTGTATGTGATATACTCCAGGCTGTCACAGACTATACACTACTATACATGACATACTCTGAACCACCCCGCTCTGTACTATGTGCTGTATGTGATATACTCCAGGCTGTCACAGACTATACATAGTGCTATACAGGACATACTCTGAGCCACCCAGCTCTGTACTATGTGCTGTATGTGATATACTCCAGGCTGTCCCAGTCTATACATAGTGCTATACAGGACATACTCTGAGCCACCCCGCTCTGTACTATGTGCTGTATGTGATATACTCCAGGCTGTCACAGACTATACATAGTGCTATACAGGACATACTCTGAGCCACCCAGCTCTGTACTATGTGCTGTATGTGATATACTCCAGGCTGTCCCAGTCTATACATAGTGCTATACAGGACATACTCTGAGCCACCCCGCTATGTACTGTGTGCTGTATGTGATATACTCCAGGCTGTCACAGACTATACACTACTATACATGACATACTCTGAACCACCCCGCTCTGTACTATGTGCTGTATGTGATATACTCCAGGCTGTCCCAGACTATACATAGTGCTATACAGGACATACTCTGAGCCACCCAGCTCTGTACTATGTGCTGTATGTGATATACTCCAGGCTGTCCCAGACTATACATAGTGCTATACATGACATACTCTGAGCCACCCCGCTATGTACTGTGTGCTGTATGTGATATACTCCAGGCTGTCCCAGACTATACATAGTGCTATACAGGACATACTCTGAGCCACCCAGCTCTGTACTATGTGCTGTATGTGATATACTCCAGGCTGTCACAGACTATACATAGTGCTATACAGGACATACTCTGAGCCACCCCGCTCTGTACTATGTGCTGTATGTGATATACTCCAGGCTGTCACAGACTATACATAGTGCTATACAGGACATACTCTGCTGAGCCACCCAGCTCCGTACTGTGTGCTGTAAGTGATATACTCCAGGCTGTCCCAGGCTATACACTACTATATATGACATACTCTGAGCCACCCCACTCTGTACTATGTGCTGTATGTGATATACTCCAGGCTGTCCCAGACTATACATAGTGCTATACATGACATACTCTGAGCCACCCCGCTATGTACTGTGTGCTGTATGTGATATACTCCAGGCTGTCCCAGACTATACATAGTGCTATACAGGACATACTCTGAGCCACCCAGCTCTGTACTATGTGCTGTATGTGATATACTCCAGGCTGTCCCAGACTATACATAGTGCTATACAGGACATACTCTGAGCCACCCAGCTCTGTACTATGTGCTGTATGTGATATACTCCAGGCTGTCCCAGACTATACATAGTGCTATACAGGACATACTCTGAGCCACCCAGCTCTGTACTATGTGCTGTATGTGATATACTCCAGGCTGTCCCAGTCTATACATAGTGCTATACAGGACATACTCTGAGCCACCCCGCTCTGTACTGTGTGCTGTATGTGATATACTCCAGGCTGTCCCAGTCTATACATAGTGCTATACAGGACATACTCTGAGCCACCCCGCTATGTACTGTGTGCTGTATGTGATATACTCCAGGCTGTCACAGACTATACATAGTGCTATACAGGACATACTCTGAGCCACCCAGCTCTGTACTATGTGCTGTATGTGATATACTCCAGGCTGTCCCAGTCTATACATAGTGCTATACAGGACATACTCTGAGCCACCCAGCTCTGTACTATGTGCTGTATGTGATATACTCCAGGCTGTCACAGACTATACATAGTGCTATACAGGACATACTCTGAGCCACCCAGCTCTGTACTATGTGCTGTATGTGATATACTCCAGGCTGTCCCAGTCTATACATAGTGCTATACAGGACATACTCTGAGCCACCCCGCTATGTACTGTGTGCTGTATGTGATATACTCCAGGCTGTCACAGACTATACACTACTATACATGACATACTCTGAACCACCCCGCTCTGTACTATGTGCTGTATGTGATATACTCCAGGCTGTCCCAGACTATACATAGTGCTATACAGGACATACTCTGAGCCACCCAGCTCTGTACTATGTGCTGTATGTGATATACTCCAGGCTGTCCCAGACTATACATAGTGCTATACAGGACATACTCTGAGCCACCCAGCTCTGTACTATGTGCTGTATGTGATATACTCCAGGCTGTCCCAGTCTATACATAGTGCTATACAGGACATACTCTGAGCCACCCCGCTCTGTACTGTGTGCTGTATGTGATATACTCCAGGCTGTCCCAGTCTATACATAGTGCTATACAGGACATACTCTGAGCCACCCCGCTATGTACTGTGTGCTGTATGTGATATACTCCAGGCTGTCACAGACTATACATAGTGCTATACAGGACATACTCTGAGCCACCCAGCTCTGTACTATGTGCTGTATGTGATATACTCCAGGCTGTCCCAGTCTATACATAGTGCTATACAGGACATACTCTGAGCCACCCCGCTCTGTACTATGTGCTGTATGTGATATACTCCAGGCTGTCACAGACTATACATAGTGCTATACAGGACATACTCTGAGCCACCCAGCTCTGTACTATGTGCTGTATGTGATATACTCCAGGCTGTCCCAGTCTATACATAGTGCTATACAGGACATACTCTGAGCCACCCCGCTATGTACTGTGTGCTGTATGTGATATACTCCAGGCTGTCACAGACTATACACTACTATACA
Source organism: Lithobates septentrionalis (assembly GCA_037952835.1). Classification (NCBI taxonomy): domain Eukaryota; kingdom Metazoa; phylum Chordata; class Amphibia; order Anura; family Ranidae; genus Lithobates; species Lithobates septentrionalis. The sequence goes on from JBBDGP010002920.1 coordinate 791,100, forward strand.
TGACATACTCTGAACCACCCCGCTCTGTACTATGTGCTGTATGTGATATACTCCAGGCTGTCACAGACTATACATAGTGCTATACAGGACATACTCTGAGCCACCCAGCTCTGTACTATGTGCTGTATGTGATATACTCCAGGCTGTCACAGTCTATACATAGTGCTATACAGGACATACTCTGAGCCACCCCGCTATGTACTGTGTGCTGTATGTGATATACTCCAGGCTGTCCCAGTCTATACATAGTGCTATACAGGACATACTCTGAGCCACCCCGCTATGTACTGTGTGCTGTATGTGATATACTCCAGGCTGTCACAGACTATACACTACTATACATGACATACTCTGAACCACCCCGCTCTGTACTATGTGCTGTATGTGATATACTCCAGGCTGTCCCAGACTATACATAGTGCTATACAGGACATACTCTGAGCCACCCAGCTCTGTACTATGTGCTGTATGTGATATACTCCAGGCTGTCCCAGACTATACATAGTGCTATACATGACATACTCTGAGCCACCCCGCTATGTACTGTGTGCTGTATGTGATATACTCCAGGCTGTCCCAGACTATACATAGTGCTATACAGGACATACTCTGAGCCACCCAGCTCTGTACTATGTGCTGTATGTGATATACTCCAGGCTGTCACAGACTATACATAGTGCTATACAGGACATACTCTGAGCCACCCCGCTCTGTACTATGTGCTGTATGTGATATACTCCAGGCTGTCACAGACTATACATAGTGCTATACAGGACATACTCTGCTGAGCCACCCAGCTCCGTACTGTGTGCTGTAAGTGATATACTCCAGGCTGTCCCAGGCTATACACTACTATATATGACATACTCTGAGCCACCCCACTCTGTACTATGTGCTGTATGTGATATACTCCAGGCTGTCCCAGACTATACATAGTGCTATACATGACATACTCTGAGCCACCCCGCTATGTACTGTGTGCTGTATGTGATATACTCCAGGCTGTCCCAGACTATACATAGTGCTATACAGGACATACTCTGAGCCACCCAGCTCTGTACTATGTGCTGTATGTGATATACTCCAGGCTGTCCCAGACTATACATAGTGCTATACAGGACATACTCTGAGCCACCCAGCTCTGTACTATGTGCTGTATGTGATATACTCCAGGCTGTCCCAGACTATACATAGTGCTATACAGGACATACTCTGAGCCACCCAGCTCTGTACTATGTGCTGTATGTGATATACTCCAGGCTGTCCCAGTCTATACATAGTGCTATACAGGACATACTCTGAGCCACCCCGCTCTGTACTGTGTGCTGTATGTGATATACTCCAGGCTGTCCCAGTCTATACATAGTGCTATACAGGACATACTCTGAGCCACCCCGCTATGTACTGTGTGCTGTATGTGATATACTCCAGGCTGTCACAGACTATACATAGTGCTATACAGGACATACTCTGAGCCACCCAGCTCTGTACTATGTGCTGTATGTGATATACTCCAGGCTGTCCCAGTCTATACATAGTGCTATACAGGACATACTCTGAGCCACCCCGCTCTGTACTATGTGCTGTATGTGATATACTCCAGGCTGTCACAGACTATACATAGTGCTATACAGGACATACTCTGAGCCACCCAGCTCTGTACTATGTGCTGTATGTGATATACTCCAGGCTGTCCCAGTCTATACATAGTGCTATACAGGACATACTCTGAGCCACCCCGCTATGTACTGTGTGCTGTATGTGATATACTCCAGGCTGTCACAGACTATACACTACTATACATGACATACTCTGAACCACCCCGCTCTGTACTATGTGCTGTATGTGATATACTCCAGGCTGTCCCAGACTATACATAGTGCTATACAGGACATACTCTGAGCCACCCAGCTCTGTACTATGTGCTGTATGTGATATACTCCAGGCTGTCCCAGACTATACATAGTGCTATACAGGACATACTCTGAGCCACCCAGCTCTGTACTATGTGCTGTATGTGATATACTCCAGGCTGTCCCAGTCTATACATAGTGCTATACAGGACATACTCTGAGCCACCCCGCTCTGTACTGTGTGCTGTATGTGATATACTCCAGGCTGTCCCAGTCTATACATAGTGCTATACAGGACATACTCTGAGCCACCCCGCTATGTACTGTGTGCTGTATGTGATATACTCCAGGCTGTCACAGACTATACATAGTGCTATACAGGACATACTCTGAGCCACCCAGCTCTGTACTATGTGCTGTATGTGATATACTCCAGGCTGTCCCAGTCTATACATAGTGCTATACAGGACATACTCTGAGCCACCCCGCTCTGTACTATGTGCTGTATGTGATATACTCCAGGCTGTCACAGACTATACATAGTGCTATACAGGACATACTCTGAGCCACCCAGCTCTGTACTATGTGCTGTATGTGATATACTCCAGGCTGTCCCAGTCTATACATAGTGCTATACAGGACATACTCTGAGCCACCCCGCTCTGTACTATGTGCTGTATGTGATATACTCCAGGCTGTCACAGACTATACATAGTGCTATACAGGACATACTCTGAGCCACCCAGCTCTGTACTATGTGCTGTATGTGATATACTCCAGGCTGTCCCAGTCTATACATAGTGCTATACAGGACATACTCTGAGCCACCCCGCTATGTACTGTGTGCTGTATGTGATATACTCCAGGCTGTCACAGACTATACATTACTATACATGACATACTCTGAACCACCCCGCTCTGTACTATGTGCTGTATGTGATATACTCCAGGCTGTCACAGACTATACATAGTGCTATACAGGACATACTCTGAGCCACCCAGCTCTGTACTATGTGCTGTATGTGATATACTCCAGGCTGTCCCAGTCTATACATAGTGCTATACAGGACATACTCTGAGCCACCCCGCTCTGTACTATGTGCTGTATGTGATATACTCCAGGCTGTCACAGACTATACATAGTGCTATACAGGACATACTCTGAGCCACCCAGCTCTGTACTATGTGCTGTATGTGATATACTCCAGGCTGTCCCAGTCTATACATAGTGCTATACAGGACATACTCTGAGCCACCCCGCTATGTACTGTGTGCTGTATGTGATATACTCCAGGCTGTCACAGACTATACACTACTATACATGACATACTCTGAACCACCCCGCTCTGTACTATGTGCTGTATGTGATATACTCCAGGCTGTCCCAGACTATACATAGTGCTATACAGGACATACTCTGAGCCACCCAGCTCTGTACTATGTGCTGTATGTGATATACTCCAGGCTGTCCCAGACTATACATAGTGCTATACATGACATACTCTGAGCCACCCCGCTATGTACTGTGTGCTGTATGTGATATACTCCAGGCTGTCCCAGACTATACATAGTGCTATACAGGACATACTCTGAGCCACCCAGCTCTGTACTATGTGCTGTATGTGATATACTCCAGGCTGTCACAGACTATACATAGTGCTATACAGGACATACTCTGAGCCACCCCGCTCTGTACTATGTGCTGTATGTGATATACTCCAGGCTGTCACAGACTATACATAGTGCTATACAGGACATACTCTGCTGAGCCACCCAGCTCCGTACTGTGTGCTGTAAGTGATATACTCCAGGCTGTCCCAGGCTATACACTACTATATATGACATACTCTGAGCCACCCCACTCTGTACTATGTGCTGTATGTGATATACTCCAGGCTGTCCCAGACTATACATAGTGCTATACATGACATACTCTGAGCCACCCCGCTATGTACTGTGTGCTGTATGTGATATACTCCAGGCTGTCCCAGACTATACATAGTGCTATACAGGACATACTCTGAGCCACCCAGCTCTGTACTATGTGCTGTATGTGATATACTCCAGGCTGTCCCAGACTATACATAGTGCTATACAGGACATACTCTGAGCCACCCAGCTCTGTACTATGTGCTGTATGTGATATACTCCAGGCTGTCCCAGACTATACATAGTGCTATACAGGACATACTCTGAGCCACCCAGCTCTGTACTATGTGCTGTATGTGATATACTCCAGGCTGTCCCAGTCTATACATAGTGCTATACAGGACATACTCTGAGCCACCCCGCTCTGTACTGTGTGCTGTATGTGATATACTCCAGGCTGTCCCAGTCTATACATAGTGCTATACAGGACATACTCTGAGCCACCCCGCTATGTACTGTGTGCTGTATGTGATATACTCCAGGCTGTCACAGACTATACATAGTGCTATACAGGACATACTCTGAGCCACCCAGCTCTGTACTATGTGCTGTATGTGATATACTCCAGGCTGTCCCAGTCTATACATAGTGCTATACAGGACATACTCTGAGCCACCCCGCTCTGTACTATGTGCTGTATGTGATATACTCCAGGCTGTCACAGACTATACATAGTGCTATACAGGACATACTCTGAGCCACCCAGCTCTGTACTATGTGCTGTATGTGATATACTCCAGGCTGTCCCAGTCTATACATAGTGCTATACAGGACATACTCTGAGCCACCCCGCTATGTACTGTGTGCTGTATGTGATATACTCCAGGCTGTCACAGACTATACACTACTATACATGACATACTCTGAACCACCCCGCTCTGTACTATGTGCTGTATGTGATATACTCCAGGCTGTCCCAGACTATACATAGTGCTATACAGGACATACTCTGAGCCACCCAGCTCTGTACTATGTGCTGTATGTGATATACTCCAGGCTGTCCCAGACTATACATAGTGCTATACAGGACATACTCTGAGCCACCCAGCTCTGTACTATGTGCTGTATGTGATATACTCCAGGCTGTCCCAGTCTATACATAGTGCTATACAGGACATACTCTGAGCCACCCCGCTCTGTACTGTGTGCTGTATGTGATATACTCCAGGCTGTCCCAGTCTATACATAGTGCTATACAGGACATACTCTGAGCCACCCCGCTATGTACTGTGTGCTGTATGTGATATACTCCAGGCTGTCACAGACTATACATAGTGCTATACAGGACATACTCTGAGCCACCCAGCTCTGTACTATGTGCTGTATGTGATATACTCCAGGCTGTCCCAGTCTATACATAGTGCTATACAGGACATACTCTGAGCCACCCCGCTCTGTACTATGTGCTGTATGTGATATACTCCAGGCTGTCACAGACTATACATAGTGCTATACAGGACATACTCTGAGCCACCCAGCTCTGTACTATGTGCTGTATGTGATATACTCCAGGCTGTCCCAGTCTATACATAGTGCTATACAGGACATACTCTGAGCCACCCCGCTCTGTACTATGTGCTGTATGTGATATACTCCAGGCTGTCACAGACTATACATAGTGCTATACAGGACATACTCTGAGCCACCCAGCTCTGTACTATGTGCTGTATGTGATATACTCCAGGCTGTCCCAGTCTATACATAGTGCTATACAGGACATACTCTGAGCCACCCCGCTATGTACTGTGTGCTGTATGTGATATACTCCAGGCTGTCACAGACTATACACTACTATACATGACATACTCTGAACCACCCCGCTCTGTACTATGTGCTGTATGTGATATACTCCAGGCTGTCACAGACTATACATAGTGCTATACAGGACATACTCTGAGCCACCCAGCTCTGTACTATGTGCTGTATGTGATATACTCCAGGCTGTCCCAGTCTATACATAGTGCTATACAGGACATACTCTGAGCCACCCCGCTCTGTACTATGTGCTGTATGTGATATACTCCAGGCTGTCACAGACTATACATAGTGCTATACAGGACATACTCTGAGCCACCCAGCTCTGTACTATGTGCTGTATGTGATATACTCCAGGCTGTCCCAGTCTATACATAGTGCTATACAGGACATACTCTGAGCCACCCCGCTATGTACTGTGTGCTGTATGTGATATACTCCAGGCTGTCACAGACTATACACTACTATACATGACATACTCTGAACCACCCCGCTCTGTACTATGTGCTGTATGTGATATACTCCAGGCTGTCCCAGACTATACATAGTGCTATACAGGACATACTCTGAGCCACCCAGCTCTGTACTATGTGCTGTATGTGATATACTCCAGGCTGTCCCAGACTATACATAGTGCTATACATGACATACTCTGAGCCACCCCGCTATGTACTGTGTGCTGTATGTGATATACTCCAGGCTGTCCCAGACTATACATAGTGCTATACAGGACATACTCTGAGCCACCCAGCTCTGTACTATGTGCTGTATGTGATATACTCCAGGCTGTCACAGACTATACATAGTGCTATACAGGACATACTCTGAGCCACCCCGCTCTGTACTATGTGCTGTATGTGATATACTCCAGGCTGTCACAGACTATACATAGTGCTATACAGGACATACTCTGCTGAGCCACCCAGCTCCGTACTGTGTGCTGTAAGTGATATACTCCAGGCTGTCCCAGGCTATACACTACTATATATGACATACTCTGAGCCACCCCACTCTGTACTATGTGCTGTATGTGATATACTCCAGGCTGTCCCAGACTATACATAGTGCTATACATGACATACTCTGAGCCACCCCGCTATGTACTGTGTGCTGTATGTGATATACTCCAGGCTGTCCCAGACTATACATAGTGCTATACAGGACATACTCTGAGCCACCCAGCTCTGTACTATGTGCTGTATGTGATATACTCCAGGCTGTCCCAGACTATACATAGTGCTATACAGGACATACTCTGAGCCACCCAGCTCTGTACTATGTGCTGTATGTGATATACTCCAGGCTGTCCCAGACTATACATAGTGCTATACAGGACATACTCTGAGCCACCCAGCTCTGTACTATGTGCTGTATGTGATATACTCCAGGCTGTCCCAGTCTATACATAGTGCTATACAGGACATACTCTGAGCCACCCCGCTCTGTACTGTGTGCTGTATGTGATATACTCCAGGCTGTCCCAGTCTATACATAGTGCTATACAGGACATACTCTGAGCCACCCCGCTATGTACTGTGTGCTGTATGTGATATACTCCAGGCTGTCACAGACTATACATAGTGCTATACAGGACATACTCTGAGCCACCCAGCTCTGTACTATGTGCTGTATGTGATATACTCCAGGCTGTCCCAGTCTATACATAGTGCTATACAGGACATACTCTGAGCCACCCAGCTCTGTACTATGTGCTGTATGTGATATACTCCAGGCTGTCACAGACTATACATAGTGCTATACAGGACATACTCTGAGCCACCCAGCTCTGTACTATGTGCTGTATGTGATATACTCCAGGCTGTCCCAGTCTATACATAGTGCTATACAGGACATACTCTGAGCCACCCCGCTATGTACTGTGTGCTGTATGTGATATACTCCAGGCTGTCACAGACTATACACTACTATACATGACATACTCTGAACCACCCCGCTCTGTACTATGTGCTGTATGTGATATACTCCAGGCTGTCCCAGACTATACATAGTGCTATACAGGACATACTCTGAGCCACCCAGCTCTGTACTATGTGCTGTATGTGATATACTCCAGGCTGTCCCAGACTATACATAGTGCTATACAGGACATACTCTGAGCCACCCAGCTCTGTACTATGTGCTGTATGTGATATACTCCAGGCTGTCCCAGTCTATACATAGTGCTATACAGGACATACTCTGAGCCACCCCGCTCTGTACTGTGTGCTGTATGTGATATACTCCAGGCTGTCCCAGTCTATACATAGTGCTATACAGGACATACTCTGAGCCACCCCGCTATGTACTGTGTGCTGTATGTGATATACTCCAGGCTGTCACAGACTATACATAGTGCTATACAGGACATACTCTGAGCCACCCAGCTCTGTACTATGTGCTGTATGTGATATACTCCAGGCTGTCCCAGTCTATACATAGTGCTATACAGGACATACTCTGAGCCACCCCGCTCTGTACTATGTGCTGTATGTGATATACTCCAGGCTGTCACAGACTATACATAGTGCTATACAGGACATACTCTGAGCCACCCAGCTCTGTACTATGTGCTGTATGTGATATACTCCAGGCTGTCCCAGTCTATACATAGTGCTATACAGGACATACTCTGAGCCACCCCGCTATGTACTGTGTGCTGTATGTGATATACTCCAGGCTGTCACAGACTATACACTACTATACATGACATACTCTGAACCACCCCGCTCTGTACTATGTGCTGTATGTGATATACTCCAGGCTGTCACAGACTATACATAGTGCTATACAGGACATACTCTGAGCCACCCAGCTCTGTACTATGTGCTGTATGTGATATACTCCAGGCTGTCACAGTCTATACATAGTGCTATACAGGACATACTCTGAGCCACCCCGCTATGTACTGTGTGCTGTATGTGATATACTCCAGGCTGTCCCAGTCTATACATAGTGCTATACAGGACATACTCTGAGCCACCCCGCTATGTACTGTGTGCTGTATGTGATATACTCCAGGCTGTCACAGACTATACACTACTATACATGACATACTCTGAACCACCCCGCTCTGTACTATGTGCTGTATGTGATATACTCCAGGCTGTCCCAGACTATACATAGTGCTATACAGGACATACTCTGAGCCACCCAGCTCTGTACTATGTGCTGTATGTGATATACTCCAGGCTGTCCCAGACTATACATAGTGCTATACATGACATACTCTGAGCCACCCCGCTATGTACTGTGTGCTGTATGTGATATACTCCAGGCTGTCCCAGACTATACATAGTGCTATACAGGACATACTCTGAGCCACCCAGCTCTGTACTATGTGCTGTATGTGATATACTCCAGGCTGTCACAGACTATACATAGTGCTATACAGGACATACTCTGAGCCACCCCGCTCTGTACTATGTGCTGTATGTGATATACTCCAGGCTGTCACAGACTATACATAGTGCTATACAGGACATACTCTGCTGAGCCACCCAGCTCCGTACTGTGTGCTGTAAGTGATATACTCCAGGCTGTCCCAGGCTATACACTACTATATATGACATACTCTGAGCCACCCCACTCTGTACTATGTGCTGTATGTGATATACTCCAGGCTGTCCCAGACTATACATAGTGCTATACATGACATACTCTGAGCCACCCCGCTATGTACTGTGTGCTGTATGTGATATACTCCAGGCTGTCCCAGACTATACATAGTGCTATACAGGACATACTCTGAGCCACCCAGCTCTGTACTATGTGCTGTATGTGATATACTCCAGGCTGTCCCAGACTATACATAGTGCTATACAGGACATACTCTGAGCCACCCAGCTCTGTACTATGTGCTGTATGTGATATACTCCAGGCTGTCCCAGACTATACATAGTGCTATACAGGACATACTCTGAGCCACCCAGCTCTGTACTATGTGCTGTATGTGATATACTCCAGGCTGTCCCAGTCTATACATAGTGCTATACAGGACATACTCTGAGCCACCCCGCTCTGTACTGTGTGCTGTATGTGATATACTCCAGGCTGTCCCAGTCTATACATAGTGCTATACAGGACATACTCTGAGCCACCCCGCTATGTACTGTGTGCTGTATGTGATATACTCCAGGCTGTCACAGACTATACATAGTGCTATACAGGACATACTCTGAGCCACCCAGCTCTGTACTATGTGCTGTATGTGATATACTCCAGGCTGTCCCAGTCTATACATAGTGCTATACAGGACATACTCTGAGCCACCCCGCTCTGTACTATGTGCTGTATGTGATATACTCCAGGCTGTCACAGACTATACATAGTGCTATACAGGACATACTCTGAGCCACCCAGCTCTGTACTATGTGCTGTATGTGATATACTCCAGGCTGTCCCAGTCTATACATAGTGCTATACAGGACATACTCTGAGCCACCCCGCTATGTACTGTGTGCTGTATGTGATATACTCCAGGCTGTCACAGACTATACACTACTATACATGACATACTCTGAACCACCCCGCTCTGTACTATGTGCTGTATGTGATATACTCCAGGCTGTCCCAGACTATACATAGTGCTATACAGGACATACTCTGAGCCACCCAGCTCTGTACTATGTGCTGTATGTGATATACTCCAGGCTGTCCCAGACTATACATAGTGCTATACAGGACATACTCTGAGCCACCCAGCTCTGTACTATGTGCTGTATGTGATATACTCCAGGCTGTCCCAGTCTATACATAGTGCTATACAGGACATACTCTGAGCCACCCCGCTCTGTACTGTGTGCTGTATGTGATATACTCCAGGCTGTCCCAGTCTATACATAGTGCTATACAGGACATACTCTGAGCCACCCCGCTATGTACTGTGTGCTGTATGTGATATACTCCAGGCTGTCACAGACTATACATAGTGCTATACAGGACATACTCTGAGCCACCCAGCTCTGTACTATGTGCTGTATGTGATATACTCCAGGCTGTCCCAGTCTATACATAGTGCTATACAGGACATACTCTGAGCCACCCCGCTCTGTACTATGTGCTGTATGTGATATACTCCAGGCTGTCACAGACTATACATAGTGCTATACAGGACATACTCTGAGCCACCCAGCTCTGTACTATGTGCTGTATGTGATATACTCCAGGCTGTCCCAGTCTATACATAGTGCTATACAGGACATACTCTGAGCCACCCCGCTCTGTACTATGTGCTGTATGTGATATACTCCAGGCTGTCACAGACTATACATAGTGCTATACAGGACATACTCTGAGCCACCCAGCTCTGTACTATGTGCTGTATGTGATATACTCCAGGCTGTCCCAGTCTATACATAGTGCTATACAGGACATACTCTGAGCCACCCCGCTATGTACTGTGTGCTGTATGTGATATACTCCAGGCTGTCACAGACTATACATTACTATACATGACATACTCTGAACCACCCCGCTCTGTACTATGTGCTGTATGTGATATACTCCAGGCTGTCACAGACTATACATAGTGCTATACAGGACATACTCTGAGCCACCCAGCTCTGTACTATGTGCTGTATGTGATATACTCCAGGCTGTCCCAGTCTATACATAGTGCTATACAGGACATACTCTGAGCCACCCCGCTCTGTACTATGTGCTGTATGTGATATACTCCAGGCTGTCACAGACTATACATAGTGCTATACAGGACATACTCTGAGCCACCCAGCTCTGTACTATGTGCTGTATGTGATATACTCCAGGCTGTCCCAGTCTATACATAGTGCTATACAGGACATACTCTGAGCCACCCCGCTATGTACTGTGTGCTGTATGTGATATACTCCAGGCTGTCACAGACTATACACTACTATACATGACATACTCTGAACCACCCCGCTCTGTACTATGTGCTGTATGTGATATACTCCAGGCTGTCCCAGACTATACATAGTGCTATACAGGACATACTCTGAGCCACCCAGCTCTGTACTATGTGCTGTATGTGATATACTCCAGGCTGTCCCAGACTATACATAGTGCTATACATGACATACTCTGAGCCACCCCGCTATGTACTGTGTGCTGTATGTGATATACTCCAGGCTGTCCCAGACTATACATAGTGCTATACAGGACATACTCTGAGCCACCCAGCTCTGTACTATGTGCTGTATGTGATATACTCCAGGCTGTCACAGACTATACATAGTGCTATACAGGACATACTCTGAGCCACCCCGCTCTGTACTATGTGCTGTATGTGATATACTCCAGGCTGTCACAGACTATACATAGTGCTATACAGGACATACTCTGCTGAGCCACCCAGCTCCGTACTGTGTGCTGTAAGTGATATACTCCAGGCTGTCCCAGGCTATACACTACTATATATGACATACTCTGAGCCACCCCACTCTGTACTATGTGCTGTATGTGATATACTCCAGGCTGTCCCAGACTATACATAGTGCTATACATGACATACTCTGAGCCACCCCGCTATGTACTGTGTGCTGTATGTGATATACTCCAGGCTGTCCCAGACTATACATAGTGCTATACAGGACATACTCTGAGCCACCCAGCTCTGTACTATGTGCTGTATGTGATATACTCCAGGCTGTCCCAGACTATACATAGTGCTATACAGGACATACTCTGAGCCACCCAGCTCTGTACTATGTGCTGTATGTGATATACTCCAGGCTGTCCCAGACTATACATAGTGCTATACAGGACATACTCTGAGCCACCCAGCTCTGTACTATGTGCTGTATGTGATATACTCCAGGCTGTCCCAGTCTATACATAGTGCTATACAGGACATACTCTGAGCCACCCCGCTCTGTACTGTGTGCTGTATGTGATATACTCCAGGCTGTCCCAGTCTATACATAGTGCTATACAGGACATACTCTGAGCCACCCCGCTATGTACTGTGTGCTGTATGTGATATACTCCAGGCTGTCACAGACTATACATAGTGCTATACAGGACATACTCTGAGCCACCCAGCTCTGTACTATGTGCTGTATGTGATATACTCCAGGCTGTCCCAGTCTATACATAGTGCTATACAGGACATACTCTGAGCCACCCCGCTCTGTACTATGTGCTGTATGTGATATACTCCAGGCTGTCACAGACTATACATAGTGCTATACAGGACATACTCTGAGCCACCCAGCTCTGTACTATGTGCTGTATGTGATATACTCCAGGCTGTCCCAGTCTATACATAGTGCTATACAGGACATACTCTGAGCCACCCCGCTATGTACTGTGTGCTGTATGTGATATACTCCAGGCTGTCACAGACTATACACTACTATACATGACATACTCTGAACCACCCCGCTCTGTACTATGTGCTGTATGTGATATACTCCAGGCTGTCCCAGACTATACATAGTGCTATACAGGACATACTCTGAGCCACCCAGCTCTGTACTATGTGCTGTATGTGATATACTCCAGGCTGTCCCAGACTATACATAGTGCTATACAGGACATACTCTGAGCCACCCAGCTCTGTACTATGTGCTGTATGTGATATACTCCAGGCTGTCCCAGTCTATACATAGTGCTATACAGGACATACTCTGAGCCACCCCGCTCTGTACTGTGTGCTGTATGTGATATACTCCAGGCTGTCCCAGTCTATACATAGTGCTATACAGGACATACTCTGAGCCACCCCGCTATGTACTGTGTGCTGTATGTGATATACTCCAGGCTGTCACAGACTATACATAGTGCTATACAGGACATACTCTGAGCCACCCAGCTCTGTACTATGTGCTGTATGTGATATACTCCAGGCTGTCCCAGTCTATACATAGTGCTATACAGGACATACTCTGAGCCACCCCGCTCTGTACTATGTGCTGTATGTGATATACTCCAGGCTGTCACAGACTATACATAGTGCTATACAGGACATACTCTGAGCCACCCAGCTCTGTACTATGTGCTGTATGTGATATACTCCAGGCTGTCCCAGTCTATACATAGTGCTATACAGGACATACTCTGAGCCACCCCGCTCTGTACTATGTGCTGTATGTGATATACTCCAGGCTGTCACAGACTATACATAGTGCTATACAGGACATACTCTGAGCCACCCAGCTCTGTACTATGTGCTGTATGTGATATACTCCAGGCTGTCCCAGTCTATACATAGTGCTATACAGGACATACTCTGAGCCACCCCGCTATGTACTGTGTGCTGTATGTGATATACTCCAGGCTGTCACAGACTATACACTACTATACATGACATACTCTGAACCACCCCGCTCTGTACTATGTGCTGTATGTGATATACTCCAGGCTGTCACAGACTATACATAGTGCTATACAGGACATACTCTGAGCCACCCAGCTCTGTACTATGTGCTGTATGTGATATACTCCAGGCTGTCACAGTCTATACATAGTGCTATACAGGACATACTCTGAGCCACCCCGCTATGTACTGTGTGCTGTATGTGATATACTCCAGGCTGTCCCAGTCTATACATAGTGCTATACAGGACATACTCTGAGCCACCCCGCTCTGTACTGTGTGCTGTATGTGATATACTCCAGGCTGTCCCAGTCTATACATAGTGCTATACAGGACATACTCTGAGCCACCCCGCTATGTACTGTGTGCTGTATGTGATATACTCCAGGCTGTCACAGACTATACACTACTATACATGACATACTCTGAACCACCCCGCTCTGTACTATGTGCTGTATGTGATATACTCCAGGCTGTCCCAGACTATACATAGTGCTATACAGGACATACTCTGAGCCACCCCGCTATGTACTGTGTGCTGTATGTGATATACTCCAGGCTGTCCCAGTCTATACATAGTGCTATACAGGACATACTCTGAGCCACCCCGCTCTGTACTGTGTGCTGTATGTGATATACTCCAGGCTGTCACAGACTATACATAGTGCTATACAGGACATACTCTGAGCCACCCCGCTCTGTACTGTGTGCTGTATGTGATATACTCCAGGCTGTCCCAGTCTATACATAGTGCTATACAGGACATACTCTGAGCCACCCCGCTCTGTACTATGTGCTGTATGTGATATACTCCAGGCTGTCCCAGTCTATACATAGTGCTATACAGGACATACTCTGAGCCACCCCGCTATGTACTATGTGCTGTATGTGATATACTCCAGGCTGTCCCAGTCTATACATAGTGCTATACAGGACATACTCTGAGCCACCCCGCTCTGTACTGTGTGCTGTATGTGATATACTCCAGGCTGTCACAGACTATACACACAGGTTTACTTTATTTATCCAACAACAGTTTTGGAGGGAGTATTTCCCATATTTGCCTTGTGTTGTCTCAGGCGGAATGCTGCTTGTGTCCGGAGCAGTGGGTAAGAGACAAACACATCCCGTCCTGGCAGGCTTTGTGCTCATTGTGAGGAAGGTAACCTGAGTAGAGGTAATCAGGCGGGAGGGGAGAGGCTGCGACAGAGGAGCCAACAAAACATGGAGGCAGAAGAGCCAGCAACAGACAGAGGAGCTCTGTGCAGGCTGAAGATATAGGTGGACCACAAATCCCAGCATGCCAGGCCAGGAAACCCAGGCTGGCTCACTTCTATTCATTCTAGGGACATTTCACCCACAATGTAGGGCCCACTAACCATTGCATTGTAGTAATGCGTGTTACCAGGGGCGTTGCTAGGTCTACAAAAGATCTAAGGCTAGAGCCCATAGCAGCGTAGTAAAGAAAGTCATACGCTTGGGTGGGCATACACATGTATATACAGTAATATACGTGTGGGTGTATATATATCCCCAGAGAGCCCCCCACTTACATCAGGGTCCCCAGAGAGCCCCCCCCCTTACATCACCTTACATCAGGGTTCCCAGAGAGGCTCCCTTACATTAGGGTCCCCAGAGAGCCTAGGCCTTAAAATCAGGGTCCCCAGAGAGCCCCCCCCACTTACATAAGGGTCCCCAGAGAGCCTCCCCTCCCCTTGGGGACCCCTGCAGAGACTCGGGGCTATTGGCCTCAGATTCTGGGCTATAGCCCCAAAAGCCACCCCCTAGCAACGCCCCTGCGTGTTACCATAATGTGCATTACATGTGTTGATGTGATGTGGTGCCTTTCATTCTGCACCTTGCCAACAGACATGTGGCAGCGCCATGCTAGGAGAGGCCCTGACCTGCATTGTGGTGCCATGTGCTGTCAGAATGGTGCATGTACCGTTACCGATGCGTTTTGGTGCATTGCCAGACCATTTTAAAAGGGCTGCCATAACTCGCCAAGGTTTATGCACAGCATAATGCACATCCATCCACATGAGTTAATACAATGTACAATGAGTCCTGTTTTTAATTAGTAAAACCTGGATATCTAAAGCCCAATGTGTGTGTTTTGTTTTTTGTTTTTTAATTTTGGATGAAGAAGAGTAAATAAATGCTGTCTTCAGTGAAGAAACTTCCTCTCACCCCCTAGTTTGTCTGACACCTGTCACCTGGACAGGAAGTGATAGGAAATCTCCCTGATGGGGGCACGGACATGTTTCTCACTATACTAAAAAGTGCATTTCTATTACTCTCTGTCTCCTCATGGGAGGGGTTTAACTGAACATCCTGTTCAGTTTGACACCATTAAATATACAGAAATCAGGGAGATTTTTCCTTCCTTCCTGCTCTGCCTGACACCCCAAAGAAACAGACAGGAAGTGATGGAAAATTTCCCTCATGGGAACATAGACAGGAATGCCAGTTCTACATTTTCTCACTATACTAGAAAGTGTGTTTCTATTGCTGTCTGTCTCCTCGTGGGAGGGATTTCACTGAGCATCCTAATCTGTCTGATGCTCATCAAATATAGAGAAATCAGAGAGATGTTTTACTTACTTCCTTTTCTGCTTGACACCCTTGAAATGGAGAGGAAGTGATGGAGCACAGACAACAATGATATTCTGGAAGTTCTACATTTTTCTCACTATACCAAAAAGTGCATTTCTATTACTTCCTGTCTCCATGGGAGGGATTTAGGCGAACATCCTATTCTATCTGAATCCTATCAAAAATTCAGGAATCGGGGAGATTTTTTTGTGCCAGGAGGAGTGTTTTTTATTTTTTATTTGTTTTGTTTTTTAGGGGGGGGGGGGGGGGGGATTCACTGGTGGTATCTGGGAAGAGAGGGAATTTGTGCTGGGAGGGGGAATTTCAGGTGATTGTAAAGTCTCCTTTACAAGTATAAACATGTTGTACTTACATGCTCTGTGCGGTTGGTTTTGCACAGAGCAACCCGGATACTCCTCTTCTCGGGTCCCTCTTCGCTGCTCCTCGCCCCTCCCTCCTGTCCAGTGCCCCCACAGCAAGCAGCTTGCTGTAAGGGGCACCCGAGTCGAGCTACAGCCATTCAGACACGGAGTTGCTATTCGGCCTTGCCCCCTCTCTCCCGATTGGCCAACTGACTTTGATTGACAGCTGCTGGAGCCAATGGCATCGCTGCTGTTTCTCAGCCAAGCACAAGGGAGAGCCCCGGAGGGCCGAAGGACTTGTGGACATCGCTGGATAGAGAGGGGGCTCAGGTAAGTATTAGGGGGGCTGCTACACACAGAAGGATTTTTATCTTAATGCATTAAGCCATTTACTGTTGACCTCTGCTGGTAGTCTATTCCAAGCATCAACTACCCTTTCAGTAAAAAGGGTGCCCAATGCACTAAGGTAACAGCCTTGTTTTGTAGCGAATCACAACCCATGGTAACACAATCCTGTGCATTGTGGTGGGCTACCTCAGAAAAAAAAAGGTCGGGTTCAATTTTCAGCGTGTTAAGGGTGTGTTGACAACTGCCTTCACTGAACTCCTGAAACAAAAACTTTCACTTGAATACATTTCTCAAAAGCCACAAAGGATATAAATCTACTTTGTGTGCAGCAAATATCTTTGCAAACCCCCGAATATACCTTGTGGACGTAGCAGTGACATCATCGCTGTGCTGTACATAGCCTGTGCAGTGAGCAGAGCTGTGGGAGGGGCCCAGGAGCTCCACCCACTACAGTCTGCCTGCAGAAAACTACAGGAGGGGGCGGAGACAAGACCAGTCACTCTGCACAAGTAGAGAGAGCCGCAGTGAGTGGTCTTTATTACAGGGAGCTCCTACACAGGGGGAAAGCCTCACACTGAATTACTACACAGATCTGGAAGGAATACACAAAGCACACCAGGATTCAAGGAAGAAAACACATGATAAACTTATTTAGACAATATTTTCTTATCCTAAAGTTCAACTTTAGCCCAGGTTCACACTATAGCGATCTCAGACATCGCATGTGATATGCACACGCACCGCAGGTGCCGAGCACATGCGATGTCTGTGCGATGCGAGTTCAGTCATATAGTTGTATGGCTGAACTCGCATTGGATTCGCAGAAAAAAGGTGCAGGGGCTTTTTTTTTTTTTCCCCGCACTGGAATCGGATCGCATGGCTGTTCTCACCCATCAGATTCCTGTCCGAATTCGCATTTCGCACTGCGAACTGTGAACCGCAATAGCATTGTATTGACACCCGCAGTGGTTCGCAGAGGGCAGTGTGTGCCGTCTGCGGGAAAGATGCGATGCAGGAAACCGGCGCTGGTTCCCGCATCGCTATAGTGTGAACCCGGGCTTAATGCATTACACATTTTACACAGCGATTTTATTTGTGTGCAAAGGTGAGAAGGGGCCTTCAGATTAATTTTAAGGCCATTATTTTACAGATGGCCGGTTCACACCAGGAATCACACAGAAATGTGCTGTGCGCTTCACGTGCAGTTCTGTGCGGTGTGATTTCAGCCCATTCACTTTGAAATCGCACCGCACCATAAGTAGTGCAGGCAATACTTTTTGAAAACTCACGGCAACCACTTTGCATAGGCCTCCTGTACCACGCGATCCGATGTGGACAAACACACTGCGCTTGCAACCTGCACTTGAGGTGTCAATAATCGCTTGGCGACCTGCCGCGGTACACTTACCGCGGCAGGTCGGCTCGTACAATCATGAACCTGTAGGTTGCGGCTTTCTTCCAGGTCAGCTGGCTTATGTGAGCTGGCCGGGTGAGAGTGCAGGCGAGCAGCTGGGCGGCTCGGTGGGTGAGCGGACAGCTGGCCAATCATATGACATAATCTCTCACCGCCCAGTGTCCGCCCTGCAGTGCAGTTCCGCCCTCACTGTGCAGGCAGCCGCGGGAAGCAGAGAGGTGACATCATCTCTCTGCTGCCTGACTGGTAAACTGTTGCCTGACTCTGGGACACAGCAAGAGACCACGCTAGCAGGAAAGCGACACAGCAAGAGACAATCCGCAAAGCATGGCAGGCGACAATCCGCAGAGTGTGGTGGGTGATGTGGCAAGGGACAATCCGCAACATGTGGCAGGCGACGTGGCAAGTGACAATCCATAACGTGTGGCAAGTGACAATCTGTAACGTGTGGCAGGTGACGTGGCAAGTGACAATCCACAACGTGTGGCAGGTGACGTGGCAAGTGACAATCCGTAACGTCTGGCAAGTGACAATCTGTAACGTGTGGCAGGTGACGTGGCAAGTGACAATCCATAACGTGTGGCAAGTGACAATCCGTAACGTGTGGCAAGTGACAATCTGTAACGTGTGGCAAGTGACAATCCATAACGTGTGGCAAGTGACAATCCGTAACGTGTGGCAAGTGACAATCTGTCACGTGTGGCAACTGACAATCCGCAACGTGTGGCAGGTGACGTGGTAAGTGACAATCCGTAACGTGTGGCAAGTGACAATCCGTAATGTGTGGCAGGTAACGTGGCAAGTGACAATCCGCAACGTGTGGCAGGTGACGTGGCAAGTGACAATCCGTAACGTGTGGCAGGTAACGTGGCAAGTGACAATCCGCAACGTGTGGCAGGTAACGTGGCAAGTGACAATCCGCAACGTGTGGCAAGTGACGTGGCAAGTGACAATCCGTAATGTGTGGCAGGTAACGTGGCAAGTGACAATCCGCAACGTGTGGCAGGTGACGTGGCAAGTGACAATCCATAACGTGTGGCAAGTGACAATCTGTAACGTGTGGCAGGTGACGTGGCAAGTGACAATCCACAACGTGTGGCAGGTGACGTGGCAAGTGACAATCCGTAACGTCTGGCAAGTGACAATCTGTAACGTGTGGCAGGTGACAATCCATAACGTGTGGCAAGTGACAATCCGTAGCGTGTGGCAAGTGACAATCTGTAACGTGTGGCAAGTGACAATCCGCAACGTGTGGCAGGTGACGTGGTAAGTGACAATCCGTAACGTGTGGCAAGTGACAATCCGTAATGTGTGGCAGGTAACGTGGCAAGTGACAATCCGCAACGTGTGGCAGGTGACGTGGCAAGTGACAATCCGTAACGTGTGGCAGGTAACGTGGCAAGTGACAATCTGCAACGTGTGGCAGGTAACGTGGCAAGTGACAATCCGCAACGTGTGGCAGGTGACGTGGCAAGTGACAATCCGTAACGTGTGGCAAGTGACAATCCGCAACGTGTGGCAGGTAACGTGGCAAGTGACAATCCGCAATGTGTGGCAGGTGACGTGGTAAGTGACAATCCGTAACGTGTGGCAGGTGACGTGGCAAGTGACAATCCACAACGTGTGGCAGGTGACGTGGTAAGTGACAATCCGTAACGTGTGGCAAGTGACAATCTGTAATGTGTGGCAGGTGACGTGGCAAGTGACAATCCGCAACGTGTGGCAGGTAACGTGGCAAGTGACAATCCGCAACGTGTGGCAGGTGACGTGGCAAGTGACAATCCGTAACGTGTGGCAAGTGACAATCCGTAACGTGTGGCAGGTGACGTGGCAAGTGACAATCCGCAACGTGTGGCAGGAGACGTGGCAAGTGACAATCCGAAGCGCGTGGCAGGTGACGTGGCAAGTGACAATCTTCATCTGGTGACAGGCAACAGTGGCAAGTGACACGCTCAGAGCTCACACTGATTCTGCATTATGGTGAGTTGAACTATTTCATTTTATATAACAATGTAATAATAGAAATAATGCGCTTCAATCATCCTGACACCACATCAACGACGGTGGCGTGATGATTGAAGCGCCAACACCAGCCATTTCCCTGATAAATTGCCCCCCAAAAAACGTCTTTTCTGACAGTGCCCCTCCCGAGACTAGACTCTGGATCCCCCCCCCCGTACTACACACGTTACACTTGTTAGGCAAACATTTAACCCCTTGATAGCCCTAGATATTAAACTTTTCCCAGCCAGTCAGTGTCCTATATTATTAGCACTGATCACTGTATTAGTGTCACTGTTGATGTCAGTGGCAGTTAGTCAGTTCCCCCTCAGCGGCAATTAGTGTCAGATTACCCGCTGCACTATCGCAGTCCCACTATAAGTCGCTGATCACCACCATTACTAGTATATAAAAAAAATGCCAGTATTTATACCATAGTTTGTAGATGCTATAACTTTCATACAAACCAATCAATATCAAAGACATGTACTGTAGTAAAACACATTTTGGCCTACATTTATGAAGAAATTCTATATTTTTTATTGGTTATGTTTTATAGCAGAAAGTAGAAAATACTGTTTTTTGTTTTTTGTTTTTTTTTTTGTTTTATTTAAACATTTTGGATCTTTTTTTTTTGTATATAGCGCAAAAAAAAAAAAAAAAAACGCAGAGGTGATCAAATACCACCAAAAGAAAGCTCTATTTGTATGAAAACAAATGACATACACTTTGTTTGGGTACAGCATTGCATGACCGTGCAACTACCGGTTAAATTAGCACAGTGCTAAATGGGGAAAAAAATGGCCTGGTCATGAAGGGGGCAAAACCTCCTGGAGCTCAAGTGGTTAATCAAATATTGACACCCGCTGCAGATCGCAACTGCAGTGCGTTTTGAAGGCGGTGCGGGAAACACACACAGAACGCAGGTTTCCTGCACCGCGTTCTGGTGTGAGCTGGCTCTTAATGCTAAATATATCTATCTAGCTGTGAAGGTCCCAGTGAAAGTCACCTAATTATAGTTTTGTGTGCCAGCCGTTTTTGCAAAATGACAATAATAAATGTATACATATGTGTAATACATTTTTGTGATTATGCTGTATTGCCGAGCACTAAAATTTCTTTCATAAACTTTTGCACACATGCGGTGGGACATTACTAATCAACAGAACAATATTTCGATTCCTTAGATCCTGCATTTCCAGAAAATATATGGTTTGGGAGGTCTTTCAAAAAAATTCTGTCTGTAATTCAAGTCTGTAGTGTTTACACTCTATTACCAAAAGTATTGGGACGCCTGCCTTTATACGCACATGAACTTTAATGACATCCCAGTCTTACTCCGTAGGGTTCAATACTGAGTTGGCCCACCCTTTGCAGCTATAACAGCTTCAGCTCTTCTGGGAAGGCTGTCCACAAGGTTTAGGAGTGTGTCTATGGGAATGTTTGACCATTCTTCCAGAAGTGTATTTGTGAGGTCAGGCACTGATGTTGGATGAGAAGGCCTGGCTCACAGTCTCCGCTCTAATTCATCCCAAAGGTGTTCTATCGGGTTGAGGTCAAGACTCTGTGCAGGCCAGTCAAATTCCTCCACCCCAAACTCGCTCATCCATGTCTGCATGGACCTTGCTTTGTGCTCTGGTCCAAATCATTTGGTGGAGGGGGGATTATGGTGTGGGGTTGTTTTTCAGGGGTTGGGCTTGGCCCCTTAGTTCCAGTGAAGGGAACTCTTAAGGTGTCAGTCTACCAAGACATTTTGGACAATTTCATGCTCCCAACTTTGTGGGAACAGTTTGAGGATGGCCCCTTCCTGTTCCATCATGACTGCGCGCCAGTGCACAAAGCAAAGTCCATAAAGACATGGAAGAGCGAGTTTGGGGTGGAAGAACTTGACTGGCCTGCACAGAGTCCTGACCTCAACCCGACAGAACACCTTTGGGATGAATTAGAGTGGAGACTGCGAGCCAGGCCTTCTCGTCCAACATCAGTGCCTGACCTCACAAATGTGCTTCTGGAAGAATGGTCAAACATTCCCATAGACACACTCCTAAACCTTGTGGACAGCCTTCCCAGAAGAGTTGAAGCTGTTATAGCTGAAAAGGGGGGGCCAACTCAATATTGAACCCTCCAGACTAAGACTGGGATGCCATCAAAGTTCATGTGTATTGGCAATATAGTTTATATTAAAAAAATAATAAAAATTGCCGGCCATCTAATGTGCTAAAGTGAAGGTGGTGCCCAGCAGTGAAGGGGTAAACATCTAACCAGGCTTCGGTAACAGGAACAATGCTGGGGCAGATTACTGTCTTATCTCTTTGGTTGGGTTATATTCAGATGCATGCAAAAAATCTGTAATATTTAGACTTATTTTATTGAACCTTGGGGTAAAAAACCTTAAACGGCTAGAGCTTTTTATGGACAGTCTGTAGATTTCTGTTTGCTTATCCTGTTTACTCAAGCAAGATTGTCCTGCATGTAGACACACATGAATGAAAAAGGTAAAAAGTTTTACTTTTCTTTTTTGCTAAATGTATGTGTGTGATTTTTGTTTTTTATTATTATTATTTGCTTATTTGAACACATTTTACAGCAGCCTTTCTCAACCAGGGTTCCATGGAACCTTAGGGATCCTCCGGAGGTTCCAAGGGGTGTAGTGAGAAGTGGCAGACTGATCTCCTGTCTACAATAACCACCTGTAGTGGGGAGGGGGGCATCTCCACTGATCACCAATGTTGGGATGGGCTTACTCCACTAACCCCACTTCACTGCCCACAAATGTTAGATGGCCCTTTTCCACTCATCACCAATATTAGGGGGGTATCTCTACTGACAACCACTATTGGGGGCTTTCTCCACTGACCATTTATGTTAGGGGGGAGGGGGGACTTTCTCCACTAAATACCAATATCATTGGGCCTTTCTTCACTGACCAGCAATGTTAGAAGACCCTTCTCCTCTGAAACCCAATGTAAGTGGGCCCCTCTCCACCGCCCATCAATGTTAGGTGGGTCTTCTCAACTGACCTCCGATGTAGGGGGGCCTTCTCCACTCACCACCAATGTTGGGTGGACCTTCTCCACTCACCACCAATGTTAGGTGGACCTTCTCCACTGCCTACCAATGTCAGGGCGGCCTTCTCCACTCACCACCAATGTTGGGTGGACCTTCCCCACTGACCACCAATGTTGGGTGGACCTTCTCCACTGACCACCAATGTTGGGTGGACCTTCTCCACTGACCACCAATGTTGGGTGGACCTTCTCCACTGACCACCAATGTTGGGTGGACCTTCTCCACTGACCACCAATGTTGGGTGGACCTTCTCCACTGACCACCAATGTTGGGTGGACCTTCTCCACTGACCACCAATGTTGGGTGGACCTTCTCCACTGACCACCAATGTTGGGTGGACCTTCTCCACTGACCACCAATGTTGGGTGGACCTTCTCCACTGACCACCAATGTTGGGTGGACCTTCCCCACTGACCACCAATGTTAGGTGGACCTTCTCCACTGCCTACCAATGTCAGGGCGGCCTTCTCCACTGACCACCATGATTGGCGGGCCCTACTCCACTTACCACCAATAGCAGTGAGCCCTTCCCCACACTGACCACCATTGTTAGGGGGCACTACAATATCCACTGTCTAGGAGTCAACCGATTTTCGGAATGGGCGATTATCAGGGGCTGATATTCACATTTTTAAAAGTATCGGTATCAGTCAGAATCGTACCGATATTACTGATATTGCTTCAAGGGGTTGTACCGGGGTGATGCGTGCAGCTGCAGGCATCTCCCTGGTACCGTTCTTTAGAGCGGACGGTTGGTTTCCTTGTAATAACAACAGATGCGGCTCAGCAGCCGATCGGCCATTATCACAAGCAGCGGGAGGGGGCGCCCCCCCTCCTGCCGCCTTTCGCCGCTCTGCCCGGGTCTACCACCCCTCCGAGAGGCCCAATCGACCAGCCGGCACGTCCGCTGGCTGGCCAGAGACCTGAACAATGCCGGAATTGGCTTTGATCGGGTCTTGGATCTAGTAACCCGGAAGCGATGTCATGACATCACTTCTTGATTACTGGCATCCTAAAGACGCCAGTTTTAAAAAATAGAAAGTATTCAAAAACGCTTGAATACTTTCAAATGCAGAGGAGGGGCTTGGGGTCTTTTAAACCCCCCGATCCCTCCAGAAAGAGTACCTGTCATGCCTATTACTATCACAAGGGACGTTCCTTGTGACAGCAATAAAAGTGATAATTTTTTTTTTTTTAAAGGACCGTGTAAAAAATAAAAACTTGTACAGAATATCGGCCTGAAAGGCAGCCAAAAAATTGGTATCGGCCCTGAAAAAACGAGATCGGTCAACCCCTACCACTGTCTGCACTTGCTTTCTTTCACTCTAGATATGCCATATTTATTATTTTTTCTGCAAATTACTCTAATGAACTGTAAGCTATAGTTTTTTTTTAGTAGGGGGTTCCCTGAGACATTAAAAGTTATTTTTCAAGGGTTCTTCCCTTTAGAAAAACGTTGAGAGGGCCTTTTGGAGTGTTGCAAATTAATTCTTTATTTGTAATAATCAGATCAAAAAATGGGTGGAATCATCTTCATGTACAGCCCAAGTAGAGGTAACGTAGAAATCTAGAAGCTTATGCCGCGTACACACGACCGGACTTTACGGCATACTTTGCCCGGCGGACTTTGACAGACTTTACGACGGACTTTCTGAATGAACGGACTTGCCTACACACAATCCACCAAAGTCCGTCGAATTCGTACGTGATGACGTACGACCGGACTAAAACTAGGAAGTTCATAGCCAGTAGCCAATAGCTGCCCTAGCGTGGCTTTTTGTCCGTCGAACTAGCATACAGACGAGCGGACTTTTCGACCGGACTCGAGTCCGTCGGATAGATTCGAAACATGTTTCAAATCTAAGTTCGTCAAACTTTTGAGAAAACAAAGTCCGCTGGAGCCCACACACATCGAATTGTCCATCAAAATCCGGTACGCCGGACTAAGTATGCCGTAAAGTCCGATCGTGTGTACGCGGCATAATAGCAGAAAAAGACCAAGAAGTTCATCTGGCCTGCCCCTCTTTTGATGTTTTTGTTATTTTTATCTCTTTACATTTTGTCTTCGTATATCTCTACGCTTGTCCCGATTATGTTTGAATGTGCTTACTGTTAACTAACTCACTACATCTGCTGGAAGTCTTTGGAAAGCATCCACTACTCCTTGAGTAAAATAATACCTTCTAAGGTAAGTTTGGAATTTTCCTCCTAGTTGGAGATCATGTTCTCGTGATTTTGACGTTCATATTGAAAGTATAGCACACAGACACATAAAGGTGTTATCCATATTCATTGCACCCTCCCAATCCCGTATCTTGCATCCCCTGACATTGCACAATAACACAGGTGTAGCGTGGAGGGGGGGGGAGTGTGTTGGGACAGAGTATAAAAACTCCTGACAGCGGTGGAGTGATGAATAGAAGATGGAGAATGGCAAAAATGTTATCACTGTCTTGGCTAACAAAAACATTGCAAATTGTTCACATACCAAAAATACCAATAACAGCGGCCTACTGCGTACTACTCCTACAACATCACAATGTCAATAAACATTGAAACACAGCCAATACCTGCCCCGTGTGACACTAATGACTAATTGATCAACTTAGGTAATTAGGCAGTGATGGCTTTAATAAACAAACAAGAATAAAGCTGGAAGACTTTTCATCCATTGTGACGAATATTCAACCTTTACCGGATGCAATAATAATAATAATATGGTTGGAACAAGATGGCTTTCCTGTAGACTATGGACATGACAATTTTTTTCCAATACAATGAAGATTTAACCTTTATTTGATACAATAAGAATGGTATAGTCATCCCAGAAGTTACAACGTTATAGATCAAGGGTTGCCAGAATTTCTAAGGGCCTTCAGGCTTTATGGGGGCCAGACCTTCATCATCATTTTGAAATTGTGCCCTGTTGTCAGTGGGAGGAATTTTGCCCCATTGGTGGTCTCACTGGAAGGAATGGTGCCCCATCATTGGGGTCAGTTGGAGAAATAAGGCCCCATTGTTGGTATAGGTGGGAGGAATAGTGTGCCATCTTTGGTGTTAGTGGGAGGAATGGTGGCCCATCATTGGTGTCATTTGGAGGAATAGTATCCCAAGGGCCGGATAAAGGCAAGCAAAGGGCCACAGTTTGGAGACCACTGGTATAGATGGATAATTTGTTTGCCCAATACAATAAATATTTAATCTTTATAAGATACAATCAGAATGGAATGGGTACACTAGAGACTATAAACATGAATATTTTCCCAGTAGGATGAAAAGCAAGCCTCTATATAATACAATGGTAATACGATGAGAATGGAATGGTTATCTCAAAGATTACAAGATTATAGACTAGGCAATTTTTTGCCCAATATGGCGAATATTTAACATTCATCATATAATACAATAGTGATAGGATGAGAGTGTGATGGTGATCCCTGAGTGACGAGACTATAGATGGGATAAACTGCTCTCCAATATGGTAAACATTCAACCTTTAAAAGATACAATGGTGATATGATGAAACAAGGATGACGGACCCATAGATTAAGGAGATTATAGGTGGGACCATTTATTTTTTGCCCAATATCACAAAGATTCAACGTTCATATGATATCATGGTGATACAATGAGAATGGTACAGTGATCCCAGAGGTGACGAATTATAGACGCGACAAATTGTTGCCTGTTACGGTGAAGATTCAACCTTTATAAGATAAAATTGTGATCTCTTAGACTGGGATAACTATATGTTGAACAAACTGTTGCCTGATATGGCGAAGATTCAACTTTTATAAGAAACAATGGTGATTTCATAGATTGGAGAGACTATAAAGATACAGTGAGATTGGGATGGTAATTCCATACATTGGGAAGACTATAGATGGGACAATAAAGAGAGATAAAGATACAATGAGAATGGGTTGGCGATTGGAGAGACTATAAACAGCCACTTTTTTGGCTCCTACAGTGAAAATTCAACTTATCTGCTATAGTGATGTTATGATGGGAATGGAACAGTGATCCCAGAAGTGACAAAACTATAGATCAGGGTTTCTCAACCAGGGTTCCGTGGAACTATAGGGTTCCTCCAGAGGTTGCTAGGGGTTCCTTGAGCAATCAGCAATTTCTTCCTCTCAGATAAGTTCCCACCGACACCATTGATTCTTTTAGCTATCTGTAAGGGGGTAATTCTTCCCAATGACCAGAAGTGTAATGCCGCGTACACACGAGCGGACTTTACGGCAGACTTTGCCCGGCGGACTTTTCGAGGGACTTTACGACGGACTTTCTGAATGAACGGACTTGCCTACACACAATCCACCAAAGTCCGTCGAATTCGTACGTGATGACGTATACCGGACTAAAACAAGGAAGTTCATAGCCAGTAGCCAATAGCTGCCCTAGCGTGGCTTTTTGTCCGTCGAACTAGCATACAGACGAGCGGACTTTTCGACCGGACTCGATTTCAACGGATTGATTTAAAACATGTTTCAAATCTAAGTCCGTCCAACTTTTGAGAAAACAAAGTCCGCTGAAGCCCACACACGATCGAATTGTCTGACGAAATCCAGTCCGCAGGGCAAAGTCTGCCGTAAAGTCCGCTCGTGTGTACGCGGCATAAGGAGCATTCTTCCCACTGACCTTCACACTGTTCATTCAGAAAGTCCGTCGTAAAGTCTGTCGAAAAGTCCGCCGAGCAAAGTCTGCCGTAAAGTCCGCTCATGTGTACGCGGCATAATGTATCATGAGTTGTAGATATCATCATTTTAATAGGGGTTCCCTGAGACCGGAAAGATATTTCATGGGTTCCTTTGTGTTGAAAGGGTTGAGAAAGACTACTATAGATGGACAACTTTATTTCCCAATACAATAAAGATTCAATCTGTATAAGATCCAATGAAAATGGAATGGGTATACTAGAGACTATACATTTTAGACAATTTTTCTTAATACGATGAAAAGTAAACCTTTATACTGTAAATGGGATGATTTTTGCCTGATATGAAGAATCAGCCATTGTAAGATACAGAAAAGATACAAAGACTGGGATGGTAATCCCATAGATTGGAGAGACTACAGAAGCGACAATATCCAGCCTTATCCGACAATAAAGCTATCCATTTTATTTCCAAGTTCAACCAATCAAATGTAGGTGGTCCATCAAACTAATGGGTGGTAGATTGCTTGGTGTTAGGCCACCAGATTTGATCGTATGCTAGATTCCCTGTCGATCAAAAGTGTTAGAAATTTCCAGGGAAAAAAAAGTGTTAGCTTAAGGAATACCGGAAATAGGTGGGTGGTTTAGACCATCTGCACCCACCCAAAATGGAAAGATCGGTCTAAAACTCCTCAAATAAAAACAAAACGTATAACCGCCAGCCAACGTCCACAACACTTTAATAATCCATAACCACAGAATGACACGTTATACTGTGAAATCAATCCGGCTGTGTACTAGAGGTGTCTGGCTCCACTACGTGCCCTCTACATGCCAGCCATCACACACGCACGCACTGCCACCATACGCCAAGCTGATGTCATACGCTCCCATATTAATAGCATTTTCTGTTACATTATTGGGTGTTAATGAATGACATATGGGAGGGGTGTAATTATCTATCTGTCACTCGCAATAGGTGTGTGCAAGTATACAGGGAGTGCTGGATCATCATACAGGTATACAATGCAAAATGTCATATAGAAAATGATAGACTTACATGTATAGACTCCTCACCATTCAAATAATACCTCTTCACAAATAGCACCAGATCCTACTCATAGATAATACATGACCCCCCACCCCCATTCACCACTTCACAAATACAACTAGACCCCCCCCCCCCCCCCTTCACAACAATGTTCTCCCCCTCCCATTCCAGATAATATCAAATTCCTGTATCCACAGTCCCAGATAACACCAGACTTCCTGTACCCTCCCCCTAGAAGATGATACCAAAACCCCTTGTAGCCCCTATTCTTAGATCACACCAGATCCCTATACCCCTCTAAACCTCCACTCTTAGATAACATCAGAACCCCTGTAACCCCCACTCCTGGATAAAACCAGACCCCATAAACCCCCCTATTCCTAGATGACACCACACCCCCTATAGCCCCAACCAGACCCCCCATACCCCCTACTCCTAGTTAACAGCGGACCCCCTATACCCCTGACTTCTAGATAACACCAGAACCACTATACCCCTCACTCCTATAGGTGACACCAGAACCACTATACCCTCACTCCTATAGGTGACACTAGAACCACTATACCCGCCACCACTCCTAGGTGACACCAGAACCGCAATACCCCCCATTCCTAGATGACACTAGACCCCCTATACCCCTCACTCCTACATAATACCAGAACCACTATACCCCCCCCCCCCCGTTCCTGGGTGACACCCCAGAACGACTAATCTCCCATTACTAGATAATACCAGAACCACTATAACCCTCACTCCTATAGGTGACACCAGAACCACTATACCCGCCACCACTCCTAGGTGACACCAGAACCGCGATACCCCCCATTCCTGGATGACACTAGACCCCCTATACCCCCTACTCCTACATAATACCAGAACCACTATACCCCCCCCCCGGTCCTGGATGACACCCCAGAACGACTAATCTCCCATTACTAGATAATACCAGAACCACTATACCCCCCCCCATTCCTAGATAATACCAGAACCACTATACCCCCCCCATTCCTAGATAATACCAGAACCACTATACCCCCCCCCCCCCATTCCTAGATAATACCAGAACCACTATACCCCCCCCCCCCATTCCTAGATAATACCAGAACCACTATACCCCCCCCCATTCCTAGATAATACCAGAACCACTATACCCCCCCCCCCCATTCCTAGATAATACCAGAACCACTATACCCCCCCATTCCTAGATGATACCAGAACCACTATACCCCCCCATTCCTGGGTGACACCAGAACCACTATACCCCCCCCCCCCCCACTCCTAGATAATACCAGGACCACTATACCCCCCATTCCTGGGTGACACCAGAACCACAAATCCCCCATTACTAGATAATGCCAGAACCACTAAATACCCCACTCCTAGATAAGACCAGAACCACTAAATACCCCACTCCTAGATGATACCAGAACCACTATACCCCCCCCCCCATTCCTAGATAATACCAGAACCACTATACCCCCCCCCCCCCATTCCTAGATAATACCAGAACCACTATACCCCCCCCCCCCCCCATTCCTAGATAATACCAGAACCACTATACCCCCCCATTCCTAGATGATACCAGAACCACTATACCCCCCCATTCCTGGGTGACACCAGAACCACTATACCCCCCCCCCCCCACTCCTAGATAATACCAGGACCACTATACCCCCCATTCCTGGGTGACACCAGAACCACAAATCCCCCATTACTAGATAATGCCAGAACCACTAAATACCCCACTCCTAGATAAGACCAGAACCACTAAATACCCCACTCCTAGATGATACCAGAACCACTATACCCTCCCCACCCCATTCAAAGATACATCAGACCCCCTGTACTCCATATCAGGCCCCCTGAACTCCTTGATAGTACCCTGCTCCTTCCCGGAGTAAGAGCCCCCAAAAGTGTTGTCAGAGCCCCCAACTATGAGAATCGGAGCCCCCTATGATCGGAGTCCGATCCCCGGTATTAGCGGAGTGGTGCCCCGTGTCTCACCTGCTCTCCGGGCGGTGTCGGTGCGGAGAGTGATGGCAGAGATCGGGACTGGTCCGGGAGGGAGGAGGAGGAGGAGGAGGAGGTGACACCTGAGCTGGTCTCACCGGTTCCAGGACTGGGGAGGAGGAGGAGGAGGAGGAGGGAGGAGGAGAGCCATGAATGTCCCTGCTGTGCTCCGCTCTCCGCCTGTCATCACCGACCCACCCGACTGCCTGTGACTGCAACCATCCCACTCCTCACCCCCTTCTATAGAGAGCCCGGGCACCGTGCCACCCTCTACCCACTCCTCATATACAATTCACTACACTGCACTCTTCTTCTTCTATCCATCATTGTTATAATGTGATACATCATTTACTACACCGCACTCTACTCATCATCTTCTTCTATCCATCATAATATATTGTTATCATATTATACAATTTACTACACCGCACTCTACTCATCATCTTCTTCTATCTATCATATATAATACATTATTATCGTATGATACCATTTACTACACCGCACTCTACTCATCATCTTCTATCCATCATATAATATATTATTATCTTATGATACAATTTACTACACTGCACTCTACTCATCATCTTCTTCTATCTATGATATAATACATTATTATCGTATGATACCATTTACTGCACTGTACTCATCATCTTCTTCTATCCATCATATAAATAATATATTATTATCGTATGATACCATTTACTGCACTGTACTCATCATCTTCTTCTATCCATCATATAAATAATATATTATTATCGTATGATACCATTTACTACACTGCACTGTACTCATCATCTTCTTCTATCCATCATATAATATATAATCATCATCATATGATACAATGTATGGTACTGCCTGCATACATCGTACTTCTCATCATCTTTTATAACCCGGACACCCAGCCACCTACCACTTACTATTCAAAGGTAGATTATTTACTATTAAATATAACTTACTAGACTGCATTGTGCTGATCATTATTTCTATATACAGCTGGGATGCCCAACTATTCCCAATTCTCTAATCATCTCAAATATTGCTATTATATGATGTCATGTTCTATACTGCCTGCATACATCATACTGCTCATTGTCTTCTATAGAAAACAGGAACATCCTCCTGACATCTTTTATTCACTATTCATATTTTATGTTGTTACTATATGATAACATTTACTACACTGCATTGTACTACTCATTGTCTTCTATACATAGAGTGGCTGGGATACCCATCCATCTATTCACATTATATGTTGTTATTATATGACTTAATTTGCTATACTGCCTGCGTTCATCATGCTTCTCACCATCTTCTATCTGGAACACCCACCCAGCCATCTGCCACCTACTATTCATATCATATATTGTTAGTTGTAATAAATATACCAGATTCATATATTATATTGCCAATGATCTATGATAGATAGATAGATCATCTGTCATAGAGAACTTTAACACCCAGCTATCCATAACTTGCTTTTCATATCAGTTGCTGTTTTTATTGCTATCAGTTACTATGACTTACTATACACACAGATAAGCACATGCTCTACAGAACACATCTCATTATTCATATCACACATCACTATCAATATATATCATTAACCACTTGCCTACCGGGCACTTACACCCCCTTCCTGCCCAGGCCATTTTCAGCTTTCAGCGCTCACACTTTGAATGACAATTGCGCGGTCGTGCTACACTGTACCCAAACAATTTTTTTATAATTTTCTTCACACAAATAGAGCTTTCTTTTGGTGGTATTTAATCACTGCTGGGTTTTTTATTTTTTTACAAAAAAAAGACCAACATTTTTGAAAAAATAATGTTTTTTACTTTTTTTCATCAATGTTTAGGTGGCACTGATGAGCACCGATAGGCGGCACTGATGGGCTGAACTGGTGGGCATTGATGAGGTGGCACTTATGGGCACTGATTAGGTGGCACTGATGAGAAGGCACTAATATGCTGCACTTATGGGCACTGATAGGTGGCACTGATATGTGGCACTGATGAGCACCGATAGGCGGCACTGATGGGCTGAACTGGTGGGCATTGATGAGGTGGCACTTATGGGCACTGATTAGGTGGCACTGATGAGGAGGCACTAATATGCTGCACTTATGATAAAGAATAAAAAAGTGTAGCGCTATAGTGCATGAAAAATGTATCATATGTAATGCCTATGTGCATATCAAACGTTGGGGTCTATCAAACCCTACATATGAATTTACTGGTGATAGCCTCTATAAGAATAGAGTAGCTTAAATGGTGATGTCACCGTGTATTGTGAGCAACTCAACAAGTGAACCTAATAATAGTGACCTGTTTACAAGTAATTGGAAAAAAATATATATCTATTGGTATCAGCATATACTGAAAAAAATGTTGTGAACCATGTGCACACAATCAATAAAATCATCGACCATCAAATCCAAAAGCCCAAGTATGTGTATTACAACATGACATAAGGTGGGGATAGATGGTAAGTCCCTGGGGTATTCAACAGTTCATTCAATTTGGTAAAGGAATCCTGGGTGGATGTGGATATCACAATAACATCAATTCCTATCTTCAAAATAGGCTTTTCCAACTCTTGACCAGGTAAAGAAAATGATGTAAAATGCCCTTACCAGACGTGGTGGACTCACAGGCCGTTGGCGGTGAGTCGTATGGGCTTGCACCGTTTGGATACGGTAGGGTAACTGTTGTCCTTGGTCTCTGGCCAGGAAGTCTTGGAACGGTTCTCAATCCAAAACGATGTCCTGGATTCCTCCTCCAGCGAGCGTTAGTATCTCACGCAATCAGGAAAAGTGGATAAGGAGAAAAAAGGCTCCACATAGTGTGAATTCCGGATTACCAGGAAATTTTATTGTATCAAAAAAAGAAATTTCCAGTAAAGGTTTAGGTAAAAATAAAACTCTTAAAAATGACAAAGGTACAATAAGCGCAGTATCAGATGATAAAATGGCGTCATACACCCGACGCGTTTCGTCTTCAAAAGACATCAACTGGGGTAAAGTTGCCCTTTCATCTGCTGCGCTATTTATATAAAAAAGTTAAAATTTACACCGGGGACACCTGTGCGGCATAACTTCCGGGATTCTCGTCATGTGAGAGTCAGCTGACAGTCAGCTGACTATCCTTCCGACCTATCTAAAGATAGGGGATGTAAATCCAACCTATCTTTAGATAGGTCGGAAGGATAGTCAGCTGACTGTCAGCTGACTCTCACATGACGAGAATCCCGGAAGTTATGCCGCACAGGTGTCCCCGGTGTAAATTTTAACTTTTTTATATAAATAGCGCAGCAGATGAAAGGGCAACTTTACCCCAGTTGATGTCTTTTGAAGACGAAACGCGTCGGGTGTATGACGCCATTTTATCATCTGATACTGCGCTTATTGTACCTTTGTCATTTTTAAGAGTTTTATTTTTACCTAAACCTTTACTGGAAATTTCTTTTTTTGATACAATAAAATTTCCTGGTAATCCGGAATTCACACTATGTGGAGCCTTTTTTCTCCTTATCCACTTTTCCTGATTGCGTGAGATACTAACGCTCGCTGGAGGAGGAATCCAGGACATCGTTTTGGATTGAGAACCGTTCCAAGACTTCCTGGCCAGAGACCAAGGACAACAGTTACCCTACCGTATCCAAACGGTGCAAGCCCATACGACTCACCGCCAACGGCCTGTGAGTCCACCACGTCTGGTAAGGGCATTTTACATCATTTTCTTTACCTGGTCAAGAGTTGGAAAAGCCTATTTTGAAGATAGGAATTGATGTTATTGTGATATCCACATCCACCCAGGATTCCTTTACCAAATTGAATGAACTGTTGAATACCCCAGGGACTTACCATCTATCCCCACCTTATGTCATGTTGTAATACACATACTTGGGCTTTTGGATTTGATGGTCGATGATTTTATTGATTGTGTGCACATGGTTCACAACATTTTTTTCAGTATATGCTGATACCAATAGATATATATTTTTTTCCAATTACTTGTAAACAGGTCACTATTATTAGGTTCACTTGTTGAGTTGCTCACAATACACGGTGACATCACCATTTAAGCTACTCTATTCTTATAGAGGCTATCACCAGTAAATTCATATGTAGGGTTTGATAGACCCCAACGTTTGATATGCACATAGGCATTACATATGATACATTTTTCATGCACTATAGCGCTACACTTTTTTATTCTTTATTATTTAATGCAATCAGTCTAATTGTTGGTGTTAGCGGCTTGATTTTGTTTGGTTGGCGCAGCAGATTTTCCTGATTTTATTATGCTGCACTTATGGACACTGATAGGTGGCACTGATATGTGGCACTGATGAGCACCGATAGGCGGCACTGATGGGCACGGTTAGGTGGCACTGATGGGCACTAATAGGCGGCACTGGTGGGCACTGATAGGCGGTACTGGTGGGCACCGATAGGCGGCACGGATAGGCGGTACTGATGGGCACTGATGGGTGGCACTGATGGGTGACACTGATGGGCATTGATTGACAGCAGTGATGGGCATTGATGGGCAGCACTGATAGGCGGCACTGATTGCCAGCGCTGACTGGCATCGCTAGTCAGCTGGCATTGGTGGGCAATGGTGGGCACTGATTTGTGACACTATTGTAATCAGGGCACTGATGATCAGTGCCCTGATTACATTCCTAGCTGTCCCCTGTGAGGAGATGCCGCTGATCGGCTCTCCTCTCCTCACACTATGTCAGTGTGAGGCAAGGAGCGCCGATTACCGGCACTTCCTTGTTTACATGTGACTGACTGTGATTGGACACAGCCAATCACATGGTTAAAGAGCCGCAGACGTGACTCTTTAGAGAGATCGGGGTAGGGCCGTGTCCCTGCAACGCGGCGCGGGCACGCGAGAGCGGCCGTT
The DNA here is from genome assembly GCA_037952835.1 of Lithobates septentrionalis. NCBI lineage: Eukaryota > Metazoa > Chordata > Amphibia > Anura > Ranidae > Lithobates > Lithobates septentrionalis. Next base: position 827,356 of record JBBDGP010002920.1, read on the forward strand.
CTGGGACGCCGTCATATGACGGCGTCCCAGAACAAGAGACGCATCGCCCCGCCATCATTTGACGGCGGGGCGGGCAGCAAGCAGTTAACCAGGGCATTTTTTTCTTTGAAAATAGGTGCAAGTACCTTTCCTAGTCACCCCTTGTCTCCATCCCCTACCCACCTCCAAACACAATACCCTGGAGCCAGCAACAATAGATCCACCTTGGAAACATTATATCCCCCAGCAATAAGATTCCCCCCAGCAACAATAGATCCCCGCACCAGTAACAAAATACCCCCCAGAAACAAAATAACCCTCCCAACAACAATAGACCCCCAACAGCCAGCAGCAATACATCTGCCAGCAGACCTCTCCCTCAACAGTAGACCTCTCCCAGCAACAATTGACCTCCTAGCAACATAAAACCCCATCAGCAACAATAGATTCCCCGCCAGCAACAATAGTTCCCCCCAACAGCAATAGATCTGCCCAGCAACAATAAAATCCTTGCCAGTAACAATACAGTAGATCTCCCAGCAGCCAACATCAATATACCCCTCCCTCAACAATAGATCCCTCTCTGCAACTGAGCTCCTAGCATAATAAGATCCCTCCAACAAAAATAGATCCCCGCAACAATAGACCCTCAGCAACAAATTACCCCCCAGCAATAAGATCCCCCCCCCCCCTAGCTACAATAGATCCCTCCTACCACCAGCAACAAAATATCCCCTAGAAACAAAAAAATCGTCCCAGCAGCAATAGATTTCGTTCAGCAACAATTAAGCTGTCAGCAACAATAGATCCCCAATGTAATGATACAGTAGCTCTCCCAACAGCCAGCATTAATAGACCTTCCAGCAGCCAGCAACAATAGGCCCCTCCCTTAACAGTAGACCCCTTCCTGCAACAATTGACCCCCTAGCAACATAAGAACCCATCAGCAACAATATATCACCTGCCAGCAACAATAGTTCCCTCCAACAACATTGGATCTCCCCAGCAACAATAAACCCCCGCCCGTAACAATACAGTAGATCTCTCAGCAGCCAGCATCAATAGGCCCTCCAGCAGCCAGCAACAATAGACCCCTCCCTCAACAATGGATTCCTCCCTGCAACAACTGAGCTCCTTGCATAATAAGATCCCTTCAGCAAAAATAGATCCCCCACCAGTAACAATAGACCTCCCCAGCAACAAATGGTCCCCCTCCCCCAGCAACAACAGATCCCCCAGCAGCCAGTATCAATAGACCTTCCAGAACACCCCAGCCCCTCATTCAGTACAGGAGGTGCCAGAACTGCGTTCCCCCATGTTCCCACTGAAAAAAAAGCCCTGTCAATAACGATATTATATCAACATCCCTCTGTCTACAGATCACTATTCATGCAAAATGCTGCTATTATTATTATTATTATTTTTATTAGTGATGCAGCTCTACTACTTAAGGTACGCATTACCCCGATAATTATTTCCTATATATGACTGCAGCACCCAGTATATCATATAATGCTGTGTTATAGATTATAGATACACCTTATCATAGGTGTCTACATAGACTAGGCCAGCGTTTCTCCACCTCTTGTTAATCGCAGCCTTCTTTAAAAGTATGCAAAATCTCAAAGCACCCATGCAGTCTAAATGGTAAAAAAAAAACATAAATGGTACCAATCAACCACACACAACCACCTTGATGAAATTACCTTCACATCACAAGCCCCGCCCCCCATTCACATAAAAGGTCCTCCATCACATCTGACCCACCCGTTTCCTTTACATAAGAGCTCCTCCTACATGTCCCATCACATCAAAGCCCCCCCCCCCCCCCCCCCAATACATCAGCTGCACCCATTCACATCAAAGTCTCCCCATCAAATGAGAGTCCCCCCTTCACCACAGAGTCCCCCCTTCACCATAGAGTCCCTCCTTCACCATAGAGTCCTCTCATTTATCTCTGATCCATAGCACACTGGGTCTCCTCTGCTTGCGGGATTCTGGGGAAACCCAAAGGGCACCCTGATTGAAGAACAATGCATTAGACTACTAATGATCTTTATTACACTGCTAATGTTCTTATAAAATGAAACATTCCACCAGCTACAACTTCACAATCTCATAAAATTGTGTTCTAGATACACCTTACCATACACGTCTGCATTCATTATAGGGCTAATTATCTTCATGATTCTGCTAATGGTCTTCTATATATAATGAACTACATACACTGCACTATTTATAACTACATATTCATAATTCTGGTAATATTGGTATAACTTTCAGACTTATTACACATACCTGCATACATTATAGAGCTAATTATCCTCTATGTAGATGGTCAGCATTCCAAAGTGCGCATCTCATGATTCATATCACTATTATTGATATCATTTCCTATGACTTACTCTGCATATATTATACAGCTAATTATCTCGTGTATATACAGTATCTCACAAAAGTGAGTACACCCCTCTTATTTTTGTAAATATTTTCTTCTATCTTTTCATGTGACAACACTGAAGAAATGACACTTTGCTACAATGTAAAGTAGTGAGTGTACAGCTTGTATAACAGTGTAAATTTGCTGTCCCCTCAAAATAACTCAACACACAGCCATTAATGTGTAAACCGCTGTCAACAAAAGTGAGTACACCCCTAAGTGAAAATGTCCAAATTGGGCCCAAAGTGTCAATAATTTGTGTGGCCACCATTATTTTCCAGCACTGCCTTAACCCTCTTGGGCATGGAGTTCACCAGAGCTTCACAGGTTGCCCCTGGAGTCCTCTTCCCCTCCTCCATGATGACATCACGGAGCTGGTGGATGTTAGAGACCTTGCACTCCTCCACCTTCCATTTGAGGATGCCCCACAGATGCCCAATAGGGTTTAGGTCTGGAGACATGCTTGGCCAGTCCATCACCTTTACCCTCAGCTTCTTTAGCAAGGCAGTGGTCGTCTTGGAGGTGTGTTTGGGGTTGTTATCATGTAGGAATACTGCCCTGCGCCCAGTCTCTGAAGGGAGGTGATCATGTTCTGCTTCAGTATGTCACAGTACATGTTGGCATTCATGGTTCCCTCAATGAACTGTAGCTCCCCAGTGCCGGCAGCACTCATGCAGCCCCAGACCAGACACTCACACCACCATGCTTGACTGTAGGCAAGACACACTTGTCTTTGTACTCCTCACCTGGTTGCTGCCACACACACTTGACACCATCTGAACCAAATAAGTTTATCTTGGTCTTATCAAACCACAGGACATGGTTCCAGTAATCCATGTCCTTAGTCTGCTTGTCTTCAGCAAACAGTTTTCGGGCTTTCTTGTGCATCATCTTTAGAAGAGGCTTTCTTCTGGGACGACAGTCATGCAGACCAATTTGATGCAGTGTGCGGCGTATGGTCTGAGCACTGACAGGCTGACCCCCCCACCCCTTCAACCACTGCAGCAATGCTGGCAGCACTCATACGTCTATTTCCTAAAGACAACCTCTGGATATGACGCTGAGCGCGTGCACTCAACTTCTTTGGTCGACCATGACGAGGCCTGTTCTGAGTGGAACTTGTCCTGTTAAACCGCTGTATGGTCTTGGCCACCGTGCTGCAGCTCAGTTTCAGGGTCTTGACAATCTTCTTATAGCCTGGGCCATCTTTATGTAGAGCAACAATTCTTTTTTTTAGATCCTCAGAGAGTTCTTTGCCATGAGGTGCCATGTTGAATTTCCAGTGACCAGTATGAGAGAGTGAGAGCGATAACGCCAAATTTAACACACCTGCTCCCCATTCACACCTGAGACCTTGTAACACGAACGAGTCACATGACACCGGGGAGGGAAAATGGCTACTTGGGCCCAATTTGGACATTTTCACTTGGGGGTGTACTCACTTTTGTTGACAGCGGTTTAGACATTAATGGCTGTGTGTTGAGTTTTTTTGAGGGGACAGCAAATGTACACTGTTATACAAGCTGTACACTCACTACTTTACATTGTAGCAAAGTGTCATTAATTAAGTGTTGTCACATGAAAAGATATAATAAAATATTTATAAAAATGGGGGGGTGTACTCACTTTTGTGAGATACTGTATAACTGCAGCACCCCCCCACCATCATCATTATTATTATTATGGATACAACTTACTACTACTGCATTACACTGTACATTACTTGAACTTATTATACTGATATACATACTGTATATCAATTGACCTCCTAACAATTGGCCAAGGCAACTATCACTTGGCAGATAAATTTAATAGCCACCCTACCTAAACCTCCGGGTGCTACATGTACTTTTCTGGGTGTAGGGTGTAGAGCGCAGGGTGACAGAGCGTACAAGTGTGAACAGGGACAGGTAGAAAGAATGGGATTCTGCATGCTGAACGCAGCCAGGCATAGGGAAATGTTAAACCCTGAAGTGTCAATGGAGGCTAAGCAACAGCATGGATACTTAGGTGGACCTCCTAGAAGGACAGAGCTGATGGTGACATAACTTTAGTAGTAAGGCCCCTTGTACTCCAAGATGGAAACAGGACTTAAGCCCCGTACACACAGGCTGACTGTCGGGAGATATCGGCCAGTTGAAAAAAAAAACGACTAACATTTGGCCTTGTATATGCCACCCTGTCCAACAGAAGCCGGCTGTTTGGCCACCTTCTGTTGGACGAGCATGCTGGAAAACCATCACTGCACTAACTTTGCATAGTTAGTACAGAGGCTCTGACCGGAGCTGACACTTTTTATTGTGTACCAGGCTTTAGTACCTGAATCTGTCTTGATATTAGCTTAACATCATAGGACCGGAGCTGCCACTTTTTATTGTGTACCAGGCTTTAGTACCTGAATCTGTCTTGATATTAGCTTAACATCATAGGGATTCATAGAGTGGTAACTTGCATTACAAACTCAGGGATAGTCCCCCAAAAAGTTTTAATTATAGGACAAGTACAAATCACACAGTTAGTGCATATCCACGTCTCCAGCTGAACCGGCTGCCTTACTGCAATGCACATGTGCAATAAAACACAGTAACTTGTATGCAGTATTTCAGCCTGAGGGTTAAGGAAGCTCCAATCAACTACCCATCACCTGTTTGTCAGCCAAAAAATTCAGCCTCATTACTTTACATTTATTGACACACAAAAAAAAAAACCAGACAGTAGCAACAATGTAAAATTACAACATTTTAAAGCAACACTACACAAATAAGGATCAAATGCACAAAAAAGTTTAAAACCAAAAATACAATAGAAATTGAAATTATTGTACAGTATTAATATAGTGCCCCCAGTGCTTTACAAACTAAAGGGAAACCGTACAGTTGCAGTACGAGAGGGCCAGTGCTCATGAGGGCTTACCACCTTAAAGGGAAGGCAAGTGACACAAAAGGTAATAATTAGGGGTTGGGGGTGGTGGGGTTAGGTAGAGGCAGGATAGGCTTCCCTGAAAAGATTAGCTTTTTAGGGCTCACTATAGGTGGCAGGGGTGGCACGTCCATTAAGGGCACACAGACGCCACCCCCCCTGTCCATCTCCGCACCCTCTATCCATGCGCCCGCCCCCTTTCAGGACACCAGCGCATGGATTCCAATGCGAGGGGAGTTTCAAAATAGGCTTCAAAATAGTGTGGGCTCGGGTCGCAGTGAGTGTGCTCCGATCCCACCCAGGTGTGTTACAACAGCGAATTAATATTCACTGTTGTAACACTGATCCTCCTCCTATCCAATCAGGAAGCGGGTTTTGACACCTGTCACCTGATTGGCTAAAAGGACAGCCAATCCTATTGGATGCCAAGTAGGAAGAGGGGAGGAGCTGGAAGCTGCCATGGAGGAGAGGACACGGAGCCGCTGCACCACGCTGCCTGATGCCTGCCACCCGCCACAATGGGGTAAGTGCCAGACCGACCAGCAAACAGTGTGGGGGGGGGGGTTTCGCTTGCGGGGATGGGTGCCGCTCGGGGGGCGGGGGTGGTTGTTTGCCACCCCCCCAAAAAAATAACACTAGCGGCCACTGATAGGTGGAAAGAGTAGGAGATAGCCAGGGAGATTGGGGTAAGGAGTTGCAGAGGATGGGGGAGGGTCAGGAGAAGTCCTGGAGTTGAGAATGGGAGGAGGTAATGGGGGATGACGGTTTGGGTGATATTTTGAGATGAGGTTGGTGAAGTAACTGAATGTGGCATTGTTACCTTAAATAAACTCTCCATAAATTAAGAAAAAAATATAATTTTTTTGCAAGTATGACTGAACAATTCAATGAGCAAAATTGAGGGTTCCACTTTCGGAGCGAAATCAATTTATTCAAAAAAAATCACTCCACCAATCCCTAATGATAATAATATAAAAGCCAATTCCAGGGCCAGATCTCAAATGTCAGAGATTGTCCCTGGAAGTCGGGAACAGTGAGCGGCTTTGTGTAAGACGGAGTGTGGCTAAAACCAGAGCTGGAGGAGGTGAGGGAAGGCGGGAGATGGCAACACACGAGGAGGGATTGAATTGCTTTGCATTATTCATCTCTTGTTGGGTATTGATCCTTCCCCACCTCTTTCCTGACTCCGCAGCTTTGGCTCCCCAGAGATGGGCACAACCATACAGCATACAGAACCTACCCCCTGCCGCACCTTCCAGAAAGACAAAACATATTACAGGACAATGGTTGCCAATTCCTGGCAATTCTACAGAATGGTCTATTGTGATATTAAAGAACAGGGCTGGGCTAATGAATACCAACTCTCCCTGGTACAGCAATGCCAGGACAAGGGGGGTCCAATGTCTATAGAAATGCCAGACAAGACTATTGCCTATAGTACCAAGTCAAGATTTTATCCTCTGACCTGCAGGGGCGAATTTAAATTATAGGTAATAGATTATAAAGGTGTAGTAGTAGAATGGACATACTTTGCTATATTGAGAATAATGCCCTGTACACACGGGCGGACTTTTCGATCAGACTGGTCCGATGGACCGAATCCGGCAGACAATCCGACCGTGTGTGGGCTCCTTCGGACCTGCAGCGGACTTTTTCGGTCAAAAATCTGACGGACTTTAGATTTGGAACATGTTTCAAATTTGTCCGACGGACTCGAGTCCGGTCAAAAAATGCGCTCGTCTGTATGCTAGTCCGACGGACGAAAACCAACGCTAGGGCAGCTATTGGCTACTGGCTATCAACTTCCTTATTTTAGTCCGGTCATAGTCATCATGTACGAATTCATCGGACTTTGGTGTGATCGTGTGTAGGCAAGTCCGTTCATTCTGAAGTCCGTCAAAAGTCCGTTGAAAGTCCGTCGGACCAGTCCGGTCGAAAAGTCCGCCCGTGTGTACACGGCATAAGGCTCCATTCACACCCGAGCGTATTGCTTTCAGGCAGAAAGTCGTACGATTTTTACCGCGGTTTTTGCTGCGACTTTACCGCAATTTTGTACAGGTCAAAAGGTCACCAATGTAAAAGAATGAAAAATTTCTGTAATCTGCCAAAAAAAGAAGCTTGTGTACTTTTTTGAGCGACGGGCGTTTTGCTTTAGGTGACAAAACGCTCAGATGTAAACAAGGGCCATTGAAATGAATGGGATTTGTCTTGTTGGGCGTTTTTAGAGCTGAGGCTTATGCCCCATACACACGATCGGAAATTTGGCCAGCAAAAGACCGATGAGAGCTTTTGGTCGGAAAATGCGACCATGTGTATGCTCCATCGGACTTTTGCTGGCGGAATACCCGCCAGCAAAAGATTGAGAGCAGGTTCTCAATTTTTCGGTCGGAAAAAGTTCCTATTCGAAAATGCGTTCGTCTGTATGCAATTCGGACGCGCAAAAAATCACGCATGCTTGTAAACAATTAGACGCATGCTCTGAAGCATTGAACTTCATTTTCTCGGCTCGTTGTAGTGTTGTACGTCACCGCGTTCTTGATGAAAGTTCAGAGAACTTTTGTGTGACCATGTGTATGCAAGGCAAGCTTGAGCGGAATGCCGTCGGAAAAACCATCCAAGTTTTTTCGGACAGAAATTCCGATCGTGTGTACGCGGCATAAGAGCAGAAAAACGACCCAAAAATACCTAGGTGTAAACAGAGCCTAAAGGTCTCACCATCACTTTTAGCAAAGGTCCTTATCTTATGAGGATGGGACTTTGGGACTGCACAAGGATGCAGGGGGCTGCACATCATCAAGAAGGAGCATATTTCTCCACCCCAGACTGTCTGCACCCAAGGCTGCTCATCTGTCCCTGTATGCATGTAACCACTCCGATGTGCAATTATATCCAAAGAGCTGCATCATCTGTCAGCCTGTCATTGATTTGTACAAGTAGCTGGCGGTGGCTGTATGCAAACGCCTTTGCCTCCCCGGTGGATAAATACACACCATCTGGATGGTATATGGCCCCCTGGACCTGTGTGCATGAGCCCTAAGGGCCTATTAACACATGTGTATTATCATGTGTTACATTGAGCCCCCGTTCACATCGGCGTGATTTGAAATGTCAAATTGCATGCCAAATCGCAGCCTATTGCCGGCAATGGCACTGCCCCAACCAGTGCGATGCTGGCTTTGCGGCGCGGCATTGACTTCTAAAAGTAGTTCCTGCTCTACTTTTAGCGACTTCAGGGGCGATTTCAATAGATATCTGTGCATGAACCCGCACAGATGTCTTTCAAATCGCCATCCGAACTCGCACTGAAATCATGCAAGTTCAACTGAACCAGGATTTTTCAAACCCGTGTTCAGTGTGTGCGTACCCAAAGAAAGCTTTTGGAAATGAATGCCAGCTGACGCACCATAATGCCAAAAATTTCACATGACCCTTTTTTTTTTTTCTTTGAAAGCATCACAACACACTACCGTAATCTGGCATGCATTGTGGCAAGCTACAAACATAGCTGCTTCACCTTAGCTACAATGCAGGTGTGTTAAAAACAATTGGCACCCCAACGTTACGCGGTCATTACAAGAGTAAAGTGTAAATGAGTCCTAAGAATATCTTGCATTAAAAATTACTTCATATACATTTTTTTTTTTTAATTCTTTATTTTTATTTTTGGAAGAGGTAATCATATGAAAAGACTTCATATACATTTATTCAATCTGTTAAAAGGTAATTTTCTAAGTTTTATTTACAATAAAGAAACAAATTATATCACACATTTAAAAAAACGTTTAATATATCGAAACTAGAATGCATGGGTCAAAAAGATTGTCATTTTAGGTCACATACGTTAGGAATGCCTTCAACACTTATTTACTATTCAAAGTTCATAAGAGATATAGTGAATATAGCTGATTTATTGGCTTGTATACAAGGGACAGTAAGGAGGGGTTTCCTCCAGATGGTAGATGTATGTATTACATGTTCACAGATCAAAGTCCAATTCTTCAGACACAGTGATCCAAAAATGTCAATCCCACTGAACTATATCCAAAGAAATCATCAATATTAGTAACGTTTTAAAAATCAATACCAATCTTCTCTGTTAAAAAAAATCAATACCAATAAATACACATGTGCATGAAATATCATATAACATATACAGTATATCACATACATAGACACGACATACAGTATACAGTAAAATCACATACATGCGGGCATGACATTAAAGGATATCATTTATATACACGTGAGATATTCATTATATTACATATATTGACATTACAGTATAATATGTATATAAACATGACATATACAGTATATTACTTATATAGAGATGACATATACAATATATCGCCTACTGTAGATAGACATGACATTTTCAGTATATTACACGTTCTCAAATGGAGCACTCAGCTGGCACCTCTCATCATATATTTATCACTATCTACAGGGCTTAGCCAGAGCAGACATTGGGTCCTGGTGGAATAGATTCTTGGGATAGGCTTTTTCCCTCATCTGTTCTTCTCTGAAGATCCTGTTTCATAGAGCACTAAGCCAGGGGTCAGGGGTCTCATTGGACAAACCCCTAATGGGCAGGAGATGCAGCCATTAGTGTCTGACCAGCAGGGGTACTGAGAACCTTGGCAGTCATGAAATATCCCTGGATCAACACTACATTGTACCTTGAAATATCTTCTGCCATGGGTGTTGCTAGGTTTGGGCATCAGGGGCATGTTCCCCAGGTTCCCTGGTGTCAGCGATACCCACACATTGTTCCATAGCCACAAGTTGTGTCACTCACGGCTATAAGTAAACATCCTCATAGCAGTATTACACCCATTAAAAGCCCCAATCTGCACATACTACTGTATGTGTCTGCCCATTGTGATCACACCCAACATACTCCATGGGCAACAACCTGTGTCATTTCATTGCTTACTGTACCCCAAGTGTTTCATAATCATAGAAGCACCCCTGTACTCTGGATATGTCACCTACATCCATAGATCAACGGCACCTTCATCCCAAATAAAAATTTAATTTTTTGAAAAAGTAAGAAGGGGATTTTTATGGTGCCACAAACACAGAAATTGTTATAAAAACATCTTTATTTGAATCCAAAATTTTAAATGAAACAGAGGGCCAGCAGTTGCTGCCCGCATTTCATAAAAGAATATCGTACATATGCAAGATACACATAAATAGCTACTGTCACAATCACAATGCTTACTGCTTGACATGTTTCGCTTTTCTGCTTCTTCAGGAGCTATAAAGCGTATGTAGCATATGTATATGTTGTAATCAATCTAATAGGTACTGCTGGAAGTTCTAAAATTATTATAAGGAGGAAACATGTTTAACCAACATAGAATTGCACATATATGAAGATGCACCCGTAACTAGGCGCCAAAATCAATACTAGCGAAAACTGGTAATAACATGTATACAATCATGTACAATAATGATAAAATCTAAGGGGTCCACCAGTGTTCATGCAATGTATAAACATTAAAAAGGTAACAACTGCACGGTCAATAGTTCCTAAATCCCTAATAGGTAGAATTGTAGAAACTTTCATATCATAATAGGTGTATAAATGGTTCACAACATCAATTAGCTTGACGCGTTTCGCGGCTTGAAACCGCTCTTCAGGAGCAGATATGTGAATTGTCTGCAATAAAATATGTGTAGATACTCAGTATCAAAATTGGGGGAGTATGGGTAAAATTCCACCCAAAAGCCCGGGTAGGGCATGTAAACTTACTAAGTATGTACACCAAGCCACATGACGTCCAGGTCAGCAGGCCAGCCCAAGGTCAGTAACGGGAGCCGAGAAGGGGGCGCGTCCAATAGCGGCAACCAACACAGACAGCGAACACGGCATACCAGCGCTCCCAGGCTCACCTGGTGTGGACAAAGTGATGACAGACCTACAGTGTGGGGAAATGTGAAAAAAACAACAAATGTGGATGCGATGATGAGAAGATAGGAATAGGGGGGGTACTGGAGGGGAAAGTGGTGAGGGGTGAGGGATAATTGGTGGTCAACCAGGGGTGAGGGTGAGAGACCATGGTAGGAGATCAAAAACAAAACGCCCGGTGTAAGTGAGGAAAGGAGGTGATGGGAGAAGCTAGGAAGTGTACCTGTGTGAAAAGGAAGGGACGGACAGTCCGACCAAAGATGTAGAGCCTATCTGGCAGGGAGCCCAAGGAGCACTGGAACACGTCAGGGCCGCCGCCTGCATATATGCGCCGCCACGGACTCGCCCCCAACGCCACACCACACGAGTGTAAGGGGAGGGGCATCCGGATGCCGACGCCCAGGCAGGGACTTGCCTGGCGACCGGTGCTGAACCAATCCCTCCCACCGCTCGCACAGATGGAAAGCAACCGCCGGAAGGGCAGCGTCACGGACGCCGCACATCCGGCGTGCGCATGTGACGTCAATGCGCAGTGGTGGCGTGGCCACCCCCCGAACGTCGGACGACGGGCGGGGGGAGGAGGGCCCCAGTGCGCATTGTGGCTCCCGCACTGAGACATCGCGGGCAGCCTAAGGCCAGGACCATCCAGTGGCCGGTGCAGAATACATCAAGGCATAATTGGGTATCAGACACACCATAGCATACTCCAAGCTGTACAACAAGGGATCAAATAATTATCAGGATGGTCAAGGGAAGAAAGCTATTGAGCCAGTAAGGCTGATTGCAGAATTAAGGTTACAACAGTATAAAGGTAGATGTCACCAAGAGCTTCCATCCCTAATGCATATAAATGAAGAGGGGGGAATTGGGAAATTGGGACTTTAAATGAGGCTATTATGGCTGGGTTAAGCCATGTGCCTCCATCCCTGTCAACTATGGCCAAACAAACACTAAAGCGGCCAGGGCAGCAAAGTGTAGCAAAAGAGGTGGGACTTTATATGAAGCTCGTGGTGACAAAAAGAACAAAATGGTGGAAGGTAAAAATTGTTTAATATTGCATAGAAACATGTTTAACCAACATAGAATTGCACATATATGAAGATGCACCCGTAACTAGGCGCCAAAATCAATACTAGCGAAAACTGGTAATAACATGTATACAATCATGTACAATAATGATAAAATTTAAGGGGTCCACCAGTGTTCATGCAATGTATAAACATTAAAAAGGTAACAACTGCACCTCCTCTTCATTTAATGTGACTATCTTGGTGGGTGCTAGGGATGAGCCGAACACCCCCCGGTTCGGTTCGCACCAGAACCCGCGAACGGACCGAAAGTTCGCACGAACGTTAGAACCCCATTGACGTCTATGGGACTCGAACGTTCGAAATCAAAAGTGCTCATTTTAAAGGCTAATTTGCATGGTATTGTCCGAAAAAGGGTTTGGGGACCCGGGTCCTACCCCAGGGGACATGTATCAATGCAAAAAAAACTTTTAAAAACGGCCGTTTTTTCGGGAGCAGTGATTTTAATGATGCTTAAAGTAAAAAAAAAAAAGTGAAATATTCCTTTAAATATCGTACCTGGGGGGTGTCTATAGTATGCCTGTAAAGTGACGCGTGTTTCCCATGTTTAGAACAGTCCCTGCACCAAATGTCATTTTTAACCACTTGACGACCGCCTCACGCCGATGTACGTCGGCAAAGTGGCACGGACAGGCAAAATCACGTACAGGGTACGTGATTTGCCTTCCGCGGGTGGGGGGTCCGATCGGACCCCCCCCCGGTGCCCGAGGCGGTCGTCTTTTGTCCAGCGGCGATCGGTGATGAGGGGGAGACCATCCGTTCGTGGCCCCCCCCTCGTGATCGCCGCCGGCCAATGAGAATCTTCCTTTGCTGCTGTATGCTAAACAGCAGCAAAGGAAATGATGTCATCTCCCCTCGGGTCGGTATTTTCCGTTCCGGCCCGAGGAGAGAAGACATCAATGTGAGTGCACCAACACACACACACAGTAGAACATGCCAGGCACACAAAACACCCCGATCCCCCCCCCGATCGCCCCCCGATCCCCCCCCAATCATCCCCCCCCCCTGTCACAAACTGACACCAGCAGTTTTTTTTTTTTTTTTTTTTTTTTTTTCTGATTACTGCATAGTGTCAGTTTGTGACAGTTACAGTGTTGGGACAGTTACTGTTACCCCCCTGTAGGTCTAGGGTACCCCCCTAACCCCCCCTAATAAAGTTTTAACCCCTTGATCACCCCCTGTCACCAGTGTCACTAAGCGATCATTTTTCTGATCGCTGTATTAGTGTCGCTGGTGACGCTAGTTAGTGAGGTAAATATTTAGGTTCGCCGTCAGTGTTTTATAGCGTCAGGGACCCCCCTATACTATCTGATAAATGTTTTAACCCCTTGATTGCCCCCTAGTTAACCCTTTCACCACTGATCACCGTATAACCGTTACGGTTGACGCTGGTTAGTTTGTTTATTTTTTATAGTGTCAGGGCACCCGCCGTTTATTACCGAATAAAGGTTTAGCCCCCCGATCGCCCGGCGGTGATATGCGTCGCCCCAGGCAGCGTCAGATTAGCGCCAGTACCGCTAACACCCACGCACGCAGCATGCGCCTCCCTTAGTGGTATAGTATCTGATCGGATCAATATCTCATCCGATCAGATCTATACTAGCGTCCCCAGCAGTTTAGGGTTCCCAAAAACGCAGTGTTAGCGGGATCAGCCCAGATACCTGCTAGCACCTGCGTTTTGCGCCTCCGCCCGGCCCAGCCCACCCAAGTGCAGTATCGATCGATCACTGTCACTTACAAAACACTAAACGCATAACTGCAGCGTTCGCAGAGTCAGGCCTGATCCCTGCGATCGCTAACAGTTTTTTTGGTAGCATTTTGGTGAACTGGCAAGCACCAGCCCCAGGCGTCAGGTTAGCGCCAGTACCGCTAACACCCACGCACGCAGCATACGCCTTCCTTAGTGGTATAGTATCTGAACGGATCAATATCTGATCCGATCAGATCTATACTAGCGTCCCCAGCAGTTTAGGGTTCCCAAAAACGCAGTGTTAGCGGAATCAGCCCAGATACCTGCTAGCACCTGCGTTTTGCGCCTCCGCCCGGCCCAGCCCACCCAAGTGCAGTATCGATCGATCACTGACACTTACAAAACACTAAACGCATAACTGCAGCGTTCACAGAGTCAGGCCTGATCCCTGCGATCGCTAACAGTTTTTTTGGTAGTATTTTGGTGAACTGGCAAGCACCAGCCCCAGGCAGCGTCAGATTAGCGCCAGTACCGCTAACACCCACGCACGCACCGTACACCTCCCTTAGTGGTATAGTATCTGATCGCATCAATATCTGATCCGATCAGATCTATACTAGCGTCACCAGCAGTTTAGGGTTCCCAAAAACGCAGTGTTAGCGGGATCAGCCCAGATACCTGCTAGCACCTGCGTTTTGCCCCTCCGCCCGGCCCAGTCCAGCCCACCCAAGTGCAGTATCGATTGATCACTGTCACTTACAAAACACTAAACGCATAACTGCAGCGTTCGCAGAGTCAGGCCTGATCCCTGCGATCGCTAACAGTTTTTTGGTAGCGTTTTGGTGAACTGGCAAGCGCCAGCGGCCTAGTACACCCCGGTCGTAGTCAAACCAGCACTGCAGTAACACGTGGTGACGTGGCGAGTCCCATAAGTGCAGTTCAAGCTGGCGAGATGGCAAGCACAAGTAGTGTCCCGCTGCCACCAAAAAGACAAACACAGGCCCGTCGTGCCCATAATGCCCTTCCTGCTGCATTCGCCAATCCTAATTGGGAACCCACCGCTTCTGCAGCGCCCGTACTTCCCCCATTCACATCCCCAACCAAATGCAGTCGGCTGCATGAGAGGCATTTTTATGTCCTCCCGAGTACCCCTACCCAACGAACCCCCCAAAAAAGATGTCGTGTCTGCAGCAAGCGCGGATATAGGCGTGACGCCCGCTATTATTGTCCCTCCTGTCCTGACAATCCTGGTCTTTGCATTGGTGAATGTTTTGAACGCTACCATTCACTAGTTGAGTATTAGCGTAGGGTACAGCATTGCACAGACTAGGCACACTTTCACAGGGTCTCCCAAAATGCCATCGCATTTTGAGAGACCCGAACCTGGAACCGGTTACCGTTATAAAAGTTAGTTACAAAAAAAGTGTAAAAAAAAAAAAAATATGAAATAAAAAAAAATAGTTGTTGTTTTATTGTTCTCTCTCTCTCTATTCTCTCTCTCTATTGTTCTGCTCTTTTTTACTGTATTCTATTCTGCAATGTTTTATTGTTATTGTTATTATGTTTTATCATGTTTGTTTTTCAGGTGTGTAATTATTTACACTTTACTGTGCTTTATTGTTAACCATTGTTAACCATTTTTTTGTCTTCAGGTACGCCATTCACGACTTTGAGTGGTTATACCAGAATGATGCCTGCAGGTTTAGGTATCATCTTGGTATCATTCTTTTCAGCCAGCGGTCGGCTTTCATGTAAAAGCAATCCTAGCGGCTAATTAGCCTCTAGACTGCTTTTACAAGCCGTGGGAGGGAATGCCCCCCCCCCCACCGTCTTCCGTGTTTTTCTCTGGCTCTCCTGTCTCAACAGGGAACCTGAGAATGCAGCCGGTGATTCAGCCAGCTGACCATAGAGCTGATCAGAGACCAGAGTGGCTCCAAACATCTCTATGGCCTAAGAAACCGGAAGCTACGAGTATTTCATGACTTAGATTTCGCCGGATGTAAATAGCGCCATTGGGAAATTGGGGAAGCATTTTATCACACCGATCTTGGTGTGGTCAGATGCTTTGAGGGCAGAGGAGAGATCTAGGGTCTAATAGACCACAATTTTTTCAAAAAAGAGTACCTGTCACTACCTATTGCTATCATAGGGGATATTTACATTCCCCGAGATAACAATAAAAATGATTAAAAAAAAAAAAATATGAAAGGAACAGTTTAAAAGTAAGATTAAAAAAGCAAAAAAATAATAAAGAAAAAAAAAAAACAAAAAAAAAAAAACACCCCTGTCGCCCCCTGCTCTCGCGCTAAGGCGAACGCAAGCGGCGGTCTGTCGTCAAACGTAAACAGCAATTGCACCATGCATGTGAGGTATCACCGCGAAGGCCAGATCGAGTGCAGTAATTTTTCCAGTAGACCTCCTCTGTAAATCTAAAGTGGTAACCTGTAAAGGCTTTTGAAGGCTTTTAAACATGTATTTATTTTGTTGCCACTGCACGTTTGTGCGCAATTTTAAAGCATGTCATGTTTGGTATCCATGTACTCGGCCTAAGATCATCTTTTTTATTTCATCAAACATTTGGGCAATATAGCGTGTTTTAGTGCATTAAAATTAAAAAAAGTGTGTTTTTTCCCCAAAAAATGCGTTTGAAAAATCGCTGCGCAATTACTGTGTGAAAAAAAAAATGAAACACCCACCATTTTAATCTGTAGGGCATTTGCTTTAAAAAAATATATAATGTTTGGGGGTTCAAAGTAATTTTTTTGCAAAAAAAAAAAACTTTTTCATGTAAACAATAAGTGTCAGAAAGGGCTTTGTCTTCAAGTGGTTAGAAGAGTGGGTGATGTGTGACATAAGCTTCTAAATGTTGTGCATAAAATGCCAGGACAGTTCAAAACCCCCCCAAATGACCCCATTTTGGAAAGTAGACACCCCAAGCTATTTGCTGAGAGGCATGTCGAGTCCATGGAATATTTTATATTGCGACACAAGTTGCGGGAAAGAGACAAATTTTTTTTTTTTTTTTTTTTTTTGCACAAAGTTGTCACTAAATGATATATTGCTCAAACATGCCATGGAAATATGTGAAATTACACCCCAAAATACATTCTGCTGCTTCTCCTGAGTACGGGGATACCACATGCGTGAGACTTTTTGGGAGCCTAGCCGCGTACGGGACCCCGAAAACCAAGCACCGCCTTCAGGCTTTCTAAGGGCGTGAATTTTTGATTTCACTCTTCACTGCCTATCACAGTTTCGGAGGCCATGGAATGCCCAGGTGGCACAAAACCCCCCCAAATGACCCCATTTTGGAAAGTAGACACCCCAAGCTATTTGCTGAGAGGTATAGTGAGTATTTTGCAGACCTCACTTTTTGTCACAAAGTTTTGAAAATTGAAAAAAGAAAAAAAAAATGTTTTTTCTTGTCTTTCTTCATTTTCAAAAACAAATGAGAGCTGCAAAATACTCACCATGCCTTTCAGCAAATAGCTTGGGGTGTCTACTTTCCAAAATGGGGTCATTTGGGGGGGTTTTGTGCCACCTGGGCATTCCATGGCCTCCGAAACTGTGATAGGCAGTAAAGAGTGAAATCAAAAATTTTCACCCTTAGAAATCCTGAAGGCAGTGATTGGTTTTCGGGGTCCAGTACGCGGCTAGGCTCCCAAAAAGTCCCACACATGTGGTATCCCCATACTCAGGAGAAGCAGCTAAATGTATTTTGGGGTGCAATTCCACATATGCCCATGGCCTGTGTGAGCAATATATCATTTAGTGACAACTTTATGAAAAAAAAAAAAAAAAAAAGTGTCACTTTCCCGCAACTTGTGTCAAAATATAAAATATTCCATGGACTCAATATGCCTCTCAGCAAATAGCTTGGGGTGTCTACTTTCCAAAATGGGGTCATTTTGGGGGGTTTTGTGCCATCTTGGCATTCCATGGCCTCCGAAACTGTGATAGGCAGTGAAGAGTGAAAGCAAAAATTTACACCCTTAGAAATCCTGAAGGCGGTGATTGGTTTTCGGGGCCCCGTACGCGGCTAGGCTCCCAAAAAGTCCCACACATGTGGTATCCCCATACTCAGGAGAAGCAGCTAAATGTATTTTGGGGTGCAATTCCACATAGGCCCATGGCCTGTGTGAGCAATATATCATTTAGTGACCACTTTTTGTAAATATTTTTTTTTTTTTTGTCATTTTTCAATCACTTGGGACAAAAAAAATAAATATTCAATGGGTTCAAAATGCCTCTCAGCAATTTCCTTGGGGTGTCTACTTTCCAAAATGGGGTCATTTGGGGGGGTTTTGTACTGCCCTGCCATTTTAGCACCTCAAGAAATGACATAGGCAGTCATAAACTAAAAGCTGTGTAAATTCCAGAAAATGTACCCTAGTTTGTAGACGCTATAACTTTTGCGCAAACCAATAAATATACGCTTATTGACATTTTTTTTACCAAAGACATGTGGCCGAATACATTTTGGCCTAAATGTATGACTAAAATTTAGTTTATTGGATTTTTTTTAGAACAAAAAGTAGAAAATATCATTTTTTTTCAAAATTTTCGGTCTTTTTCCGTTTATAGCGCAAAAAATAAAAACCGCAGAGGTGATCAAATACCATCAAAAGAAAGCTCTATTTGTGGGAAGAAAAGGACGCAAATTTCGTTTGGGTACAGCATTGCATGACCGCGCAATTAGCAGTTAAAGCGACGCAGTGCCAAATTGGAAAAAGACCTCTGGTCCTTAGGCAGCATAAAGGTCCGGGGCTCAAGTGGTTAAAGGAAAAAATCTCATTTAAAACTGCTTGCGGGTTTAATGTCATGTCGGGTCATGGCAATATGGATGAAAATCAGTGAGACAAACGGCATGGGTACCCCCCCAGTCCATTACCAGGCCCTTTGGGTCCTGTATGGATATTAAGGGGAACCCCGCACCCAAATTAAAATAAGGAAAGGCCCTATATACTCTGAACAGCAGTATACAGGCGGTGCAAACAAGACAGGGACTGTAGGTTTGTTGTCAAGTAGAATCTCTTTGTAATTTTGAACGGGTACATTTTTAACGTGTTTAGCTCCAGCCAAAAAATCTTTTTTAAGCTTTTTGGAAAACATAGGGAAGGGTTATCACCCCTGTGACATTTGTTTTGCTGTCTTTCCTCCTTTTCAGAAGATTTCACCTCACTTTTTTGTCCCAATGAAAAATGTTTTTTGAAAATTTGGTTTTTTTTGTGGAACAAGGATTGGAAAGCATCAGTGGAAAGGAGAAATTGTTTTCCCATATTAACTCTTACAGGAGAGAATTTCCCTTCCTAGGGGTAGATTTCATCTCACTTCCTGTTGTCTCCTTCCGTTTGCAAGTAGGAGTCGTTTGTAAGTTAGATGTTTGAAAGTAGGGTCCTGCCCTATATACTCAGCAGAAATTTGGGCCTTAGGTGTTGCTATGGCCACAACACTGTAAGCCCTCACAGGGCCCTGCTGTGAAATATTAGATCAAGAATTGTAATTACATGCCCCTGTTGAACAGGAGCTGAAAAATTAGGCCTTAGGCACTGGTGCTGGTGCCACAACACTGCAACCCCTCACAGACACTCTAGTTGGAACGCAGGAACGAGCCCTGCTGCAAAGTATTGCATCAAAAATTGTAATTACACGCCCCTGTTAGACAGGGGCAGAAAAATTGGTCCTTAGGCACTGGTGCTGGTGCCACAACACTGCAACCCCTCACAGACACTCTAGTTGGAACGCAGGAACGAGCCCTGCTGCAAAGTATTGCATCAAAAATTGTAATTACACGCCCCTGTTAGACAGGGGCAGAAAAATTGGGCCTTAGGCACTGGTGCTGGTGCCACAACACTGCAACCCCTCACAGACACTCTAGTTGGAATGCAGGAACGAGCCCTGCTGCAAAGTATTGCATCAAAAATTGTAATTACACGCCCCTGTTAGACAGGGGCAGAAAAATTGGGCCTTAGGCACTGGTGCTGGTGCCACAACACTGCAACCCCTCACAGACACTCTAGTTGGAATGCAGGAACGAGCCCTGCTGCAAAGTATTACATCAAAAATTGTAATTACACGCCCCTGTTAAACAGGGGCTGAAAAATTGTGCCTTAGGCACTGGTGGTGGCGCCCAGAACCAAAAATGTTCTTACAAGCTATCAGCGTGATGATTGAGGAGGAAGAGGATAATTACTCAGGGATAGTCACTCAGCATCAGCATAGGCAGTCTTTGAAGGGATCTGAAAAAAATTATTCAGTTACATCAGCATCAGGTGCTTGGTAGCTGGTGGTGATCCAAGACTGATTCATTTTTATGAAGGTCAGCCGATCGACCGAGTCAGTGGACAGACGCACCCTGTGATCGGTTACCACGCCTCCAGCAGCACTGAATGTGCGTTCCGAAAGAACGCTGGATGCAGGACAGGCCAGTAGCTCAATTGCATACTGTGCAAGCTCTGGCCAGTGATCCATCCTCAAGACCCAGTAACCCAGAGGATTTTTGGTGGGAAAGGTGTCCAAGTCTGATCTTGCCCCTAGGTATTCCTGCACCATGTAAAACAGACGCTGGCGATGGTTGCTGGAACCGATCATACCTTGGGGCTGCGGACCAAAAAATTGTCTGAACGCATCGGTCAGAAGGCCACCTTCTCCACCGCTCCTTCTTTGACTGACCGAAGCCTCAGCAACACGTTGTCCAGAAACAGGAGTTTGTAACCTCCCAGTCTCTGGGAACGCGTTGCACAGACCTTTCTGCAAGGCCTCCCGAAGATGTTTCATCCTCTGCTCCCTCTGCGATGGCAAGATAAGGTCCGCAACCTTACCCTTGTAACGTGGATCAAGGAGGGTTGCCAGCCAGTATTGGTCCTTCTCCTTGATACCACGAATACGAGGATCCTTACGCAGGCTTTGCAGGATCAGGGAGGCCATGCAGCGTAGGTTTGCTGAGGCATTCGGTCCGGAGTCCTCTGGGTCACTAAGGACAACAACGTCCGCAGCCACCTCCTCCCAGCCACGTACAAGTCCATGTGTTCCTTGGGACTGATCCCTTAAAGACTGCTGATGCTGAGCGCCAGGCTCCACCTCCATACTGACACAATCTTCCTCCTCCTCCTCCTCCTCCTCGTCCTCTTCCTGTGTGATCGGCGGGCACGCAGGAACACTGTCTGGATAAAGGGGGCCTTGAGAGCTAAGGAAGTCCTCCTCTTCCTGCCTCTGTTCTGCCTCAAGTGCCCTGTCCATTATTCCACGCAGCGTGTGCTCCAACAGGTGGACAAGGGGGACAGTGTCACTGATGCATGCACTGTCAGTGCTCACCATCCTCGTGGCCTCCTCGAATGGTGACAGGACAGTGCATGCATCCCTGATCATGGCCCACTGGCGTGGGGAAAAAAAACCAAGGTCCCCTGACCCTGTCCTGGTGCCATAGTCGCACAGGTACTCATTGATGGCCCTCTGCTGCGTGTGCAGCCGCTGCAGCATGGCCAACGTTGAGTTCCACCTGGTGGGCATGTCACAGATTAGGCGGTTCTTGGGCAGGTTAAACTCCTTTTGGAGGTCCGTCAGCCGAGCACTGGCATTATATGACCGGCGGAAATGCACACAGACTTTCCTGGCCTGCCTCAGGACATCCTGTAAGCCCGGGTACCTGCCCAAGAACCGCTGCACCACCAAGTTAAGGACGTGAGCCAAACAGGGCACATGGGTCAGTTGTCCCTGTCGGAGGGCAGAGAGGAGGTTGGTGCCATTGTCGCAAACCACCATTCCTGCCTTAAGTTGGCGTGGCGTCAACCACCTCTGAACCTGCCCCTGCAGAGCTGACAGAACCTCTGCCCCAGTGTGGCTCCTGTCCCCCAAGCACACCAGCTCAAGCACCGCATGGCATCTTTTGGCCTGCGTACTTGCGTAGCCCCTTGAACGCCTACGGAGCACCGCTGGTTCCGAGGAAGAGGCCATGGAGGAAGAAGAAGAGGAGGGGGTGGAGGAGAGAGGTGTGTCACAATCAGCATTTTGGAGGCGTGGTGGCGGAACAACCTCCAACACTACTGCACCTTGTCCTGCATCCTTCCCAGCTGCCAGCAGAGTCACCCAATGCGCCGTGAAACTTAAGTAACGTCCCTGTCCATGCCTGCTGGACCATGAGTCAGCGGTAATATGCACCTTACCGCTGACCGCCCTGTCCAGCGAGGCATGGACATTGCCTTCCACATGCCGGTAGAGAGCCGGAATCGCCTTCCGTGAGAAAAAGTGGCGTTTGGGTACCTGCCACTGAGGAACCGCACATTCCACAAACTCACGGAAGGGGGCAGAGTCTACCAACTGAAAAGGCAGCAGTTGAAGTGCTAGCAATTTTGCCAAGCTAGCATTCAACCGCTGGGCATGTGGATGGCTGGGAGCAAACTTCTTTCGGCGGTGCAGCAGCTGGGGCAGGGAAATTTGCCTGGTACAATCTGACGTCGGTGTACCAAAAGCAGATTGCCCACAAGTACTTGGCTGTGACACACCTAATTCTACACCTTCATTCCTCTCACTGCAGGTCTCAGAGAGGACTGAAGGTCTAGTGGGGTTGGAAATCTCAGCTGATGAGGAGCAAGGAGAGATCCTCTTTGTTCTTTGGTGTGGGTCTTTTAGATATGCTTGCCAACGAACTGCATGGTAGGTCAACATATGTCTGGTCAAGCATGTGGTACCCAAGCGGGAGATGTTTTGGCCACGCGAGATACGCTTGAGACATATGTTGCAAATAGCAGCGGTGCGATCTGATGCACTCGTCTCAAAAAAGGCCCACACCAAAGAACTTTTTGAATAACGCGCAGAGACTGCAGCGCCCTGCACATGTGGAGCTTTGGGGTGTGATGCAGTCAATGTGCTGCCCTTAGGCTGGCCCCTGGAGGGCATCCTGCCTCGTTGGTGATGTGCCGCCTCCTCCTCCTCCTCCTCTCTCCTATCAGGCACCCACGTTGAGTCAGTGACCTCATCATCCCCTCCCTCCTCATCACTGGAGCAAACCTGGCAGTATGCTGCAGCAGGGGGAGCATGACTGCCAGATTGCTGTCCTTCTTGGGCACCCCCTCTGTCCGTGCTCATGTTACTGCCTTCATCGAGCTCAGTATCATCATCAGAGCCTTCCAAACGCTGGGCATCCTCCTGGAGCATGTACCCAACACTGTGGTCAAACAGTTCGAGGGAATCCTCAGGAGGACATGGTGGAGCTAGGGAAGGAGTCACTGATGACATTGAGCTGAGGGAAGAGGCCGCTGCTTTGCCAGACAAAGCACCCTGGGCATGGGTGAGAGAGGATGAGGAGGATGAGGACGGCTTGGTCATCCACTAGACCAAGTCTTCCGCATGTTGCGGCTCAACACGGCCAGCTGCCGAAAAAAAGGCCAAGCGTGTCCCATGGCCACGTGCTGATGAGGATGCACCGTCTCCACGACCAGCACTAGACACAGAGCCTGCTTGCCCTCTCTTATTGGCTTGTGACTGTCTGCCTCTCCTTCTTGGCCTTCCAGACATACTAATGGCCTGTAGCTGCACTAAGCTGGGATAGAACACCTGTAATTTTCTTCAGGTAGCTTTATATACTGTAACCAGACAAGCCTGCCTGTCAGTAGGAAGATAACAGGAACGGATCTAGCTGAACACTGTGAGCAGGACGCACTGCACTAAATGTAAATAGCAGGAACGGATCTAGCTGAACACTGTGAGCAGGACGCACTGACTGCACTAAATGTAAATAGCAGGAACGGATCTAGCTGAACACTGTGAGCAGGACGCACTGACTGCACTAAATGTAAATAGCAGGAACGGATCTAGCTGAACACTGTGAGCAGGACGCACTGCACTAAATGTAAATAGCAGGAACGGATCTAGCTGAACACTGTGAGCAGGACGCACTGACTGCACTAAATGTAAATAGCAGGAACAGATCTAGCTGAACACTGTGAGCAGGACGCACTGACTGCACTAAATGTAAATAGCAGGAACGGATCTAGCTGAACACTGTGAGCAGGACGCACTGCACTAAATGTAAATAGCAGGAACAGATCTAGCTGAACACTGTGAGCAGGACGCACTGACTGCACTAAATGTAAATAGCAGGAACAGATCTAGCTGAACACTGTGAGCAGGACGCACTGACTGCACTAAATGTAAATAGCAGGAACGGATCTAGCTGAACACTGTGAGCAGGACGCACTGCACTAAATGTAAATAGCAGGAACAGATCTAGCTGAACACTGTGAGCAGGACGCACTGCACTAAATGTAAATAGCAGGAACGGATCTAGCTGAACACTGTGAGCAGGACGCACTGCACTAAATGTAAATAGCAGGAACAGATCTAGCTGAACACTGTGAGCAGGACGCACTGCACTAAATGTAAATAGCAGGAACAGATCTAGCTGAACACTGTGAGCAGGACGCACTGCACTAAATGTAAATAGCAGGAACGGATCTAGCTGAACACTGTGAGCAGGACGCACTGACTGCACTAAATGTAAATAGCAGGAACGGATCTAGCTGAACACTGTGAGCAGGACGCACTGACTGCACTAAATGTAAATAGCAGGAACGGATCTAGCTGAACACTGTGAGCAGGACGCACTGACTGCACTAAATGTAAATAGCAGGAACGGATCTAGCTGAACACTGTGAGCAGGACGCACTGCACTAAATGTAAATAGCAGGAACAGATCTAGCTGAACACTGTGAGCAGGACGCACTGCACTAAATGTAAATAGCAGGAACGGATCTAGCTGAACACTGTGAGCAGGACGCACTGCACTAAATGTAAATAGCAGGAACAGATCTAGCTGAACACTGTGAGCAGGACGCACTGCACTAAATGTAAATAGCAGGAACAGATCTAGCTGAACACTGTGAGCAGGACGCACTGCACTAAATGTAAATAGCAGGAACAGATCTAGCTGAACACTGTGAGCAGGACGCACTGCACTAAATGTAAATAGCAGGAACGGATCTAGCTGAACACTGTGAGCAGGACGCACTGACTGCACTAAATGTAAATAGCAGGAACGGATCTAGCTGAACACTGTGAGCAAGACGCACTGCACTAAATGTAAATAGCAGGAACAGATCTAGCTGAACACTGTGAGCAGGACGCACTGCACTAAATGTAAATAGCAGGAACAGATCTAGCTGAACACTGTGAGCAGGACGCACTGCACTAAATGTAAATAGCAGGAACGGATCTAGCTGAACACTGTGAGCAGGACGCACTGCACTAAATGTAAATAGCAGGAACAGATCTAGCTGAACACTGTGAGCAGGACGCACTGCACTAAATGTAAATAGCAGGAACAGATCTAGCTGAACACTGTGAGCAGGACGCACTGCACTAAATGTAAATAGCAGGAACGGATCTAGCTGAACACTGTGAGCAGGACGCACTGACTGCACTAAATGTAAATAGCAGGAACGGATCTAGCTGAACACTGTGAGCAAGACGCACTGCACTAAATGTAAATAGCAGGAACAGATCTAGCTGAACACTGTGAGCAGGACGCACTGCACTAAATGTAAATAGCAGGAACAGATCTAGCTGAACACTGTGAGCAGGACGCACTGCACTAAATGTAAATAGCAGGAACGGATCTAGCTGAACACTGTGAGCAGGACGCACTGCACTAAATGTAAATAGCAGGAACGGATCTAGCTGAACACTGTGAGCAGGACGCACTGCACTAAATGTAAATAGCAGGAACGGATCTAGCTGAACACTGTGAGCAGGACGCACTGACTGCACTAAATGTAAATAGCAGGAACAGATCTAGCTGAACACTGTGAGCAGGACGCACTGCACTAAATGTAAATAGCAGGAACAGATCTAGCCTAATCTATCTAACTCAAATCAAATGACACTGTCTGTCTCTCTCTCTATCAGCACACCGGAACACACTACACAGGGCCGCCGTGTAGGCGGCCTTATATAGTGTGGGGCGTGTACTAAATCCCCTGAGCCATAATTGGCCAAAGCCACCCTGGCTTTGGCCAATTACAGCTCTCTCTACTGACGGCGCTGTGATTGGCCAAGCATGCGGGTCATAGTGCATGCTTGGCCAATCATCAGCCAGCAATGCACTGCGATGCCGCAGTGAATTATGGGCCGTGACGCGCCACACGAATTTGGCGCGAACGGCCCATAACGTTCGCAATTCGACGGACGGTCGAACAGCCGATGTTCGAGTCGAACATGGGTTCGACTCGAACACGAAGCTCATCCCTAGTGGGTGCCATTCATCGGCCTGTCCTTACCCATTGTTGCCTTATGACAATTATTCTGGTCACCTTTGGATGGCTATCCCAGGACGTTTTCTTGTTGTTTTTTATGCCCTGTGAAGAAAATCTCATACCAATTTCATCTACATTGGCCCTGGCGTGCTCTCCCTGCGATCTATTGCCGCCTTTGGTGTTGGTACTCCTCCTTATATTCATTTTAGAACTTCCAGCAGTACCTATTAGATTGGTTACAACATATACATATGCTACATATGCTTTTATAGCTCCTGAAGAAGCAGAAAAGCGAAACATGTCAAGCAACAAGCATTGTGATTGATACAGTAGCTATTTATGTGTATCTTTTATGAAATTATTTTATGAAATGCAGGCAGCCCTGTGTTTCTTTTAAGATCTTGGATTCAAATAAAGATTTCTTTGTTTGCGGCACCATCTGTGGCGGCTAGTGCTCAAATTTTTTATTTTTTTTTGGGGGGGGGGGGGGGGCGCAATCAAACTGAACAATTCTGACAAATACTTTGAAAAAAAACATCAATTGCAGCCTCACTGTGCCTATCATATTCAGCCACTTTGCCCTTCAAATGCAGCCACTGTGCCATCAATTGCAGCCACTGTGCCCAGCAAATACAGCCACTGTGCCCATCATGTGCAGCCACTGTGCCCACCAAATACAGTCACTGTGCCCATCATGTGCAGCCACTGTGCCCACCAAATACAGCCACTGTGCCCATCATATGCAGCCACTGTGCCCATCATATGCAGCCACTGTGCTCATCAAATACAGCCACTGTGCCCATCATATGCAGCCACTGTGCCCATCAAATGAAGCCACTGTGTCCATCATATGTAGCCACTGTGCCCATCAAATGCAGCCACTGTGCCCATCAAATGCAGCCACTGTGCCCATCATATGCAGCCACTGTGCCCATCATATGCAGCCACTGCGCCCATCAAATACAGCCACTTTGCCATCAAATGCAGCCACTGTGCCCATCAAATACAGCCGCTGTGCCCATCAAATACAGCCCCTGTGCCCATCATATGCAGCCACTGTGCCCAGCATATGCAACCACTGTGCCCATCTTGTGCAGCCACTTTGCCCACCAAATACAGTCACTGTGCCATCATATGCAGCCACTGTGCCCACCAACCCCCCCCCACTCGCGGGGCTCGCGTCTCTGGCAGCACCCCCAACCCCCCCCACGCGCGGCTCTGACAGATGGGACTTACCGCAGCAGGTCCTCTCCAATGCACCAGTGCAGCGGTGACTTCCGCTCCAGCATGTGTCTCCTGCACTCCTCTTTCTAAGCACCAGGCATCCAATAGGGTGGTCTGGTGCTTTGGCCAATCAGGAAACTGGTCTGACACCCTGCCTCCTGATTGGCAGGGAGGAAGGTTAGTGTGAAAATCAATTGGGTGGGATCAGGGCGCACTCTCTGTGCCCCAAGCCCACCCTATTTTGAAGCCTATTAGAGCCTCTGGCTCTAATCAGGTGCTTCAAAAAGTACCACCCCCTCCCGCCCCGCCATAGAAATCCATGCGTCCGGCGTCCAGGACCCATGTGAACGGGCCGCCACTGGGCACCATAAAAATCCCCTTCTTACTTTTTCAAAAAATTCCATAGAAGCTGAAGCTCCCCTGCCTCCCTTTCATCTGGCTGAGAGCTCCCAAGGGTAAGAGTGTCAAGAGTTTTTTTTTTTTTTGGTGTGTTCAAATATTTGAAAGGTAAAACCTTAAGGACCAAAAAAAAACAAATTTTTCCGCTGTACCGCTACGCATGTTACAGTAACACTAAATTCTGGTTTAAAAAATGTATTCAAGTATGTATTCTTAACTCTAATGCCCCGTACACACGGTCGGACTTTGTTCGGACATTCCGACAACAAAATCCTAGGATTTTTTCCGACGGATGTTGGCTCAAACTTGTCTTGCATACACACAGTCACACAAAGTTGTCGGAAAATCCGATCATTCTGAACGCAGTGATGTAAAACACGTACGTCGGGACTATAAACGGGGCAGTGGCCAATAGCTTTCATCTCTTTATTTATTCTGAGCATGCGTGGCACTTTGTCCGTCGGATTTGTGTACACACAATCGGAATTTCCGACAACGGATTTTGTTGTCGGAAAATTTTATATCCTGCTCTCAAACTTTGTGTGTCGGAAAATCCGATGGAAAATGTGTGATGGAGCCTACACACGGTCGGAATTTCCGACAACAAGGTCCTATCACACATTTTGCGTCGGAAAATCCGACCGTGTGTACGGGGCAAAAGAAGTAACTTCCATTGCTCTCAACCTCCTCCAAATCCCCAAACTCATTTTTTATTTTCTGCTTCTGTGATGTGACTTCCTGTTAGAGGGTGGCAGTGCTGGGACAAGGCCATTTGGTGCCCAGGGCGAAGATGGCAAACTGCGCCCCCCCCCCCCCCGTTTTTAATTCAGATATCCCCGCACAAAGTCAAGGACGTCGTATGACAACCGGCGGGCGGGAAGTGGTTAAAACGTTTTTTTTTTTTTAACACAAAGTTGTCCATTTATACAATATTTCTAACACATAACATGTACATACCAAAAATGACACCCTAAAATAGATTCTTCTACTCCTCCTGAGTACGGCGATACCACATGTGTGAGACTTCCACAGCCTGGCCACATACAGAGGCCGTGTACAGCCGAGTATGGCTGGGTATAACTGAGCATGGCTGGGTATAACTGAGCATGGCTGGGTATCACCGAGTATTGCAGAGTATGGCTGGGTATGGCAGGGTATTGCAGAGTATGGAGGGGTATTGCAGATTATTGCGGGGTATTGCAGAGTATGGCGGAGTATTGCAGAGTATTGCAGAGTATGGCAGAGTATTGCAGAGTATGGCAGAGTATGGCAGAGTATGGCAGAGTATGGCAGAGTATGGCTGGGTATTGCACAGTGTTGTGGGGTATTGCAGAGTATTGCGGGGTATTGCAGAGTATTGCACAGTGTTGTGGGGTATTGCAAAGTATTGCGGGGTATTGCAGAGTATTTCGGGGTATTGCAGAGTATTGCACAGTGTTGTGGGGTATTGCAAAGTATTGCGGGGTATTGCAGAGTATGACAGGGTATTGCAGAGTATGGCAGGGTATTGCAGAGTATGGCGGGGTATTGCAGAGTATGGCGGGGTATCGCCGAGTATCACAGAGTATGGCTAGGTATTGCAGGGTATTGTACGGTATTGCAGAGTATTGTGGGGTATTGCAGAGTATTGCGGGGTATTGCAGAGTATTGCGGGGTATTGCAGAGTATTGCACAGTGTTGTGGGGTATTGCAAAGTATTGCGGGGTATTGCAAAGTATTGCAGAGTATTGCGGGGTATCGCCGAGTATCACAGAGTATGGCTGGGTATTGCAGGGTATTGTACGGTATTGCAGAGTATTGCGGGGTATTGCAGAGTATTGCACAGTGTTGTGGGGTATTGCAGAGTATTGCAGAGTATTGCGGGTATTGCAGAGTATTGCGGGGTATTGCAGAGTATTGCGGGGTATTGCAGAGTATTGCAGAGTATTGCACAGTGTTGTGGGGTATTGCAGAGCATTGCGGGGTATTGCAGAGCATTGCGGGGTATTGCAGAGTATTGCGGGGTATTGCAGAGTATTGCGGGGTATTGAAGAGTATTGCGGGGTATTGCAGAGTATTGAAGAGTATTGCGGGGTATTACGGGGTACTGCACAGTGTTGTGGGGTATTGAAGAGTATTGCGGGGTATTGCAGAGTATTGCGGGGTATTGCAGAGTATTGTGGGGTATTGCAGAGTATTGAAGAGTATTGAAGAGTATTGCGGGGTACTGCACAGTGTTGTGGGGTATTGCAGAGTATTGAAGAGTATTGCGGGGTATTGCAGAGTATTGCGGGGTATTGTGGGGTACTGCACAGTGTTGCGGGGTATTGCAGAGTATTACGGGGTATTGCGGGGCATTGCAGAGTATTGCAGAGTATTCTGGGGCATTGCAGAGTATTGCACAGTATTCTGGGGCATTGCAGAGTATTGCACAGTATTCTGGGGCATTGCAGAGTATTGTGGGGCATTGCAGAGCATTAGGGATGGCAACCTCGCCTCAGCCTCCTCCCCTCCCCCAATCCAGCCATTTATTAATCTGTTTTTGAGTGTTTACTTACACAAGTTCAGACTCAGAACACTGGCACACAGTGGCACTGCAATCTTCTACCTTCGCTTCCTTCCAGAATCCAGAAGCAGCTACTAGAGCCAGCCAGCCAGGCAGGCAGGCAGCAGCTCCTCAGCTCGGCTCGGCTCCTTGAGGTAACAGCGCGCCGACACCGCTCCCGCCTCCCTGCGCTCCTCTGCGTCCTCCCACCTCGCCTCCGGCCGTGAGTGACGTCACGGCGCTGGCAGGGACTACGGGACTTCTCCGTAGGGGAGTATTGTGCTGAGGGAAGGGAGGATGCAGGAGCGCGCAAAGTCGGCAATTTGTACAGTGCCGCTGGGCGCTGTAAATGCACTGTAAACAGTAGTTGTATTGTACACACTGGCGGACGGCGGCCGTGACAGAACTTCACCTGCAGGCTGCGCCCCCTCCCCCCATAGCAAATGGTACCGCCCAGGGCACGTGTCCCTTCCGCCCCTGCCTTGTACCGGCCCTGGAGGGTGGCTATGTTCATTTTCCATGGTCCTGAAATTTTACTCGCTCCAGAGATGGACTATGGACTATGGGATGTGTAGTATACATAGAGCAGTGTACATGACTGCAACTAATGTTTATTGTTCATTCCAAACAAACTTAAGTGTGGGGAACAAACAAAGCAACAGTTGGCTAGATGCTAGAGATATATTATTGATTCCGTTTCTAGGATGGGAAGCGGAAGGGATTGTGAACAACTGTTGAGCTGGAAAAAGGTAGAATGGATCCATAAATTAACCCTATCTCACCAGGCATCTCTTTAAAAAGTTCTGAATGCCGGAAGGGGGGAAATATCTGCCGATCACGTGACCACTGTGATTGGCTGTCACAGTGGTCACATGATCGGGAGCCAGTCCTGCCAGCTACTGATCATTAGCAGGGACCAACAACTGTCTGACATCTCAGTCTCTGTGCACAGTAAATCGGCTGCCCATATATGCATATGTACGGCATGTGTGTGTTTAAAACCTACCCTTTTGCCAACACACATTTGTGTTCTGGGAAGGGTAGAGGTTAAACACACACTGAATCCACTCCTTCCAACTCCGGACACAGAGATTTTGGGAAGTGAAATCAATTGTTGGATCACTGTATTGTACTTTAAAAATCAGTACTTTATGCCCAATAGTGCAGCTCTCACTGTACCTCGACCCACTCTGGATATAGGACTGCAGACTTGTGTCGTTGGGACATCGTTGGGTGTTGTTGTTTTCCAGCCCCTCTCTCTCCTAGTCCATCCACAAACGTTGTGTATTCTGTGAATTCCCTACCTGCACTTTGCTTCGCAGCGCTGGGGCTTTGGTTCTGATTTTCTTACTTGGATTGCAGCTTTATAGCTCCTCCACAGCACTCATTAAATACTCAGGCTTCTATTTCGCAGTCACTAGGGGCAGGAGACAGGGGTGCCCCCTTTCGCTGTTCTTGTTTGTTCTGATTGAACCATTAGTCCAAGTTATTAGGCTTCTTTTGGATGTGACAGGGATTGAGGTAGCAGGATATCATCACACATGCTGTCTTTTCCCAGAACATGCCTTAATAATGTTGACAATATCCATGAACTCTCTCCCCAAATCACATGTCTCATCTGATGCATTTTGGTAATCTATCAGGCTTGTACATCAACAAAGCCAAGTCGAAGGTCTCTCCTTGCCCACAGCAACCGTAGAGATGCTTCGGAGCTCCTTTGGTTTCTCCTGGACCTCTTCCACCTTTCCCTACCTGGGAGTTCACCGTACTCCAACCTACAACGCTCTCTACCAGGTGAACTATCCTAAACTGTTTAATTACTTGACCTCACGTCCTATCTTCTAGGAAAAGCATCAACTCATGGATCGGAAGTATTACAACTGTGAAGATGACGCTGATCCCTAAATTTTTGTATTTTGCAAGAGTCTTGCCAGTGGCCAGCCCATCTTATAGTTTGCATACCCTCTAACAGTACATTCTTCGATTTGTTTGGAAGGGTACCTTTCCTACCTTTCCCCACGTCGCAAAAGCCATTCTATGTAAGTGTAAACTCTCAGGTGGCCTCGGCCTGCCTCTCCTGCAACGCTACAATCTGGCGGAACAAACCACACAGCTTGCACTCTGGTAATCCCTTAGGAGGGTTTCTTTTTGAGTCTCCTTATGCCGCGTACACACGGTCGTACTTTTCGTCTACAAAAGTCAGACAGCCTGTCCGACAGACTTCCGGCAGACTTTCGGTGGACTTGCGGCGGACTTGCGGCCTACTTTCTAACGAACGGACTTGCCTACACACGACCACACAAAAGTCGGTCGGATTCGTACGTGATGACGTACACCGGACTAAAATAAGGAAGTTCATAGCCAGTAGCCAATAGGTGCCCTAGCGTGGCTTTTTGTCCGTCGGACTAGCACACAGACGAGCGGATTTCGGGGTCCGTCGTAGTTACGAAGTAAAGTTTTAAAGCATGTTTCAAATCTAAAGTACGTCGGATTTGAGGCTAAAAAAGTCAGTTGAAAGTCCGGAGAAGCCCACACACGATCGGATTACCAGCCAGCTTTAGTCCGTCAGCGTCCGTTGGACTTTTGTAGACGAAAAGTACGACCGTGTGTACGCGGCATTAGAGGCCGACCTTTGCAATAGATTTCCAACGTATCTCCATAAACAATCTTCTCTGTGCCTTCTGCGTTCCATAAATGGCTATTCCTGGTTACTCAGTCCTTACTGGATTTTGATATTCTTCCTTTTGAAACCCTCAAAAATAACTATAAGCTGGATGCTAGAGACCATTTTCCTCTATCTCCAAATCAAACATTTTTTGCAGTCACGTATTCAGTAAGCCAATGATCTCTCCTCTCTGAGCGCTTTCGAGTGCATTCTTGAACAGCCTGGATGGCCCTGGCCTTATATCACTGGAGTATTCCTTGCTTTCCTCATCAACAGCAACCACCCTCCCCTCCTGCAAATGGGATACTGACTTGGAAAACTACAATCTGGAGGAAGACTGGGCTACGATGGAGTCCTATGTGGCCAAAAGCTCCTCTAATGTGCTGGTTGAGGAAGCAGACTACAAGGTCCATCTGCTCTGGTATTTTGTTCCCCTGAGTTTTTCACAAGTGATTCCAACTCAGTCCCCACAATGCTTTTGCAATTGCTGGGTGGATGAATCCTCCAGACACATATGGGGGGACTGCCCAAAAGTGCATAGGTTTTGGATTACAGTCTACCAAATGCTGAACACAATCATGAGTAAATTCTTTTGTGGAAATCTTATGATGCTCTCCTGCTTAGGCAGCCCGAACAATGCATGAACACTCAATTGGGGATAGTTACATGCAGCCTCGCTGCAACGAAAAGAGTCTTAGCATATGCCTATAAAACCCAGACCGAATGATGACCTTTGAAAAAATGGCAGCCTGCCAACATGATAATAACTAAGCTAAGTTTCTTAGGATATTGGGAACCATGGATTGAGTCCTGTGTGCCACCTTCTTTTGACCCGGAATCGCTGTTTTTGTAAGGGCGTGGAGGCGTGACGGTGCCTGGGTGTCGGAGTCTTCTTTTTCCCATCCCCTCCTTCTTTCCCTCCCACCCTTCCTTTCCTACATTCCTTTCTTGTGAGTTCTCCCTTTCCCGCTTTCTCTCCTGACCCTGGCTTCCCCCTCCCCAGTTTTCTTGTTTGCCATTTATGGGGGTGAGGGGTGGTCTTGTACGCCATTGAAGATGTTATACTCAGTAACCTTTTTTTATGGTTACAGTTCCGCAACATAACTTCCCTTATTTGTTGCCCTCCGAAGCATGAGGCACACCACTTTTTTGTGTATTAACTCTTTTATATTATCATCTAATTCAATGCCCTGGTCCATTTATGTTTGAACTATGTAATGCCTTCTTAGGTTATTCTCCAGTGTCACAGTGGCTTCTGTAAGTTTTATGATCTACCACATATCATTCGGCTTGTCATACATAATCTCGAAAATAATAAAAATTTATTGAAGGAAAGAAAAACATACGTTGAACTGCGTGCAGCTTAAGTGCACAAGTGTGAATGGGCTCTTAAAGGGATTTGATTTTCTTGGAAGGTATTTGGATTTGTGCCTGTAAGGAGACAAAAAGGAAGTCAGATTTCTAGATTCCTAGACTGCATACTGCATGCAATTATCAGCCAGCCCCCCATCCAAGGTGGATTCTTCCCGTGCCTCCGGCACAAGTCAAGACAGGATCCTTCCAGCTAGGTGGGCGTGGTGGTTCACCTTTACCAGAAGTGAGCCCTGCAGGCATTGGGATGTCATAAGATAACCTGACTTTCCATTCCCAGGAACTTCCACCTGCCTTTCTTCAAAAACATGACACAACTACAAGCACAGCTGTGATTGTGTGATAACGGCTTACAAAGAAGCCATGCAAATGACACATTCCTCAGTTGCTGTCAACCCTCTAATGCTGCACTCTTAATCAAGAACATACATGTACTGGGGCAAATTGTCACTTACAAATTTGGAATTATATTTAAAGTATATGTCTGAGCAAAAAACAAAAAAACAAAAAAAAAAAACGTTGAGTCACTTATGGTCGCCTGCTTTTCCTTTTAACGTCGCAGGTCCTCTTTAAATTGGTTCCCCATACCTTTGGACTTCTGTGGTTTGGTTCCATCTATCAAGTAAGTTTACCTGACAACCATGTGAAGTATGTCCCTACTGGGATATTGAACCAACTACTGATGTATTGACTCCGCCATACTTGGCTCCACTTTGTATATGTCCACCTGTGACCACGTTAAGCAGTGTTCTGTGGAGCTGGTTATATCCAGTTTCATATACTCTACAAACTTATATTGGTATCATGTTAAATATGTTCTGCCTTTTCTTCTTTTTGTGGTTTTTACACTTATGTATAATTTTTGACATTAGGCCATTGTCCCTTGAACTACCCCCTGGCCGCTGAGTCGCCTGGGGAAGTCCCCAGTGTGTCTGTATATATCTGGTCTCCATTTAGCACATTGTGAGTTATTTTGTATCCCAGAATGTCATTTTGTCCAATAGGTATTTCTTGTTTTTTGTTTTCATTTTACTTGTTGGCTGTTATTTACTTTGCAGAATCTATCCATCTCATTGTTTGTTTTTTAAAAAAAAACCCTGAAGAAGACTTTCAAAGTTGAAACGCGTTGGGGTCCCTTTTGTCATTCATGTCTTTTGTTGGATAGAGATTCTCTTTTTTTCTGTATATGTGATTATGTATATGCAAATGTTATGAATTTTAACAAACACATTTGGTTTTTAAGCAATTGTATAATAAACTTTTTGTATTTTATTACAACATTGGTTTTCAATGGTGCCTAAAAAATCCTTTCCATAGTATTGCTCTTTCTGTCAACAGTGTTGTGAATTATTCCAAAGGTCTGCCCTTCTGGACTGCAGATCACCACCCCCTTATGAGATGACGATGAGGAGAGGTGTGTTCTGTCCAGCAAAGGAAAACTGGACAGGGATGACAAGGGCTGGGACAAGGGGTGGGCAGGAGGGGCAGCTACCATAAGAGCAGTAGCTAGATCTGTGCCTAAGACTAAATCAGTGGCTGATGGTTGGCAGGCCATGGTTTCATGTCTGCTCTGACAGCTACTGCTGTCACACCGTGCTCTGACATGCCTACTCTCCAGCCCATCCACCCACAGCTGACATGAAAAATATACTGTGCATGCGCAACTATCTTTTAGCTGCTAGAATGCAAGCAATTAGACATGCATGTGCAGTGCACACTCCATGCAAGCCCGATCAAGGGGGCAGAGAAGGGGAGCAATGAGGTACACCCATTCTACGTCATGTATTAGCAGCGTTGGAGGGGGACGTAGTTCTACATTCTTGCCCTGGGTGCTGAATGAATCTGTCCCGGTACATTTACTGACAACACTGCTAGGAATTTCAGTGGCGCAGAGGCACAATGTTGTCAGCTCAAACAGGAAGTTGCGAGCTCACTATACGACACTGGACTAAGGAACAGACACTAATTCTCTCCAAATTATGCATCATGTGATGTCATCACTCATGCAAACGGCTTGTGTTGTCTGATTCTAAAAGGATTAAGCATCTGTTACACAACGCCAAGCATTTTTTTTATTGCTTTCAACATTTTCATAAAGGAATTTACACAATGCGGATCTTCCCCTGCTTTTATTCCATGAAGGTGATGAGACCCTGGAAGGAGAAAAAAACGGGATCATTTCCAAAGAGTGTAAGAACAAGCACTGGTTGACCTTTTTTATTGTTTAAACAGGTCAGTAGGTTTTGGTAAGTTTATCTTCATATGGGGATTTACAGTTGATGGACACATAGGAGAGAACCTTTGGAAGAAATGCCCCATTGTGTTAATGGATTGTTGTCTTCTGGCACACTTTTTCAAGAGCATTTTTAATGGGGATCAATGAATTTTTTATTACTTATGGACACTGGACTGTATTTATTCTTCATGGTACTTTAATTTGTATTGATATTTAGTTATGATTTTGTATATTAGATTCATATATTGTGATTTTTGCATGCTAGATATTATAAATTTGTGATTTGTGCACTTTTCTTTTGAGGGATTATATAGAAGAGCGCTGTATGCATATATTTAACTTGCACATTTTTACCCGTATAACCCTCATTACTTCCTCTCTCTGGGTAAACATTTCAAATAACACAGAAAATTACCTTGCACAGAAGTGCATTGCAGGAAACACACAAGGACCCAGACACTCCTAGTTATGTCATGGTATGGGACATGTCACAGACTTTACATATTTGTACATGTGATAAATGTTACTGTGTCAGTTTCTATTTTTGAGGGCCCCTTGACAACTTATTATGTTGTGATTGTCATATGTGGCTGTGCTTTGGTTAAAAAAGTGAAATCACTAATATAAGGCCTACCGAAGGAATGTCACTGGTCTCTAGTGAATAGAAAGGCTGCTTTCTCATGAATATGAAGAATCTTGTTGATGTCACTGGTCTCTAGTAAATTGTTAGGCTGTGTTCTCATGAATATGAAGGTCTCAGTGATGTCTCTAGTGAATGAATAAGCTGTGTTCTCATGAATATGAAGGTCTCAGTGATGTCACTGGTCTATAGTGAATAGATAGGGTGTGTTTTTATGAATATGGAGGTTCTCAGTGATATCACTGGTTTCTAGTGAATGGATAGGCTGTGTTCTCATGAATATGAAGGGTCTCAATGATGTCATTGGTCTCTAGTGAATGGATAGGCTGTGCCCTCATAAATATGAAGGTCTCAGTGATGTCTCCAGTCTCTAGTGAATGGATAGGCTGTGTTCTCATGAATATGAAGGTCTCAGTGATGTCACTGGTCTCTAGTGAATGGATAGGCTGTGTTCTCATGAATATGAAGGTCTCAGTGATGTCACTGGTCTCTAGTGAATGGATAGGCTGTGTTCTCATAAATATGAAGGGTCTCGGTAATGTCACTGGTCTCTAGTGACTGGATAGGCGAGTGAAGCCGATGGTCTCTAGGGAATGGATGGGCTGCATTCTTGAAAATATGAAGCGTGTCAAAGATGTCACTGGTCTCTAGATAATTAATAGACTGCATTCTAGTGAATATGAAGGGTCTCAGTGATGTCACTGGTCTTTTAGATAATGGATAGACTGCATTTTCATGAATATGAAGAGTCTCAATGATGCCACTGATCTCTAGTGAATGGATGGGCTGCGTTCCTATGAATATGAAGGGTCTTGATGATGTCACTGGTCTCTAGTGAATGTATAGGCTGTGTTCTCATGAATATGAAGGGTCTTAGTGATGTCACTGGTCTCTAGATAATGGTTAGGCTGCATTCTCATGAATATGAAGAGTCACAGTGATGTCAATGATCTCTAGGGAATGGATGGGCTGCATTCTCATGAATATGAAGGTTCTTAATAGTGTCACTGGTCTCTAGATAATGGATAGGCTGCATTCTCATGAATATGAAGGGTCTTAATGGTGTCACTGGTCTCTAGATAATGGATAGGCTGCATTCTCATGAATATGAAGAGTCACAGTGATGTCAATGATCTCTAGGGAATGGATGGGCTGCATTCTCATGAATATGAAGGTTCTTAATAGTGTCACTGGTCTCTAGATAATGGATAGGCTGCATTCTCATGAATATGAAGGGTCTTAATGGTGTCACTGGTCTCTAGATAATGGATAGGCTGCATTCTCATGAATATGAAGGGTCTTAATGGTGTCACTGGTCTCTAGATAATGGATAGGCTGCATTCTCATGAATATGAAGGGTCTTAATGGTGTCACTGGTCTCTAGATAATGGATAGGCTGCATTCTCATGAATATGAAGGGTCTTAATGGTGTCACTGGTCTCTAGATAATGGATAGGCTGCATTCTCATGAATATGAAGGGTCTTAATGGTGTTACTGGTCTCTAGAGAATGGATAGGCTGCATTCTCATGGATATTAAGGTCTCAGTGATGTCACTGGTCTCTGGTGAATGGATAGGCTGTGTTCCAGTGGATGGATAGGCTGTGTTCCCTTGTATTTGAAGAGTCTTGGTGATGACACTGTTCTCTAGTGGATGGACAGGCTGTGTTCTCATGAATTTGAAGGGTTTTAGTGATGTCATTGGTCTCTAGTGAATGGATAGGCTGTGTTATTATTATCAAGAGTCTCATTGATTTCACTGGTCTCTAGTGAATGGATAGACTGCATTATCGTGAATATGATGAGTTTCAGGGATGTCACTGGTCTCTAGTGAATAGACAGGCTGCGTTCCTTTAGAATATGAAAGGTCTTGATGATGTCACAGGTTATGTTCTCATGAATATGAAGGGTGTCAGGGATGTCACTGGTCTCTAGATAATGGATAGACTGCGTTCTCATGAATATGAAGAGTCTCAGTAATGGCACTGGTCTCTAGTAGATGGATAGACTGTGTTCTCAGTAATATGAAGATTCTCGGTGATGTCACTGGTCTTTAGTGAATGGATAGGTCGAATTCTCATGAATGTGAAGGGTCTCAGTGATGTCACTGGTCTGTAGTGGATGAATAGGCTGTGTTCACATAAATATGAAGATCTCAGTGATATCACTGGTCTCTACCGAAAGGATAGGCTGTGTTCTCATGAATATGAAGGGTCTCGATTATGTCACTGGTCTCTAAATAATGTATAGACTGCATTCTCATAAATATGAAGAGTCTTAGTGATGTCACTGGTCTCTACCGAATGGATAGGCTGCGTTCTAGTGGATGGATAGGGTGCATTCTCTTGAATATGAGGAGTCCTAGTGATGTCACTGGTCTCTATTGAATGGATGGGCTTCATCCCTATGAATATGAAGGGTCTTGATGGGGTCACTGGTCTCTAGTGATTGGACAGACTGCATTCTATGAATATGAAGGATCTCGGCGATGTCACTGATCTCTAGTGAATAGATAGGCTGTAATCTCATTCATTTGAAGCAAATAGTACCTTTCCTAGAATATAGTCTTCCCGTGTTTGCGTCTATTTAATTTTTACCGTAAAAACAGTTCAGGCATAGTTATAGTTAAATTTGCATAACCTCTGTTCGTTGTTAGGGGTCAGTACTATTTTAACTTTCCAGTCATGTGATATAATATCATACTAATGGACTGGTTAATAAATAAGCCAACAAGTTTAAAGATTGTTCCAATATGCTGACAGAACTTCTTTACCAGAGGACTGATGTATATGAAAGGTGAAAGGAAAAACTACCATTATTGCCCACAGCAAGCAGCCATAACATGCATTTCATTATCCACTCTTCAAACACATTAGTCCTGGGAGTTGGATTAGGACTTGCCAAAGTACGAGGATGGTCCCATGTGACCGCAGGTAACACGGCATCCCCCACGAGGCATGACGTCTAAAGCTGACCATACTCTAGAAGATTTTTCAAACAAATGTTTGTGTGGACATTTGTACGAAAATCCTGCAGTACATTTGATGACTTGCTGAATGTCGGATGAAAGTACTTAGAAAAACATAAGTTGTCTTTTTAACATTTTGGAGTGAATGGATGTTACGGAATGAAAACCATTAAAGTTTCCATCCTGCTCCTTCAAGTTTTCTCATGACTGTGGACGAAAACAAACATTGGCTTGACCCCATTAAGTATTGGAAAGCTGAACGAATCGGAATGCTCTTGAAATGAAAGGTTTTTTTTAACAAAATTCTACTAGTGTATGGCAAGCTTAAGGGCCAGCCAGTATTCTTGGCGGTGTGGACTTAGCTGTGTGCTGACCCCAGGTTGCAACCTCTAGGATCACTCTAAGCACCATAAAAAAACATGAACCAGGAAGGCACCATGAAGTGAGTCTGGAGCAGATGAGTGAACCGAAGATAACAGTGGAGCACAATAGGTCACCAGGATACAGACCAGAGGTCAGGGCTGGCTGTGGACATGGATAACCAGAATGCAAGTCAGAGGTCAGGGCAGGCAGCCAACACAGAAAACTAGGATACCAGCCAGAGGACAGGGCAGGCAACAGACATGGATAACCAGGATACAACCCAGATGTCAGTGCACAGGAGCCCACCCCGGGCTCCCCCCCACCCCTCCCATATGCAGTGGTGTCATTTGGTTTTGTGCTGCCCAAGGCACGACTAAAATCAGCCCCCCCCACCATTTACATTTGTCCCACCTCTTCATCTGTAAACTCCCAAGCTCTTCACAAACCCCCCCAAATTCCCCTATTCGCAAATCCCCCCCCCCTTCCACTCTTCAAAAATCCCCCCCACACTTCATAGCTCTCACCTCTTCACAACCCCCCTACTCTTCAAAGTTCTTACCTCTTCAACCCCCCCCCCCCCACTCTTCATAACTCTCACCTCTTCTTTCCTTCCCCCTCACTCTTCACAGCTCTCACCTCTTCACAATCCACCCCCTCATTTTTCATAGCTCTCACCTCTTCACAACCCCCTACTCTTCATAGCTCTCACCTTTTTACAACCCCCCCACTCTTCACCCCCCCCCCCCACTCTTCATAGCTGTCACCTCTTCACAGCCCCCCACTCTTCACAAATCCCACCCCACCCACTGTTCATAGCTCTCACCTCTTCACAACCCCACACACTCTTCATAGTTCTCACCTCTTCAAAACCCCTGTCCCTCCACTCTTCACAAATCCCCCCCCCCCACTCTTCTTAGCTCTCACCTCTTTACAAACCACCCCCTTCACTCTTCACAAATCCCCCTCCCCCACTCTTAATAGCTCTCAGTCACCTCTACACAACCCCCCCCCCCCCCTAATCTTCATAGATCTCATCTCTTCACAACCACCCCTCCACGCCAGAGGCCGAGGTAATTGCTGCCATCTCCATCTACACCATCTCCAAGCTGACAGGTCTGGGGAGACTGTGGCAGAGGGGCAGCAGAAGGCGCCATACCTGCGAGCGCAAGAGTTATTTGGGCACCCTTCCCAAATGCTTCCGCCGATTCACTGGTGGCTTTTTGGGTGCTGGCAACTTGCCCATTGGCATCCCCGGGTGTTGGGGAGCGACAGGAATCTGGTGGTGAGGAATAGGAATAGCAAGGGATCAGGGTGCCTGTGCAGCTACAGGAGGAAAAGGAGAGAACGGAGTCCTGTGTGTAAGCTTCCGGCTCACTGTGATCAGGACACGTGTGCGCTATCCCGCCCCCCCCCCTCCAAAAAAAAAGTAATACCAGACCCATATGAAAAACACAAGAAAAAGAAGTGTGGGCCCCCCTCAAACCCAGGCCCTTTTTCAAGCATGCAACCTGGCAGGCCAGGAAATGAAGGGGATGGGAGTGTGACCCTTCTCCTCTTGAACCATGCCAGGCCACATGTCCTTGGGGGGGGGGGGGGGGATTCTTTGCAATGGGGGGTCTTCCTGGCAAAGTACCTTCTGCCCATGTTAATGAGCACAAAGGCCTCTTACCCTCAACCCTGGCCCAGTGGTTGTGGGGGGGGGGGGGGGTGCAGATGACTCTAGCACTGCTCCTCAGCCCACAGTGGTCTTTTTGGTGCACGATCAGACACCCCCTCTAATGTGTTTCGTCACACAGGAAAGTTTCAAACGATACTTAGTAATGTCACAATATATAGAACACAAAGGACTTAAAACACAGTGTTTTGGATATAAAAGACTTTCACATAT
This sequence comes from Lithobates septentrionalis, assembly GCA_037952835.1. Taxonomy (NCBI): domain Eukaryota; kingdom Metazoa; phylum Chordata; class Amphibia; order Anura; family Ranidae; genus Lithobates; species Lithobates septentrionalis. Next base: position 869,914 of record JBBDGP010002920.1, read on the forward strand.
TGGACACTAAGCAGTCTATTGATAAAAAAAAATGTATTGGACAAAGGTACTGCATATTAATTCAGAAATCCTTAGCGCCATCTAGTGACCACAATGCAGTATAGTTTTCTAAAATACCCCAGTGAGAAAATAATACTGCATTTATAGCCACTAGATGGAGCTGATGATCATGGCAATTAATCTATTACAGAAATTTGTGCAGCCTACACGAAGGTGTGTGAAGTTTGTCCAACGAATGTCGAGTATCTGTGGTGTGCTTACCCCTGTGTAGGAGCATTTTCCGCTGTTATCCTTGGAGATCAGTCCTATGGATCAATTGACCATAATGTGAGTATGGGGTGCCTCTCAGAGGCTACGTGCTTCTCTTCTAACCACAGTCATCATTGAATGTTATATCTTACCAATACTTACTATTTTCTAGATATCCTGCATATACATCAACTCCTGAGGAAGCGAGCAGAGCTCACGAAACGCGTTGAGTACAAAAGTTGTATATGTATACTATGTATTTTAAGTACTGTAACAAACATGTCAATGGTCAAGCTATTCTTCGTGATGTTTTTATGCTCATTTATGACTATGTGCTTGGAATCCTAATAAATCCGTATCAATTTACTATACTCATTTGTTATGACCTCTATGACCAAACTCATTTAAAGTCCCATGGGCCAACTTATTTTGTATTATTGCTGCTCACTAATCCTTAAATGTGGTGGTTGCATTCATTATTTTATCTTAGGCTTTCTTCCTTTATTTTCACCTGATGATCCTGCCAGTAACGCACTTCCTGTCTTAGGGTGTCTCCATGCTGGATGGAGGAGCAACGTAGACCTCTTTTGGACAAATTTTCTTTGGTTACACTAATTGTACCGAAACTGGGTCTGTACAATTGCAATAGAGATATTATATTGCAGGCTCTTTCAGGGGAGATGGTGATGTCATATGATCTATATGCTCACTGCATAATATTTCTGCACAATATTACCCACTTGCCGACCAGCCGCCGCAGTTGTTATGTTACGTCGCTTCGCCCTGTGGCCACTAGGAGCATGCTTGCTCCTGGAGCCAATCCTGCGATCGCTGCTGACACACGGAGAACCAGGATCTGTGTGTGTAAACACACAGTTTCCGGTTCTCTGAGTGGAGAAGAGACTGATCGTCTATTCATACAGAGTATGAACAGCGATCTGTCATCTCCCCTACACAGTCCCATCCCCCCTTCAGTTAGAACACAGAGAGGGAACAAAATAACCCCTTGATTGCCCCCTATTGGTTAACCCCTTCCCTGCCAGTGACATTTTTACAGTAATCAATGCATTTTTATAGCACTGATCACTGCATAAATGCCAATGGTCCCAAAAATGTGTCAAAATTGTCCAATGTGTCCGCCATAATGTCGCAGTTCCGATAAAAATCGCAGATCGCCACCATTACTAGTAAAAAAAAAAATAATAATAAAAATGCCCTAAAACTATCCCCTATTTTGTAGACGCTATAACTTTTGCGCAAACTGATCAATATACGCTTATTGCAAATTTTTTTTACCAAAAATATGTAGAAGAATATGTATCGGTCTAAACTGAGGAAAAAAATAGTTTTTTTATATATTTTTGGGGGATATTTATTATAGCAAAAAGTAAAAAATATTGCGTTTTTTTTCAAAATTGTCGCTCTTTTTTTGGTTATAGCGCAAAAAATAAAAACCGCAGAGGTGATCAAATACCACCAAAAGAAAGCTCTATTTGTGAAGAAAAAAAGGATGTCAAATTTGTTTGGGTGCAATGATGCACAACTGCGCAATTGTCAGTTAACCCCTTCCCGACCGGCGCACGCCGATGTACGTCGGCAGAATGGCACGGCTGGGCAAATGGGCTTACAGGTACGTCCATTTGAATTCCCCACCATGCCATTGCGCGTGCGCGCCGGCCGGGAGCTCCGTGAGTCGGGTCGCGGGTCTCACGGAGAGGACGAACAGGGACATGCTGATGTAAACAGCATCTCCCCGTTCTGCCTAGTGACAGGCTCACTGATCTCTGCGCTTCCTGTCATCGGGAGCAGAGATCAGTGTAGTGTCACAGCTAGCCCATCCCCCCTACAATTAGTAATCACTCCCTAGTACTGACTTAACCCCTCCCCGCCCCCTAGTGGTTAACCCCTTCACTGCCAGTGTCATTTACACAGGAATCAGTGCATTTTTATAGCACTGATCGCTGTATAAATGACAAAGGTCCCAAAAATGTGTCAAAAATGCTTGACATGTCCGCCATAATGTCGCAGTCACAATAAAAATTGCTGATCGCCGCCATTACTAGTAAAAAAAAAAATTATTAATTGAAAATGCCATAAAACTACCCCCTAGTTTGTAAACGCTATAACTTTTGCGCAAACCAATCAATAAACGCTTATTGCGATTTTTTTTTTAACAAAAATATGTAAAAGAATACATATCGGCCTAAACTGGGGAAAAAAAAATTTTTGGGGGGGGGGGGATATTTATTATAGAAAAATGTAAAAAATAAAGCATTTTTTTCAAAATTGTCGCTATTTTTTTGTTTATAGCGCAAAAAATAAAAACCTCAGAGGTGATCAAATACCACCAAAAGAAAGCTCTATTTGTGGGGGAAAAAGGACGTCAATTTTGTTTGGGAGCCACGTCGCATGATCGCGCAATTGCCAGTTAAAGCGAGTTAGTGCCGAATTGCAAAAAGTGCTCTGCTCAGGAAGGGGGTCAATTCTTCCGGGGCTGAAGCGGTTAAAGTGACGCAGTGCCGAATCGCAAAAAGTGCTCTGGTCAGGAAGGGGGTAAAATCTTCCGGGGCTGAAGCGGTTAATAAGCATAATACATTACTGTATACTAAACTGCTATAACTGAGTCACTTGTAAAGTCTACATTCTATTAGGCTATACAAATGTGCCCTCTGCTGGACAATCTGAGTACACACAGGTCTAGTTCTTACCTTGCCTTTCTCAACTTTTTTACTGCAGAGGAATCCTTGAAAAAATGGTTAGGTCTCAGGGGCCCCATGTACAGGTCACTGTATGCACATCCAATCAGTAAGGTGTACATGCAATAATAGATATAGCATACTAAATTCACCTTTTAATGGAACATTAGGCTTGTTTGTGCACAAGCTCAACCTTATATTCTGTAACCTTAGATTCTGTTTACTGACCCAGCACTGCTTCCTCCTCCTTTCTCTAACCAGGCACATTCTATAACTATACATTATACAGTATACAGCTTACTGATACCACCCTGCTTCCTCTTTTCCTGTCTGAAGAAGTACACATTGTAACCTTTTATACTATTTACCAATCCAGTACTGCTTCCTCCTCTGCCTGACCAGGCACATTGTAATCTTTTATTCTGTTTAGTGACTTAGTACTGCTTCTTCCTCCTCTATGTGACCAGGCACATTCCATAACCATATATTGTATACAGGTTACTGATACCGCACTGCTTCCTCTTTCTCTCTCTGACCAAGTACACATTGTAACCTTCTATACTATTTCCTTTTCTAGTACTGCTTCTTCCTCCTGTCTGACAAGGCACACTATATCTTATACTGTACATAGCTTACTGATCCAGTGTCTCTTGTATCATGTCCTCTGTCTCTGACCATCTCTTGCATCATGTCTGCAGTCTCTGACCATCTCTTGCATCATGTCTGCAGTCTCTGACCATCTCTTGCATCATGTCTGCAGTCTCTGACCATCTCTTGCATCATGTCTGCAGTCTCTGACCATCTCTTGCATCATGTCTGCAGTCTCTGACCATCTCTTGTGTCATGTCTGCAGTCTCTGACCATCTCTTGTATCATGTCTGCAGTCTCTGACCATCTCTTGCATCATGTCTGCAGTCTCTGACCATCTCTTGCATCATGTCTGCAGTCTCTGACCATCTCTTGTATTATGTCTGCAGTCTCTGACCATCTCTTGCATCATGTCTGCAGTCTCTGACCATCTCTTGCATCATGTCTGCAGTCTCTGACCATCTCTTGTGTCATGTCTGCAGTCTCTGACCATCTCTTGTATCATGTCTGCAGTCTCTGACCATCTCTTGCATCATGTCTGCAGTCTCTGACCATCTCTTGCATCATGTCTGCAGTCTCTGACCATCTCTTGTATTATGTCTGCAGTCTCTGACCATCTCTTGCATCATGTCTGCAGTCTCTGACCATATCTTGTATCATGTCTTTAGTCCCTGGCCATTTCTTGTATCATGTCTGCAGTCCCTGACCATCCCTTGTGTCATGTCTGCAGTCTCTGACCATCTCTTGTATCATGTCTGCAGTCTCTGACCATCACCTGTATCATGTCTGCAGTCTCTAACCATCTCTTGCATCATGTCTGCAGTCTGACCATCTCTTGTATCATTCCTGCAGTCACTGACCATCTCTTTTATTATGTCTGCAGTCTCTGACCATCTATTGTGTTATGACTGCAGTCTCTGGGGGAGCCTACAGAAGAGTGTCACAAGAGGAGTCAGACATGTGTGGATTGTGGAGAGGAGACCGTAGGATGAAACCAGAACCACCAAGCTGGAGCCCAGAGAGGACCATCTGGCTGAGCCCTGCACAGTGCACCTGAGAGGAGGTCAGTGACAGCGCTACAAGGCCAGTATGGGGGGGGGGGGGGGCACTAATGTAAGGGGGAGTGAATGCAGTAAGGTAAGGGGGCACTGATATAAAGGCTCCCCCTTCTATCAGTAACCCCCCCCTTTACCTCACTCTGTGGAAGGTCCCCCCACGTTAGAGTTCCCATTTTAAATGCAAGTTGGAACTCTGTGGACAATGATGTAAAGGAGAACTCTGATGTAAAAGGGAAGTCAGTGGATCTCCCCTTACATCAGCGTTCCCCTTTACATCAGCGTTCCCCTTTACATCAGCGTTCCCCTTTACATCAGCGTTCCCCTTTACATCAGCGTTCCCCTTGCACTGTAAGGGGGACTTCTGCAGACTCTGATGTAAGGGGGAACTCTATGCTGGCTGGTTTATATTAACCTGACCTTCATGTAAATGGAGAAATGACACCAATGATAAGGCACTATTCCTCCCACTGACACCAATGATGGGGCAATATTCCCCCCCACTGACACCAATGATGGGGCACTATTCCTCCCACTGACACCAATGATGGGGCACTATTCCTCCCACTGACACCAATGATGGGGCACTATTCCTCCCACTGACACCAACGATGGGGCAATATTCCCCCACTGACATCAATGATGGGGCACTATTCCTCCCACTAATACCAATGATGGGGCACTATTCCTCCCACTGATACCAATGATGGGGCACTAATCCTCCCACTGATACCAATGATGAAGCACTATTCCAACCACTGACACCAATGATGGGACACTATTCCTTCCACTGATACCAATGATGTGGCACTATTCCTCCCACTGATACCAATGATGGGGCACTATTCCCCCCACTGACACCAATGATGGGACACTATTCCTTCCACTGATACGAATGATGGGGCACTATTCCTCCCAATGACACCAGTGATGGGGCACTATTCCCCCCCCCCCCCGACACCAATGATGGGGCACTATTCCTCCCACTGACACCAATGATGGGGCACGATTCCTCCCACTGACACCAATGATGGGGCACTATGACTCCCACTGATGCCAATGATGGGGCACTATGACTCCCACTGATGCCAATGATGGGGCACTATGACTCCCACTGATACCAATGATGGGGCACTATGACTCCCACTGGCCCTGATGATGGGGCACTAGTCCTCCTCTCCCACTATTCTCCCCCCTTAAGAGACCCCTGCTTTATTGGAGTATCAAAAATAGATATTTATATTGTTATTACAATGCTGATATTATAATGTGGTAGTGTATGCTGTGGCCAACCACCGCCACTCGAATGTCAGTCAGTTCATCAGAAACTGGGCAACTGGAAAAAGTGTATATATGCTTGAGATCCCCCTGAGGAAGACACATGACCCTATGTCCAACACGCGTAGGGGAGGGGCTAGGACTGTGAAGGCACTCAGGCTCTATAGCGATTTGAGGAGCTGATCGAGATTTTGGATGTGCGGCTCTATGTTACGCTTTAAACCTATGTCCGTATTAGTGTAGTGCGCTGGAAGCACCCGCATATTGTGAGTAGCCCATACATTTTATTAAACGCATGTAAAGTGTTTTGAACAATTCAAGCACTATTGGAGTCTTTATTCTCTGCATATACTCTGCTGCTGACATATAGAGGAGGAGATCTTGGGAGAAGTTTAGGAACCAGCTGTGTTGGATATCTCACTGAGTCCTGGGGGGCTCAGAGGAGTTTTTGATCCTGCTTAGTTGGGGGGGGGGGGGTCCCACTCCCAGAAGTGAGCCTATACTATTAGATTGTAAGCTCTTCTGAGCAGGGCCCTCTAAATCCTCTTGTATTTTATTGTATTATAACTGTATTGTCTCCCTTTTATTGTAAAGCGCTGTGTAAACTGTTGGCGCTATATAAATCCTGAATAATAATAATAATAATAATACTCATTGGGGGGGGGGGGGGGGCACGAGTGAGGTGATTCGTTGGTGGTCTGGAAGCTTTATATACAAGATTTCACAATTACATTTAGTTGTTCATCTATCAACAGCCCCTTCGGAATTTTCACTGTTAAAATATGGACTTTTTTGCACTTCATTGTATGGGCATTTAATTATGGACTTTATATGTTGTTTGATTCAATGATTTTTTGAGATGTGTTTATATTTCATGATTTAGTGCTGCACTCTTATATATTGAAAGTTTTAATCACATGCATATGGGGAGATTTACTAAAACTGCTGCACTCAAGATCTGGTGCAGCTGTGCATAATAGCCAATCAACTTCTAGCTTGTTCAATAAAGCTTTGGCAATAAAACCTGGAAGCTGATTGGTTTCTATGCAGAGCTGCACCAGATTGGGCACTCTCCAGCTTTAAATAACCCCCATTGTGTTTTTAGTACATATTTAATTAGTTTTGTTTTTTGGGTAGCTCACAAGACTCTATCGCATATATACTCTATATTACCAAAAGTATTGGGACACCTGCCTTTACATGAACTTTAATGTCATCCCAGTCTTGGTCCGTAGGGTTCAATATTGAGTTGGGCCACCCTTTGCAGCTATAACAGCTTCAGCTCTTCTGGGAAGGCTGTCCACAAGGTTTAGGAGTGTGTCTATGGGAATGTTTGACTATTCTTCCAGAAGCGCATTTGTGAGGTCAGGCACTGATGTTGGATGAGAAGGCCTGGCTTGTAGTCTCCGCTCTAATTCATCCCAAAGGTGTTCTATCGTGTTGAGGTCAGGACTCTGTGCAGGCCAGTCAAGTTCCATCGCCACAAATTCGCTCATCCTTGTCTTTATGGACCGAGCTTTGTGCCCACCGTTTGCAGCTCTGTTATAGCTGCAAAGGGTGGGCCAACTCAATGTTGAACCCTACGGACTAAGACTGGGATGTCATTTAAAGTTCATGTGTGTGTAAAGGCAGGCGTCCCAATACTTTTGGTAATATAGTGTATACTGTATGTGCCCCTTGTCTCTCTGCCGGCTTCTTCCGTTGTCTAAAGCTGGCCATACAGAACACATTTTGGGCAATTACTTCTGAATCAGATGAAACCTGAACTTTGGGCACCTTTCGGCCCAACAAAAGTGGATTCTTTTACATTTTACTTGACAAACATCTCTGACCGCCATATACTTTCCTTACCAGCATTCCCTGGCTTCATGTGATTCCTCACTTCACCCCTCCATGGCTTCAATAAATCAAAGAGGCCGAATAACATCTCCATTTAATCTCATGTTGCACAGTAACACAACCAAAACCTCCTCCATGGTGGATCCGATATAATACTGCAAAGGTGCATGTGCAGTCGCTGAAACCTGGGATTGAACCAGAGACCTTTAGACGCTCTCCCAGCTGAGCTAATTCAGCTTCTAATGCACCTTGGGTGGGGGGGCACACTGTGGTAGGGGGAGCACACTGATAAAAGGAGGGGGAGCACACTGATAAAAGGAGGGGGAGCACACTGATAAAAGGAGGGGATGCACACTGATAAAAGGAGGGGGAGCACACTGATAAAAGGAGGGGGAGCACACTGATAAAAGGAGGGGGAGCACGCTGATAAAAGGAGGGAAGCACGCTGATAAAAGGAGGGGTGCACACTGATAAAAGGAGGGGCAGCACACTGATAAAAGGAGGGGCAGCACACTGATAAAAGGAGGGGCAGCACACTGATAAAAGGAGGGGCAGCACACTGATAAAAGGAGGGGGAGCACACTGATAAAAGGAGGGGCAGCACACTGATAAAAGGAGGGGATGCACACTGATAAAAGGAGGGAAGCACGCTGATAAAAGGAGGGGCAGCACACTGATAAAAGGAGGGGCAGCACACTGATAAAAGGAGGGGCAGCACACTGATAAAAGGAGAGGATGCACACTGATAAAAGGAGGGGCAGCACACTGATAAAAGGAGGGGATGCACACTGATAAAAGGAGGGGGAGCACACTGATAAAAGGAGGGGGAGCACACTGATAAAAGGAGGGGGAGCACACTGATAAAAGGAGGGGGAGCACACTGATAAAAGGAGGGGGAGCACACTGATAAAAGGAGGGGGAGCACACTGATAAAAGGAGGGGGGGCAAACTGATAAAAGGAGGGGGAGCACACTGATAAAAGGAGGGGAGCACACTGATAAAAGGAGGGGAAGCACACTGTCAGGAGCAGGGGCAGACTGACCCATCACGCAATCGGGCACTGCCCGAGGGCCCGGGGCCAGCAGGGGGCCCCATGAGAGGCTCCTGGAGATGAAGCTAATGCCGGAAGAAGTTCCAGCACTGTGCTTCACTCAGTGGAGTATCCTCAACCCAGTGAGTATTCCTGTTGGCTGCACCTGCGTCTGCTTTCTACCTGCCTTTCTCCAGCTCTCCGGCTCTGCTGCTCCGCGCTTCTCTTCCCCCCTGCTCAATGATCTCCTTATCACTCAGTCGCTGACTCGCTGTACAAACGCTTACATAGCCCCTCCGGCTATCTCACTTCCTTGCTTCTGAGTCCCGCTGGTAATGGTAAGGCAATCCACATGGAGGTCTTAAAGAAGGCAGGCAGGGGGTGCTGATATAAGGGGAGATGGGTGGACTCTGATCTCTGACGGTCTCCAAGGAAGAGGACACTGATATAAGGGGACTGTGAGCAGTAGGGGGCCTCTAAGAAGGGGGACTGCCTGCTAATTGGTGACCAACCATTAGATCAGCAGTCAGCAGCACCCCCTTCCTTACAGACCCCTCAATAGATCAGTCTCCTCATATCAGCTCCAGTGGCGGACTGACCATTCAGGGGGTGGAGCTTGGAAAGCGTGAGCAGATGCTAGGTGACTGGCTAAGTTACTAATGACAACCTAGACTTCACCAACCCCCGAGCCTCCCGGGACGGCAGAACAATGTGATCCCCACCACCTGTAACCCTAATGATCCATCATGAGCAAGCTAAGCTAAGACTCAGTGATCAGCTTCATGATCAGGAAGGGGGGGCAGGGTGCCAAAGCAGCAGCTGGTGGAGCATCTTGGGCCCTTGCTGACCAAGCACCTCCCTGGTGAGGCCCACAACGAATGCAACAAGAAATGTAAGGGTGCAAGTAGGGCGGCTAAGATAGAACATGAAAGACACATAGCGAAGGAGAGAAAAAAAAATCCCAAGAAATTCTTTAAGTATATAAACAGTAAAAAAGGGAGGACAGACCATACTGGCCCATATTGGCACCATAAAGAATGAGGAAGGAAATCTGGTTATAAAGGATGGGGAGATGGTGAAGGTATTGAATGTATTCTTCTCCTCAGTCTTCACGAAGGAATCAGGGGGCTTCAGTAACAAAAACTGTAGTGTTTATCCCCATGACACATCACAGGAAGCACCCTCATGGCTAACAGAGGACAGAATTAGAGATAGACTTGGAAAACTTAACATTAAAAAGTCACCGGGACCAGATGGCTTGCACCCGAGGGTCCTCAGGGAACTCAGTCAAGTAATTGCCTGACCATTGTTCCTAATTTTTACTGACAGTCTACTAACAGGAATGGTACCAGCTGATTGGAGAAAAGCCAATGTTGCACCAATATTTAAAAAGGGGCCAAAATTCATCCCTGGGAATTACAGACCAGTTAGCCTAACATCAATAGTATGCAAGCTCCTGGAGGGGATGATAAGGGACTAATATACAAGATTTTAGTAATGAAAATGATATTATTAGCAGTAATCAGCATGGATTCATGAAGAATCGTTCTTGCCAAACCAATCTATTAACCTTCTATGAGGAGGTGAGCTTCCATCTAGATAAAGGAAGGCCCAAAGATGTAGTGAGTCTGAATTTTGCAAAAGCATTTGACATAGTCCCCCATAAATGTTTACTGTACAAAGTAAGGTCAGTTGGCATGGACCATAGGGTGGGATTGAAAACTGGCTACAAGGGTGAGTTCAGAGGAGTACTGGGGAGTACTCGGAATGGTCAGGGGTGGGTAGTGGGGTCCCCCAGGGTTCTGTGCTGGGACCAATCCTATTTAATTTGTTCATAAACGACCTGGAGGATGGGGTACACTTCAATCTCTGTATTTTCAGACAATACTAAGCTAAGCAGGGCAATAACTTCTCCGTAGGATGTGGAAACCTTGCAAGAAGATCTGAACAAATTAATGGGGTGGGCAACTACATTGCAAATGAGGTTTAATGTGGAAAAATTTTAAATAATGCATTTGGGTGACAACAAAGCTAATAAAGGGACTGGAGAATCTCAGCGGCCAACGTATACCTATGGCGATTTGCCCAGGTAAGCCAACCTGCCACAGTATAACTGCAGGCTGCAGCAGCTGGTCATCTAGTGGTTAAAAAAGGGCCAAGATATATCCCGGGGAACTACAGACCAGTTAGCCTAACATCAATAGTTTGCAAGCTCATGGAGGGGATGATTTTAGTAATAAAAACTGTATTATTAGCAGTAATCAGCATGGATTCATGAAGAATCGTTCTTGCCAAACCAACCTATTAACCTTCTATGAGGAGGTGAGCTGCCATCTAGATAAAGGAAGGCCTGTAGATGTGGTGTATCTGGATTTTGCAAAGGCATTCGATACAGTTCCCCATAAACATTTACTGTAAAAACTAAGGTCTGTCGACATGGACCAAAGGGTGAGTACATGGATTGAAAACTGGCTACGGGGGGCGAGTCCAGAGGGTGGTGATAAATGGGGAGTACTCGGAATGGTCTGGTGTAGAATGCGGGGTCCCCCAGGGTTCTGTCCTGAGACCAATACTATTTAATTTATTCATAAATGATCCGATAAACAGTTCAATCTCTGTATTTGCGGACGACACTAAGCTAAGCAGGGCAATAACTTCTACGCAGGATGTGGAAACCTTGCAAGAAGAGCTTAACAAATTAACCACTTAAGGACCAAGCCTCTTTCTGAGATTTGTTGTTTACAATTTAAAAACAGTTTTTTTTGCTAGAAAATTACTTAGACCCCCAAACATTATACGTTTTTTTCTAACACCCTAGAGAATAAAATGGCGGTCATTGCAATACTTTCTGTCTCATTGTATTTGCGCAGCGGTCTTACAAGCGCACTTTTTTTGGAAAAAATTCACATTTTGAATTAAAAAAATAAGACAACAGTAAAGTTAGCCCAATTTTTTTTATATTGTGAAAGATAATGTTACGCTGAGTAAATTGATACCCAACATGTCACGCTTCAAAATTGCTCCCGCTAGTAGAATGGCGACAAACTTTTACCCTTAAAAATCTCCATAGGTGATGTTTAAAAAAATTCTACAGGTTGCATGTTTTGAGTTACAGAGGAGGTCTAGGGCTAGAATTATTGCTCTCGCTCTACCAATCATGGCGATACCACACAAGTGAACACCGTTTTCATATGCGGGCGCTACTAACATATGCTTTCCCTCTGCAAGCAAGCTCAGCGGGACGGGGCGCGTTTAAAACATTTTTTTTTTCTCTTTCTTATTTATTTTACCTTTTATTTTTACACTGTTCTTTAAAAAAAAAGTGTCACTTTTATTCCTATTACAAGGAATGTAAACACCTCTTAAATATGAGATCTGGGGTCAAAAAGAGCTCAGATCTCATATTTACACTAAAATGCAATTAAAAAAAAAAAAATGTTGTCATTTGAAAAAAAAAAAATGGCCCTTTAACCTCCCTGGCGGTATGATTCTTTCGGATTTTAGGTGCTGAAAGCGGTACAATTATTTTGCATGGAAATTTGGCGTTTTATATTGTAGGTCTGTAATTCTTAACAATAACACACTTAAATCTGTCCAAACAAGAGTCTAGTAGATATCCCGGGTATGATAAAGTTTGAAACACAAAAACATAAATTATAATATAATAAATAAAAATAAATAATTAAAAAAATAAAAATAAAATAATAATAAAATAAATTTCTCCACGGTTCACTATCGCTCAATTCTGCAAGTGTTCTAATTTACTATCGCAGTTTTCTAGCTGGTCTAAAACCATTTTTGACGTAAAGGGACACTTTTTGGTTGCCATGGACAATCTCCAGTTTCCAGCCAGAAAGAACTGTATTTATAATATAGAACTGCATGCAGGGCATGGGCCAAAGCACTGGGGACAAAAGGGATGGGAAATCATTTCATACAGTACTGTAATCTGTAAGATTACAGTACTGTATGTGTTATGATTTTTACAGTTTTTTGAATTTGCCGCCAGGCTCCGCCCCCGTGCGTCGCGACGCTCGCAGGGAACGGAGCCTGGCACGGAGAGGCTTCGGGCAGAGGACGGAGCCCGCAGACACAGCGGGGGACATCGCAGGATCCCGGGGACAAGGTAAGTAACGCCGCACCAGGATCCTGCAATGCGATCCCGAGTGTGGCTCGGGGTTACCGCTAATGGGACTGAATTTTAACCCCGAGCCACACTCGGGAAAACCGCCAGGGGGGCTACGAGCCTTCGCTTCCGCCCTGCAATGATATGGAGACGGCTGGGGGCCATCTTCCCCTCGCCTCCATGTCAAGCCAGGAGAAGGATCCAACCGTCTCGACCGCTACCGACGGCACCAGTAATTGGTGGAGGGAATCGGAGCACGGCGGGAGGGGGGGCCCTCTCCCGCCGTCGATAGAAGTGATCTTGCGGTGAATCCGCCGCAGAGACCACTATTATCGGAAACCGGTCCGCCGGCTGAAGAAGAGGATACATATATATCCCTCTTCAAAGTTAGGATGTATATCGGCATGCGGCGGTCCGGAAGTGGTTAATGGGGTGGGCAACTACATGGCAAAATGAGGTTTAATGTAGAAAAATGTAAAACAATGCATTTGGGTAGCGCAGAAACATGAATGAAATCTATACACTGGGGGGAGAACCTCTGGGGGAATCTAGGATGGAAAAGGACCTGGGGGTCCTAGTAGATGACAGGCTCAGCAATGGCATGCAATGCCAAGCTGCTGCTAATAAAACAAACAGAATATTGGCATGCATTAAAAAGAGGATCAACTCCAGAGATAAAATGATAATTCTCCCGCTCTACAAGACTCTGGTCCGGCCGCACCTAGAGTATGCTGTTTAGTTCTGGGCACCAGTCCTCAGGAAGGATGTACTGGAAATGGAGCGAGTACAAAGAAGGGCAACAAAGCTAATAAAGGGTCTGGAGGATCTTAGTTATGAGGAAAGGTTGCAAGCACTGAACTTATTCTCTTCGGAGAAGAGACTCTTTAGAGGGGATATGATTTCAATATACAAATACCATACTGGTGACCCCACAATAGGGATAAAACTCTTCTGCGCAAGGAAAGTTAAAAAGATGCGTCCACTCATTAAATTAGAAGAAAAGTGGTTTAACCTTAAACTGCGTAGTGTTCTTTACTGTTAGAGCGGTAAGGATGTAGAATTCTCTTCCACAAGCAGTGGTTTCAGTGGGGAGCATCGATAATTAAAAAAAAAAAAAAATTACGATTAGATAGGCACCTTAACGATCACAACATACAGGCATATACAATGCAATGTAAACTTAAAACACACACACAGGTTGGACTTGATGGTGTTTTTTTCAACCTCAGCAACTTTGTAACTAATCTATTCTTTTCAAATTCGAATTGATTCTATTTGAATTTTGGGAAATGGTTATATTTTTTCTATTCTATTGTTTTTGGAATTCTGTTCTTTTCTATTCCATTTTGGTCTATTCTATTCTTTTTTTTTCTATTCGGTTTCTTTCTTATGTATTCAAATTTAAATGTATTCTATTTGAAATTCGAATTTCAGAAGATGGTTGTATTCTATTTTATTCTATTCTTTTTTTATTCTTTTCTATTTTTTTCTATTCTATTTTATTCTCTTTGGAAATTTGAAAACAAAATTGAAAACTATTCGAATTTGAAAACTATTCAAAATTTATTCAAATCGTTTCGAGTTTTAATTTCGTCCGATGGCTACAGCACGGTTGGATAATTCTGGGAGGGCCTACTATAATGTTCTCCCAGAATCGCGCACCCAGGATTGTCCGTGACCGTTGGATCTCCCAACGGAGATCCATAGCTCATCCATCCTCATTCATGCTCCATCCCTGGCTCATCCATCCACATATATGCTCCATCCCTGGCTCATCCATCCCCATCCATGCCACATCAGTGATCATCCATGCCACATCCATACTACATCAGTGATCATCCGTGCCACATTCATGCCACATCAGTGATCATCCGTGCCATATCCATGCCACACCAGTGATCATCCGTGCCACATTCATGCCACATAAGTGATCATCCATGCCACATAAGTGATCATCCGTGCCACATCCAAGCCACATGCATGCCACATCAGTGCTCATCCATGCCACATCAGTGATCATCTGTGCCACATCCATGCCACGTCAGTGCTCATCCGTGCCACATCAGTGCTCATTTGTGCCACATCCATGCCACGTCATTTCTCATCTGTGCCACCTCAGTTCTCATCCATGCCACATCAGTTCTCATCAGTGCCACATCTGTGCCCCATCAGTGCTCATCCGTGCCACTACAGTGCCCATCAGTGCCTCACAAAAGTGTAATAGGTAGTCAAATTAGATTTGAAATGTATGTCCCTAGAACACCTGATGGTGCTCCATGAATGTTGGGCCTATGTATGTGGTCAGGCTGTGGAAAAGTCTCACACACGTGGTATCGCCATACTCAGGAGGAGTAACAGAATGTAGTTTGGGGTGTCATTTTTGCTATGTACGTGCTATGTGTTAGAAATATATAATATAAGAAATATAAGAAAATGCATTTTAATTTTCTTTCCACATTTTACAAAAACTTGTGGAAAAAAATGACATGTTCAAAAGACTCATTATGCCTCATAGATTATACGTTGGGGTGTTTACTTTCCAAAATTGGGTAATTTCTTGGCGTTTCCATTGTCCTGGTGCCCCAGGGCCTTCAAAAGTGTAAGAGGTAGTCAAGAAATTAAATGTGTAATTTATATCCCTAGAACGCTTGATGGTGCTCCCTGCATGTTGGGCCTCTATATGTGGCCGGGTTGTGTAAAAGTCTCACACATGTGGTATTGCCATACTCAGGAGGAGTAGTAGAATGTGTTTTAGTGTGTAATTTGTGGTATGCATGTGCTGTGTGTGAGAAATAACTTATGACAATTTTGTGAAAAAAAAAAAAAGAAAAAAAAAATCTTCATTTTGAAAAGAATTGTGGGAAAAAATTACAACTTCAAAAAACTCACCATGCCTCTTACTAAATACCTTAGACAGTCTACTTTCTAAAAAGGGGTCATTTGGTGTGTGTGGGGTGGGGGGGGGGCTTGTTAGGGTCTCAAGACATGAAATAGGCCATCAGTACACCAGGTGTGATCGATATTTAATGATTGGCATCATAGCTTTTAGAGTCTATAACTTTCACAAAGACCGAATAATATACACTGATTTGGGTTATTTTTACCAAAGAACTGTAGCAGTATAAATTTTGGCCAAAATTTATGAAGAAAAATTACTACCGTATATACTCGAGTATAAGTCGAATTTTTCAGCACATTTTTTTGTGCTGAAAGTGCCCCCCTCGACTTATACTTGAGTCAAGCACTTTTCTGCAGCAAAAAATTTCATTTTCCGAACCGAATTTGGGGCCCCGTATCTCAGGGCCACTTGGTGCTAGGAACCCCAAATTTGGTATGCAAACCCAGTGGACCTGGTACCACAACATATCCAAAGCTGAAGTTCCTAGCACTAAGTGACCCCGAGATACGGGGCCCCAAAATTGGTTCGGAAAATGTCATTCTCTGCTGCAGAAAAGTGCTTGACATTTTCTGAACCGACTTTGGGGCCCCATATCTCAGGGCCACTTGGTGCTAGGAACCCCAAATTTGGTGCACAAACCCACTGGAACTGATACCATAACATATCCAAAGCTGGGGTTCCTAGCACCAAGTGACCCTGAGATACGGGGCCCCAAAACCGGTTCTGAAAATGTCATTCTCTGCTGCAGAAAAGTGCTTGACATTTTCTGAACTGATTTTTGGGGCCCTGTATCTCGGGGCCACTTAGTGCTAGAAACCCCAGGTTTGGAAATTTCATGGAGCTAGTTCCACTGGGTTTGCACACCAAATTTGGGGTTCCTAACACTAAGTGGCCCAGAGATACGTGGCCCCAAATTCGGTCAACTGTGTCCATCTGCAGCAATGTCATTTCGGGACCCTTTGGGTTCAGAGACCCCAAATTTTGGCTGCAGCTAGGGGGCATCTAGGAACCCTTAACTACCGAGTTTGAAGTTCAGGGGACCTATGGCTGCAAATGGGCACAGTGATGCTGCAAAGGGGCATTGTTGACCCTCTTTTCCACTTACAGTAGCTGTGCATTTCTCACCCTCGTCTTATACTCGGGTCAATAAGTTTTTCCCATTTTTTTGTGGTAAATTAGGGCCTCGACTTATACTCGGAACGACTTATACTCGAGTATATACGGTAATTTGCAAAATTTTATTACAGAAATGAAGAAAAATTCATTTTTTTAACAATAATTTTCAGTCTTTTTTCATTTATAGCGCAAAAAATAAATAACCCAGTGGTGATTAAATACCACCAAAAGAAAGCTCTATTTGTGTGAAAAAAAGACACCAATTGTATTTGGGCACAGCGTCACACAACTGCGCAATTGACAGTTTAAAATAATGCAGTACAGTATCGCAAAAAATGGCCTGGTCAGGAAGGGGGGATTGCCTATCATGTTACTACTGTAATTGGCTGTCTGGGTGGTCACATGGTCAGGAGCTGGTCCTGCTGGCTACCAATCGTTAGTGGGGACTGAGCGCTCACTTTGCTGTAGAAGCATGCAGCGAGAAACATCTGCCGCTCTTTGATGCATATATGTGGCGTGTGGGCGTTACAGCCCACCCTTTTACCGCCGCGCATATGTGTTCCGTGATTAATGAGGGTTAATGAGCCCCATTCTTCCAGCTCCTACCATAGAGAGCTCTCCTTTCTGGTAATATTACTCCCTGTATATGATGTCATTCTTACACAATCCAGGTCTTGCTTCACCGGCTGCTTGGATCAAAATACTTGCCAGCAAATCCAACAGAGCGTTGCAAGGGAAATCTCCGAATGCTATTTTGCCTACTTACCAGCTGTGCCCAAGGTGTCTCAATACAAACTGGTTTATGTAAAAGAGCTTTAATAACTTTCAGGGGAAACTTCGAGGAGATTATCAGAATTGAAGATATTTAAAGAGAACCTGTCACCACCGGTAAACTGAGTATTTTGTTTTAGTCCCGGTTCAGGCTCAGTTCACATTGGTGAGGTGCGGGAAGCCTTGCGATTCCAGCACCGGTTCCCGCATCGCACCCGACTCGCAGGCAGTTCAGGAAGATAGTTGCCGCTCCAAACCAAAATCCTCTTAAAGCATACGCCCTGTTGGAACACACAGGGGCAGGCTCTGCAATGAATCAGAGAGCAAAAACAAGTCCTGGACGGCCGCACACCGATAAGACACCTTTATTGAAGATAAAAATCCAATACAGTCAGTTCATATTAGCAAAGACAGGGATAAAACTGACGCGTTTCACACCATGTATTGGCGCTTAGTCATAGCTATGACTAAGCACAATACATGGTGTGAAACGCGTCAGTATGGATTTTTATCTTCAATAAAGGTGTCTTATCGGTGTGCGGGCGTCCAGGACTTGTTTTTGCTCTCTGATTCATTGCAGAGCCTGCCCCTGAGTGTTCCAACAGGGCGTATGCTTTAGGAGGATTTGGGTTTGGAGCGGCAACTATCTTCCTGAACTGCCTGCGAGTCGGGTGCGATGCGGGAAGCAGTGCTGGAATCACAGGACTTCCCGCATCTCACTAGGCGAACCGCTGGGAGCGTCAATACAAAGTTATTGACACAACCTGATCTGTTTGCAATCTGGACATGAATCAGATCGCATGGGTGTGAATGCCCATGCGATACCATTCTGGTGCGGACCAAAAAAAAGGCTCCTGCACGACCTTGGACCGAATGCGATGCGAATTCAGCCATACAATCTTGCGATACTGTACTGCATGTGATTTACACAGGAGTGCGGTGCGGATCACATGTGATGCCGCACAGCACACTAATGTAAACCCAGCCTCACACTGCTGCAGTGTGAATTGCGTGTGTTTTGCTGTGCGAATTCGCAGTGTGATTTCTGTAATTCGCAGAGATTTCTGGAATTCGCAGTGTGATTTCTGTAATTCGCAGAGATTTCTGGAATTCGCAGTGTGATTTCTTCTTGCCAGGTGTGATTCAAATGTAAATTTGTGAGGGGATTGTGCACAGCTGCGATTTCATTTCTGACCACTAGAAGCCAAAGTGTTTTCTGACGTAAAAAAAAGTGTTAAAGTGGTGTTTCACCAAAAAAAAAAAAATTAGATGTCAGCAGCTGCAAATACTGCAGCTGCTGACTTTTAAAATAAGGACACTTACCTGTCCCGGGGTCCAGCGATGTCGGCACCCGAGACCGAGCCGTCCCTCGATCCTCGGGTGCTGCCGCCGCCATTCACACTGAGGGAATCAGGAAGCGAAGCGTTGCCGCTTCACTGCCCGGTTCCCTACTGCGCATGCGCGAGTCGCGCTGCGCGTCTTCACTGGTCCCCGTTGTGTTGTGGGAACTGTGTATTTCCCACAACACAACGGGGGTGGGCGGGGAGTCTGCGGCTAGCTGCGGCTAGCTGTACCCGGAAGTGGGTGCAGATACCTGTATTATACAGGTATCTGCACCCCCCTCCCCCCTGAAAGGTGCCAATTGTGACACCGGAGGGGGGGAGGAATCCGATGAGCGGAAGTTCCACTTTAGGGTGGAACTCCGCTTTAACTTCCTGTGTACTTCTTGTTTTTTATGGAGAGAGTAGCATGGAGTGTTGCGTGTTCCTTTCAGCATGTTTCATTTCATTCCATTCAATGTGTTCTAATGGGGCAGGCTTACTTAGGCTCTATTCACACTAATGCGTTTTTTGATGCATTTTGCATTTTGCAGAAATGCATGGGAATTTTTTTAACATGGGTTCCTATGGAACATGTTCACATCAATGCATTTTTGTGCCTCTGCGTTTTTGGAAAGGGTCGGGGACTTTTTTTCATGCAAAATGCAGCGTTTTGCATGTAATAGAATTCAACGGCCCCCGAATCCAAAACGCAAGTACAGCATTTTTACCGCGTTTTGCGTTTTTTTTCTTTCTTTTTTTTTTACACTGTATACAGTATAAAAAAAAAAAAACTGTTAAAAAACAAAACGCGGCAAGCACCACAAAAAGCACTGCAGAAACGCTCAAAAGCAACAAGCATATGTGTGAATCGAGCCTTATGGAAGATTTACACTTGATCACCTTTTTAAATTCGAGAGTTAGGCTGGGTTCACACTATTGCGAATTGGATTTCCCCGCATCCAATTCGTATAGCAGGAGATTACCAGCCGCTAGCGATAATCGCATGTAAAATCAGGCAGGCTGGTTGTATCCCAGTTGATTAATTAACTTGGTACATTCCACCTGCCCATACATGGTTCCAATCTCCGTCGGTTTGAACCTGCCAAGATTTGAACAGTCTATGGCCGACTTAAGCCGACACAATACCTGTGTGATGCCAAGTGATACAAACGCAAAGATCCCTTTGTTGAGTTACAGGCCCCGGGCTGCAAAGCGAAAGAAACATGTTGGCACCTTGTGTTTTTCAGCTGGCGGAAATAGGTCACTATATGGCCTTACTCACACTTGTGCATGGGGCTGTTTGCAATTACCTGCAGACTGTCTGCATTCAGAGTCAATCATCCACAGGTAATCACTGCATAAGCAGTTACATGCAAATGGGCATGAATAGATAGCTGCAGGTGCTGTCAAGCACCCATTGCTTTTAATAGAGCTTCCTGTCTGCAGCTGTAGCACTGCCCCCTTGGGGGTTGCTTGGAATTGCATGTTCATCTGTGCCACTTTGACCCTGTAAACGTTCCAGCCCTCCTGACACTCTAGGTTCAGACATGCTGTATGTACCTTTAAATAATACAACGACACAATGCAGGTTGATTAGCTCTCTCTAATTTTACTCGTTCAAAGTTAGAGTCGTGTAACAGGGTATTAGTCCTGGGTAAACAGCCAAAACTCAGTTTTGGCAAAGAAATAACAACTTGGAATCACAGATCTAAAATAGCAATACACATAGAAGCAGACAATAAATGAATGAATATCTAAGGAAAACTACTACTTGCTGTATATACTATCACTGCTAATCAGGGGACCCCAGGATGGCATATTATACCTTTGTAAACCCATAAAAAAGATTAAAAAAAAAACACCTGCAAGACAAAAGGCATACTAGATCATTATGAAATATTTACCTTAGATCGAAGCTGGTGCAGCGGTCCCCGTACACCACTGTGACCAGCGACATGGCCAGCGACAGGTCTCTCTGGAGTTATTTCTGGGTTCGCTGGCTCCGGTGCTGCGATTGGCCGAAGCCGCAATGACGTCACACTCGCATGCGCGCGGGAGCCACCGGTCACAGCACAGCAGCTGAAGTAAAGACGAGCGGTTTCTTCAATGAAGGTTGGTACATGCGGATACAGTGAATATCTCCTAAACGGTGCAAGTTTAGGAGATATTTCCAGTACCTACAGGTAAGTCTTATTATAGGCTTACCTGTAGGTAAAAGTGGTGTGTACGGGTTTACAACCACTTTAATCCTAATGAGAGACTGGGCATTCTAGATCGTAGGGGTGTGTCCCTTTAAAGAGCAATAGGATAACAGTGTCCAGGATGCAAGGCCTTGCAATGATCTTCACCGGCAAGTTGGAGCTCATAGAACAAGAATCCTGAGTGTGGCACAGTGATGTGTAATCAAAGCAAGCAGTTGTGCCTGGCTAGTTGTAATCCTTAGGGTAATTCCAGGTGTAAGGTGTCTGTATACAAGGTTCTTTGAGATAAAATAAGGCAATTCCAGGCTTAAGCTGTCTATATACAGTGTTCTGTGAATGAAGATCAAGCAGAGATTGTATTGGTTTTGATTGTATTGTAACAGGCGGAGATGCCGGACCGGTTACTGGGACCGTGAGTTGTCTGATCTGGCTGGTTACAGCGACGCTGCGGTGATGCTCCTTGTGTAGCAAGCGGCGTTGGAGCTGCCTTGATCGGAGCTAGGATCGCCGTTTTGCCATGTGGTAGGCCACAGTCCTCTCGCACAGCAGCGCAGGGGTGTTTACCTGGTGGAACACAAGCAAGAGGCCTTGGGCCTAATGGGCTGAACCTTTTTAAAGCCTCTCCCAGAGTTCTTTCTCTGGAGCAGATGGCATGCTGGGATGTGTAGTCCATAGTTCTGCAGATCCAGCTTATCTGTTCAGGAGACTTCAGTCCCCACACTGCTCTCTGCTGGGCTCAGGAAGATGATGCAAGTATTTTTAAGCCCAGCACTAGAGGAACACAGAGACAGTCTAAAAAAGGACAGGGGAGTCTGCAGTGCAAGATAACTGTAGTCCGCTGTCGGCTACACAGCAAATCACAAGGAGCCCCTCTGAGTCTTCCAGGGTAATCGCATACGCAAGTGGAAAGAGATGAAGGGGAAGTTCCAAATTTTGAATACATTGCATTTTTCTAGCTCTCTAGTAGTCATCATAGTTTGGGGATAGGACTGGCATTCCTACTGCAGCCAGTCATGAGAGAAACATGAGCCCCGGTTCACATTGATACGGTGCTGGAAACGCAGTGATTCCTGTGCGTTTCCCACACTGCATAGCAATCACACTGTGTTCTGTGATCTGCTGTGGGTTTCAGTGGAAAGTTAACGACACCCCAAAAGCAGGTCAAAAAAGCATACCTCCCAACTTTTGAACTTTGGAATGAGGGACACCTGAGGGAGGAAGTAATTTGTGTCGCATATAGCTGCAAAATATGGGTGTGGCCAAACTCTTAACAGTGGGAGGGGCTTAAGGTGTGCGGTGGACAGGAATGGCAGAGGAGAAGGGTCTGCAGGGCGGTGTACGGGGGTCAGCAGGGTAGAGAAGAGGCATCATAAGGGCAGAGGATAGGGGGTAAATAGGGCAGTGTAAAGGAGTCAGCAGGATGGAAGACAGGGGTCGGTAGGCCAGGGTACAGGGGTCAGCAGGATGGAAGACGGGATCAGTTAGGGTTGCCACCTTTCCTTCAAGCCAAACCCGAACACTTTAGCAGTGCAGCAATTTTTTTTAAGGGCGAATGCTGCAGACTCTGGCGTAAAGGGGAACTCTGACGTAAGGGTGTTTCTGCCACTTACTTGAGGCCGGGTTCACACTGGAACCGGCTGCGGATCGCACAGGAACGCTGTGCATCCCTGTTCCTCGTTTCAGGGATGAATCAGGGACGAATCTATGCCTGAATTCGGCCCTGAAACGGAACCATAGACGCACAGTGTTTCTGTGCAGTGCGCTCCGCAACTGCAACGGCGATATGTGAACTGGCTCCATAGGGAGCCAGTCACATTCTCCTACTATGTAATTCGCATCTAATTCGCATAGGTGTAAAACCGGGCCATAGCGTTTCCTGCATTCTCCCTTCACCCCTTGTCAACCGCCCGCCGTCGTTTGACAGCGGCAGAATGGCTCCCCTGCGCGAATCGCCATAGCTGTAGCCTGCCGCGTCACTGAGGAGCTGATACACGTGCCTGGCGGCCACGATATCCGCCGGGCACCCGCGATCGCTCCTGGCAGAGCCAGAAGGGGGATGTGTGTGTTTTTCTGGCAGGGGAGAGGAGACAGATCCTTTGTTCCTAGTATATAGGAACAACGATCGGTCTCATCCCCCAGGCAGTCCCATCCCCCCTACGGTTAGAACACACTGAGGGAACTCATTTAACCCCTTAATCGCACCCTAGTGTTAACCCCTTCCCTGCCAGTGACATTTATACAGTAATCAGTGGCTATTTTTAGCACTGATCGCTGTATAAATGTCAGTGGTCCCAAAAAAGTGTCAAAAGTGTCCGATCTGTCCACCGCAATGTTGCAGTCCTGCTAAAAATCACAAATTGCTGCAATTACTGGTTAAAAAAAAAAAAATGCCATAGGGGATAGATTTATTTTGTAGACACTAACTTTTGCGCAAACCATACAATACAGGCTTATTGCGATTTTTTTTTTTTTTTTTTACCAAAAATAAATTTGTTTTTTGTTTTTTTAAATTTGGGATATTTAATATAGCAAAAAGTAAAAAACATTGTGTTCAAAATTGTCGGTCTTTTTTTGTTTATAGCGCAAAAAATAAAAACCACAGAGATGATCAAATACCACCAAAAGAAAGCTCTATTTGTGGGAAAAAAAGGACATACATTTTGTTTGGGTACAGCATCGCACGACCGCACAATTGTCAGTTAAAGCGACGCAGTGCCGTATCGCAAAAAATGGCTTGGTCAGGAAGGGGGTAAATTCTTCCGGGGCTGAAGTAGTTAAATCAGGGTTCCCTAAGCCCCCCTTACATCAGAGTCCATAGAGCACCCCTTGCATCTGAGTCCCCCTTACCTTAGTGTACTCACTCACTCAGAAGCAGGAGAGAGAAGAGAGGGAGGGGGGAGACCTCAGTCACAGACATTGGATGGTGAGCTCACTCACCTGAGGATGGCGGCTTAGGCATCGACACCTATCATCCACAATGTATCTGCTGGCTGCTGAGCTTCAAAATTCTAGCTCATTCATCCCTTTCCTGAGGTACAGAACACTGGGGATTGGAGTGTGTGTGGGCAGACAGAGGGGTAAGGGTGGGAGGAGGAGCAGTTTGAGCACTCTCGTCTCTCCTGTCCATATATGGGGGCGGGGCCCGTGCACACACCTATGTACTTGGTGGTTGTCGTACTCAGTTACTTGGGGAACTGTAATCCATTCAGAAAAATGTGTCTGGGTTTCAGGTGGTCTGAAACCCAGACACACAATTCAAAACCCAGGGGTCAGTAGGGTAGTGTACAGGGGTCAGCAGGATAGAAGACAGGGGTCAGTAGGGCAGGGAACAAAGCTCAAGACAGAGGACCAGGGGTCAGTAGGGCAGGGTATAGGGGTCAGGATGGAAGACCGGGGATCAGTAGGGCAGGGTACAGGGGTCAGGACGGAGGACCAGGGGATCAGTAGGGCAGGGTACAGTGGTCAGGACGGAGGACCAGGGGATCAGTAGGGCAGGGTACAGGGGTCAGGACGGAGGACCAGGGGATCAGTAGGGCAGGGTACAGTGGTCAGGACGGAGGACCAGGGGATCAGTAGGGCAGGGTACAGGGGTCAGGACGGAGGACCAGGGGATCAGTAGGGCAGGGTACAGTGGTCAGGATGGAGGACCAGGGGATCAGTAGGGCAGGGTACAGTGGTCAGGACGGAGGACCAGGGGATCCGTAGGGTAGGGTACAGGGGGTCAAATCCCCCTATTTCTCTTCATAACCAAAATCCTCTCCCTAATGACTGCCCCCCCCCCCCCCCCCCGGGTCACATGGGACCCTCATCGAGGTACCTTCAGGCTGGCAGCAGGCTGAATCTCCTCTTGAGTCCAGCGATCAGTGGGTGGTGCTTTCCATCATGGACAAGGGGCCCCTCCTCTGAATGAATGAATGAATGAATGAATGAATCACTTACACGGTGACAGATCACCGTTCTGGCAGAGTGGAGTACATGCTCCCCACCACCTCCTCTGTACAGAAAAGGAGGAGGGGGCAGGTTTAGTGCATTCCACTCTGCACTGTGCGCACACGCGTGTGTGTCAGAGGCAGCCGCATTGGCGAGGAGAGATGCTGGCTGGCGACTGACATACACAGTGTGAGAACCAAGACACCCCGCACATGCTGTGGGCGATCCCTGATTCGCTGGGACTCCGGGACAGGGACCAATTTCTGGGAAGGTCCCGGCGAATCAGGGACGGTTGCATGGGTATAAACTAGGGTTGCACCAATACTAGTATCGGTACCGATACTGAGCATTTGCATGAGAACTGAGCAAATGCTCCGATACTTGATCCGATACCTGGGCAGCCTCAGACATGATCGTGCGGCGGTGGAGCATTTACAAGCACAGATCTCCCTGTGTAGCTTTTCTGACTGACCACCGCTGCACTGACTGTCCCCTGTGTCCCCCTCCGAGTCCCCCTTTGTGCTCCCCGGGTCTCTGTGTCCTGCTCCGGATCCCCCTCTGTGCTCCCCGTGTCCTCCTCCGTGTCCTCCTCCAGGTCCCGATCCATGTCCTCCTCCGGGTCCCCCTGTGTCCTCCCCGGCTCTCTGGCTCCTCCTCCAGTCCCCCCTGCCCCAGATCTGTCAGGATAGAGTGTAGAAAGGAGTCGATAAATCTGTCATCAAAGAAAAAAAATATATATTTCAAAGTTAAAATTGTAAAATAAAAATGAGAAAAAAAAACACTGACACCCCCCAACCCCCCAAAAAAGAAAGCATTGTAAAAAAACATAAATAAATAAAAAACTACTGACACTGCTGCATTTTAGCTCCACCCACTAGTACAAGAACTAAGGAGGTGGAACGTAGGGTTGTTGAGCAGCTGGGGGGGGGGGCAGTAAAAAACACGACTCAGACGCATGGCGTCACCACCCTCCAACCACTAGCGTGGGTATACTAGCCCCGCTGTCAGAATACAATGTCCCAGTGGGGGAAATCCTCCAGCCACCTCATTTCTGTGGATGGAGGGACCATCTATGGCCAGCTTAACACACACCCCAACAAATGACTGCTAGAAGTCCACCGTCTTGAAGTAAAAGAGCTGGCTTCTCCATTCCACAAAATTGTTGGCAGTTTGAGATTTATCTGACTAAGGGCAAGCACTAAGTGCACCATGGGTTTGGAAGCAAATTTTTGCCCAAAAATTCTGAATTTCTCGAAACCCGGAGATTTACCTAAAACCCAAGGTGGCTCCGAACTTGAACCTCATCTTTATTTATGTATGTTAAACACTGCAATTAGTAACTCATATGCATTTACTGAAAATGCATTATACCCTTAGCTGTTAAGAAGAAGTGCATTTTTTTGTACACCTTAGCTTCTCTGATCTGGACGAGGCAAGCAAGTGTGCAACTGTCCCGTTTGAGCTATATTGGGATGCACAGCCTTCTGGCAGTTCGTATTTCCTGCCCTAGCACATCTAGTGGTGGTTTTGAGCCACTACAACTTGCTTACATTATTTTTATTAATTATTATTAATATTATTATTATTATTATTATTATACAGGATTTATATAGCGCCAACAGCTTACGCAGTGCTTTACAATATAAAATGGAGTCAATACAGTTATAATACAAAAAATATATATATAAAAAAGAGCTTACAATCTAACAGGGTGGGGCAGGTGGTACAAAAGGTTGTAACTGTGGGGATTGAGCTGTTGGAAGTGGTAGGAGGAGATTAGTTGGAGACGTGATAGGCTTTCCTGAAGAGATGAGTTTTCAGGGATCGCCTGAAGGTAGCAAGGGTAGGGGATAGCCAGACAGGTTGAGGTAGCGAGTTCCAGAGGATGGGAGAGGCTCAGGAGATATCCTGGAGATGAGCATGGGAGGAGACGAGAGAGCTTGAGAGCAGGAGGCCTTGAGAAGAGCGGAGAGGACGATTTTGGTGATACGTATGTGATTTGGTATCTCGCTCTGTCCTCTGCTCCTTTTAAGTGCTAGTTAGTTCAGTCCAAGCTAGACCCTCCTCATTTCTCCATGTTCCCTCGGTCTGAGTTACTATTTTGCACACACAGGGTATAGGAAAGTATTTAAGGGGGATTTACTAAAAACGACAGCGCACAGATTCTGTGCAGTTGTGGTAAGTAACCAATCAGTTTCTATCTTCAGTTTGTTCAGTTAAGCCTTGAAAATGGAAGACAGAAGCTGATTGGTTGCCATGCACAACTGCTCCAGATTTTGTCTGCACCAGTCTTAGAAAATTCCCCTTATTGGCGTCTTACACGTTAAACAACTAGAAAGACATCCTCTGTGCTGCAATTAGCTGAATTAAAATTACGTCAGATTCAACTCCTGTGTCCTATTGAAGAGCCTAGCTGCTTGTGAATGGTACCAGTCAGTAGGTGGCCATACTGTCCAGACAGACTGAGTCTAAGAAGGTATGTCAATGTATAACGCAGCATTTGAAACAGAACACAAATAATAAATAAGAACAAATATTTCAATATGCTTCTATTAATCAGTGGCCATGATTCAGGTAAAATAGTCAGATCACAGCAAGGTGGGCCAAATGAAACATTCTCCCCAATGAGGAGGCCTAACAAGCTGGAAACAAGACAAAAAGTGGTCTCCAAGCCTTGCACCGTAAAAGCCTTTTACAAAAGACAAGGTTGCATATTTGTTTTTACTACCTAAGTTTATTAGAAAGAAAGAGTACATGTAATATGAATGAGGTAAAGGTAAGTGATGGTCAAGGTAGGTACTATATGTGCATACTTGCATGGCTGTGAGTTAGGGTGATATGTATTCCTGTGCCGCCCTTCTGTGTCCTCGGTACCAGGCAGTCACAACCAGTCACCTAATGACACAATCAGCTCATTGTGCCTCGGAGTGACACAGGACAAGTCAAGGTGAAAGAAGCAGAGAGTGAGAAGGAGAGAACAGGTAGACAGGTAAGAGCACTGAGTTCTCCGAGTGTTGGCAGGTAATGAGCTTCATAAGGAGGGGTAAAGAGAGGCAGAGTGCAGAATACGGGGCGAATGGTGGGTCTTGTCATTACTTGGTGCATAGACCATTGTATAAGCATCACCAGCTAAGACGTGTGGGGAAACAGTTAGAAAGTACTGGGACAGTGGGGAGCAGTGATAGAGTACTGAAAGCATAGGGAGCGGCGATAGAGTACTGAGAGCATGGGGATCAGTAAGGCTCCATACACTCTGGGCTTAAAAAAAAAAAACATATGTTCTCCTGGCAGTAAAAAAGGCTCATATAGAGCATTTTTTTGTACAAAGTTTAGGAGAGTTTTACAGTTTTTCTGCCAGAAAGCTTCAATCAGAAACGTGAACCAGAAGGTTTTTTTTTCCTGCCTCTAAACGTTGAGCTCAAAATATGCCTGTAATCCTCCTAATGTACATGGACACATAGGATAACATTGAGCTGTTTCTACAGGCAAAATACAAAACTCCTGTAGAAGCAGTGATTTTTAAGCCAGTGTGCATGTAGCCTTATAGAGTACTGAGAGCGTGGGGAGCAGTGATGGGGTACTGAGACAGTGGGGAGCAGTGATGGGGTACTGAGACAGTGGGGAGCAGTGATGGGGTACTGAGACAGTGGGGAGCAGTGATGGGGTACTGAGACAGTGGGGAGCAGTGATGGGGTATTGAGAGTGTGGGGAGCAGTGATGGGGTACTGAGACAGTGGGGAGCAGTGACGGAGTACTGAGACAGTGGGGAGCAGTGATGGGGTACTGAGACAGTGGGGAGCAGTGATGGGGTACTGAGACAGTGGGGAGCAGTGATGGGGTACTGAGACAGTGGGGAGCAGTGATGGGGTACTGAGACAGTGGGGAGCAGTGATGGAGCAGTGATTTTTTTCTGCCTCCAAACGTTGAGCTCAAAATATGCCTGTAATCCTCCTAATGTACATGGACACATAGGATAACATTGAGCTGTTTCTACAGGCAGAATACAAAACTACTGTAGAAGCAGTGATTTTTAAGCCAGTGTGCATGTAGCCTTATAGAGTACTGAGAGCGTGGGGAGCAGTGATGGGGTACTGAGACAGTGGGGAGCAGTGATGGGGTACTGAGACAGTGGGGAGCAGTGACGGGGTACTGAGACAGTGGGGAGCAGTGATGGGGTATTGAGAGTGTGGGGAGCAGTGATGGGGTACTGAGACAGTGGGGAGCAGTGATGGGGTATTGAGAGTGTGGAGAGCAGTGATGGGGTACTGAGACAGTGGGGAGCAGTGATGGGGTATTGAGAGTGTGGGGAGCAGTGATGGGGTACTGAGACAGTGGGGAGCAGTGATGGGGTATTGAGAGTGTGGGGAGCAGTGATGGGGTACTGAGACAGTGGGGAGCAGTGATGGGGTACTGAGACAGTGGGGAGCAGTGATGGGGTACTGAGACAGTGGGGAGCAGTGATGGGGTACTGAGACAGTGGGGAGAAGTGATGGAGTACTGAGAGTGGGGGGAGCAATGATGGGGTGCTGAGAGTATGGGGAGAAGTGATGGGGTACTGAGACAGTGGGGAGCAGTGATGGGATACTGAGAGTGTGGGGAGCAGTGATGGGATACTGAGAGTGTGGGGAGCAGTGATGGGGTACTGAGACAGTGGGGAGCAGGGATGGGGTACTGAGACAGTAGGGAGCAGTGATGGGGTACTGAGACAGTGGGGAGCAGGGATGGGGTACGGAGACAGTGGGGAGCAGGGATGGGGTACGGAGACAGTGGGGAGCAGGGATGGGGTACGGAGACAGTGGGGAGCAGGGATGGGGTACGGAGACAGTGGGGAGCAGTGATGGAGCAGTGATTTTTTTTCTGCCTCCAAACGTTGAGCTCAAAATATGCCTGTAATCCTCCTAATGTCGATGGACACATAGGATAACATTGAGCTGTTTCTACAGGCAGAATACAAAACTCCTGTAGAAGCAGTGATTTTTAAGCCAGTGTGCATGTAGCCTTATAGAGTACTAAGAGCTTGGGGAGCAGTGATGAAGTACTGAGAGCGTGGGGAGCAGTGATGGAGTACTGAGAGCGTGCGGAGCAGTGATGGAGTACTGAGACAGTGGGGAGCAGTGATGGAGTACTGAGACAGTGGGGAGCAGTGATGGAGTACTGAGACAGTGGGGAGCAGTGATGGAGTACTGAGACAGTGGGGAGCAGTGATGGAGTACTGAGACAGTGGGGAGCAGTGATGGAGTACTGAGACAGTGGGGAGCAGTGATGGAGTACTGAGACAGTGGGGAGCACTGATGGGGTGCTGAGACAGTGGGGAGCACTGATGGGGTGCTGAGACAGTGGGGAGCACTGATGAGGTGCTGAGACAGTGGGGAGCACTGATGGGGTGCTGAGACAGTGGGAAGCAGTGGTGGGGTACTGAGACAGTGGGGAGCAGTGATGGGGTACTGAGACAGTGGGGAGCAGTGATGGGGTACTGAGACAGTGGGGAGCAGTGATGGGGTACTGAGACAGTGGGGAGCAGTGATGGAGTACTAAGAGTGTGGGGAGCAGTGATGGGGTACTGAGACAGTGGGGAGCAGTGATGGAGTACTGAGACAGTGGGGAGCAGTGATGGAGTACTGAGACAGTGGGGAGCAGTGATGGAGTACTGAGACAGTGGGGAGCAGTGATGGAGTACTGAGACAGTGGGGAGCACTGATGGGGTGCTGAGACAGTGGGGAGCACTGATGGGGTGCTGAGACAGTGGGGAGCACTGATGAGGTGCTGAGACAGTGGGGAGCACTGATGGGGTGCTGAGACAGTGGGGAGCAGTGGTGGGGTACTGAGACAGTGGGGAGCAGTGATGGGGTACTGAGACAGTGGGGAGCAGTGATGGGGTACTGAGACAGTGGGGAGCAGTGATGGGGTACTGAGACAGTGGGGAGCAGTGATGGAGTACTAAGAGTGTGGGGAGCAGTGATGGAGTACTGAGAGTGTGGGGAGCAGTGATGGGGTACTGAGAGTGTGGGGAGCAGTGATGGGGTACTGAGAGTGTGGGGAGCAGTGATGGGGTACTGAGACAGTGGGGAGCAGTGATGGGGTACTGAGACAGTGGGGAGCAGTGATGGGGTACTGGGACAGTGGGGAGCAGTGATGGGGTACTAAGACAGTGGGGAGCAGTGATGGGGTACTAAGACAGTGGGGAGCAGTGATGGGGTACTAAGACAGTGGAGAGCAGTGATGGGGTACTGCGACAGTGGGGAACAGTGATGGGGTATTGAGAGTGTGGGGAGCAGTGATGGGGTACTAAGACAGTGGACAGCAGTGATGGGGTACTGCGACAGTGGGGAACAGTGATGGGGTATTGAGAGTGTGGGGAGCAGTGATGGGGTACTAAGACAGTGGGGAACAGTGATGAAGTACTGGGAGTATGTTGAGCCGTGACAGTAATAATAGTGTAAAGGAGCTAAATAGAGCAGACAGAGCGTGTGGAGGAGCACTAACAGTAATAACAGTATAGGGAAGTAATAATATAGTAAAAGTATAGTGGGGAGCATTGGTGCTGTACTGAGAATGATGTGTGAAGGAATATTTGGTGCAATGAACAGTGTGGAATTTAAATGCGTCAGTTAAGCTCAGGATGTAGTGTTGTAGTTATTGGCGTCACAGTGGTTTGATGTAAACTCAATAGAATTGAAAAGCATACTATATACTGTAGAAGGATAGATAAGTGTTTTAAGCTAATGCTATGGTAGCAGTTGGTTACGTAAGGACACAGTGTATGGAAGGTCATTGAACGATGGTTCATTCTTGGAGCAAGGTTAAAGAATGTTCCATGTTGGGGCTGCCTAGACATCCAGAATGTTGAAATGTGATTTCCCTTTACGCTCTGACTATATTGAATGCTTGTCTGTAAGCTACTGTCGTTTGTTATTTGACCATGTTGTATAGAGGGGAAATATATATATTTCTTGGTTGCTGGCTTAAACAGCCCATTCCTTTACAAGCTGCCATAGAGTCCTTAACTCAACCAGTGGCTGCTCCATGTCCAATGATTGTTGAACAGGCCAAAGCCTAGGCACGGGCAGTAGTCCATAGTCCTTGGTGGGAGAAATAATGCAGCCCAGAACAGTTCATGTCCTCATTCCAAAATGGAACCTTAAACATTCCTACTCCTACTTCCAGGTCTGCCAATTCCCACGACTCACCACTCATTTCACTCAATACTTACCACTCAGTACAGTAGTCGTAGGGTCTCTGCACCCACACCACTGTAACAAATCAGCTTCTGCCTAGACTGTGGCACAGCACTACACTTATCACAAGCTTTGAATGCACTCTGTCCTCAAGCCAACAAGATTATTAATGGAGCCCCATCTGGCGTTCATCACTCATCTGTCCACCTAACTTCTTTAGGGTAAATTCTGCTTGCCAACAGCCAATACCCTTGCGGGTTACCTATAGCACCAAACCCTTCCCGTACAAGCCCAGGCCCTTAAAACCCTTTCTAATAGAGCCAGCATACCCAACACAGCAAATGACCACCATGTGTCAACCATGAGCTTTAATCCACCAACCCAAAGGCTAGTATATGGGGGGTTATTTACGAAAGGCAAATCCACTTTGCACTGCAAGTGCAAACTACAAGTGCAACGTGCACTTGAAATTGCACTAAAAGTGCACTTGGAAGTGCAGTCGCTGTAGATCCGAGGGGGACATGCAAGGAAAATAAAAAACAGCATTTTAGCTTGCACATGACCTATGAAAGCTGAGCACTGGGAAAGCCACCCAAACAGAAAATATCCAGCTCCATAGTACTGTAATGCCACGTACACACGAGCGGACTTTACGGCAGACTTTGTCCGGCGGTCATTCCGATGGACTTTCCGAATGAACGGACTTGCCTACACACGATCAACCAAAGTCCGACGGATTCGTACGTGATGACGTACGACTGGACTAAAACAAGGAAGTTCATAGCATGTAGCCAATAGCTGCCCTAGCATCAGTTTTTGTCCGTCGGACTAGCATACAGACGAGCGGACTTTTCGATCGGACTCGAGTCCGTCGAAAAAATTTGAAACATGTTTTATTTCTAGCTACGTCGAACTTTTGGGGAAAAAAATCCGCTGGAGCCCACACACGATCGAATTGTCCGAGTATGCTGTAAAGTCTGGTCGTGTGTACGCGGCATTAAAGAGATATGATCACATATGGAGGGATCTGATCATTCAGGAACAATCAGACCCTCTGAAGATTTGCCATTCAGTCACCATTCATATCTAATATTTGGTGCATGGTGACCAATTCCTTATAACTGCTACACAATGCAGTACTGGAAAATTTTTATATTTATTATATATATATATATATATATATATATATATATATATATATATATATATATTTATTTCTCAGCAGTGATAACAACAATATTAGATGAAAAGTTCCAACCTACCTGATCACTAACAGTGCCAGTCTAATTTACCATTTACATACAGAAAGACTGTTGCACAATTGTGCTAAAAAGGTCCATATCACTATCCTTTTTCATCCTATATATGGGCAACGTTCAGGTGGCCATACACAGTATTGTTATTTGCCATATCAGGGTGTTCTAAATGTAGCACCCTCTACTTAGGTAGGTGCTAGAATAGGATTTCTGTTCTGTAGAGTAGGCACATTTAGGCAGGCCTGTTTATTTGGAAGAACTGAAGATGGAGTACTAAGCTGTAGGGGCCTTTGAAGGAGCTCCCCAGTCTGGGGGGGGGGGGGGGGGGTGGGACCTTGGGCCTGGAGATCGGGTCCAGGACAGAGCCTCTTAAGATAACGTG
Source organism: Lithobates septentrionalis (assembly GCA_037952835.1). Taxonomy (NCBI): domain Eukaryota; kingdom Metazoa; phylum Chordata; class Amphibia; order Anura; family Ranidae; genus Lithobates; species Lithobates septentrionalis. The sequence goes on from JBBDGP010002920.1 coordinate 903,827, forward strand.
AAGGTTCTGGACAGGAGGCACAGGAGGAGCGAGAGGGCTGCAGGAGCTAGTACTGCCGGGTAAGTCTTCAGGAGGGAACCACCGGTTGCAGCCAGGAGGGCTGGTGAGTGACAATCACAGTCGGGAGGACTGGGGAGGTATACCTTAGAGGGCTGGAAACATGCAGTCTTTGATGGGTGCAGAGCCAGTGGAGAGAACTGTAATGTCACGGGCAGTGGAGTCGGGTAGCTGCAGCCAGGAGGGCTGGCAGGACCTGAAGAGGGCTGACTGGGAGCAGTGGTCCATATGTAGGATAGCTAGCACTGGAGACTTTCTATGTTTTTGCTGCACTATAGGAACCCGCGGTTCCTGCCTGCAAAGAGCAGTTGCTGAGGCCTGGCTGAGCCAGTGGCAGACCTAACCTTACACGTGCTAGCTGGTCCTGAGGATTAATGCCGCGTACACACGGTCGGACTTTGTCTACAAAAGTCCAACGGACGCTGACGGACTAAAGCTGGCTGGTAATCCGATCGTGTGTGGGCTTCTCCGGACTTTCAACGGACTTTTTTAGCCTCAAATCCGACGTACTTTAGATTTGAAACATGCTTCAAATCTTTCCGACGGACTCGAGTCCGGTCGAAAAATCCGCTCGTCTGTATGCTAGTCCGACGGACAAAAACCCACGCTAGGGCAGCTATTGGCTACTGGCTATGAACTTCCTTATTTTAGTCCGGTGTACGTCATCACGTAAGAATTCAACGGACTTTTGTGTGATCGTGTGTAGGCAAGTCTGTTCGTTAGAAAATCCGCCGCAAGTCCGTCGAAAGTACGCCAAAAGTCCGTCGGACAGGCTGTCGGACTTTTGTAGCTGAAAAGTCCGACCGTGTGTACGCCCCATTAGAGTTGTGCAAGAGGATGTTAGAGGAATAGTCTCCAAGCAAGAAAAGTGCTGGAGGAGACTGAAGTAACGTGTATAGAAAAGTGTACATAGTTGTCCCGATTGATATACATTCCCCAAATGATTGATATACATCTCATAATTCCCTTAACCCATCCAAGTTAAATTCCCTCAATAAAATAAACAAAAACAAGCACATGGACTGTTCATTGCCTTGGAGTGACTAATGCCGCGTACACACGGTCGGACTTTTCGTCTACAAAAGTCCGACGGACGCCGACGGACTAAAGCCAGCTGACAATCCGATCGTGTGTGGGCTTCCCCGGACTTTCAGCGGACTTTTCCAGCCGCAAATCTGGCGGACTTTAGATTTGAAACATGCTTCAAATCTTTACGTCGTAACTACACCGGACCCAGAAATCCGCTCGTCTGTATGCTGGTTCGACGGACAAAAACCCACGCTAGGGCAGCTATTGGCTACTGGCTATCAACTTCCTTATTTTAGTCCGGTGTACGTCATCACGCACGAATCCGTCGGACTTTTGTGTGATCGTATGTAGGCAAGTCCGTTTGTTAGAAAGTCTGCCGCAAGTTCGCCAAAAGTCCGTCGAAAGTCTGTCGGGCGGGCTGTCGGACTTTTGTAGCCAAAAAGTCCGACCGTGTGTACGCAGCATAAGGATTAAATGCCGGGCTGGGCAGGGTGACAGGTGGGCAGGTGAGCCACAACACTCAGTGACTCCTACGGGGGCACCGCTACATAAACATGCTATTAATAAGCTTTTGCATGGGCTGTAATAAGCTCTCTTGCCCAAATTATTTTCATCAGGCAGTTGGGACAAAAAAGTCATTTGTATGATAATTTGTACAATAATATCTACGGGGGTTTATGCATGACTTCCTGCAAATCTGGCCGTAGTTGTCCAGTATTTACTAACTAGCCAGATGATTAAATCTGAAAAAGATTGGGCTGTCTGAATTAAAATGCCATTCCTCTTGTTGACAGTGTGCATAGAGCAGGGGTAGGCAAACTTATAGAGGTGAAGATCTACCTGAACAACATGGGAGAAGTCAAAGATCACCGGGCACAGTGTCGCCTCCTCACACCTGATTTAAACCTCTAATTTGCATACTACCATGTCACAATTGTGTGCATTGCATGGCTATCATGGGTTTAAATCAGGTGATGAGGAGGCAACATATCGCCTCCTCACCACCTGTTAAACACACTCGGATCATTTTTCAGAGGAGCGGCAGTGCCGGCTGCACTTGTGAATGAGCCCTTATGCTGGCCATACACTATACAGAAAATCGGCCGAAAAATCGTTCGAATGGACACTTCGTTCGTTTTTCGGCAAGTTAGTGGGCACAAATCGATAATCTTTGTGACGTTTTTGTGGTAAAAAAACGAACGGGAAGTTTGGTAAATTTCTGCCGAACGTACGATAAATTGCAAGGTTAATGTGTTTCCCGTCCGAACTTTCTGCACTAGGTATATGTAAAAAAACGAACACAAAATTATTTATTCATGTCCACTGAACAGATTATCGGTCATTATATGATGGCAAGATCGTTTGCGGTCACGGTCGAACGTTCGTTTTTCGAAAAGGGGTTCGGCCGATTTTCTGTATAGTGTATGGCCAGCATTAGTTGCATTCCGCAGCTGCACCCATAGGGCTCATTCATGCGTAATTTTGGGGGGTGGTAAAACCCTGTGTTTGAGTCGCAGATTTACCGCTCCCAATCCTCACTCACTTTAGCTGGTGAGGCAGCAGCCAATAGGGGTACACATGCCGCAGCAGGAACTAAAGCCCCTGTTGCTTTTGGTGTGTGCTACCACCTGCCAAACGCAACTCCTAAATAGCAGCTGTGAAAACTCTGAAACACTATGGAAAAATGTACCTTTATCTCCAGTCTGCCTGATTACTGTCTGATACAATGGTCTTAAGTGTCTCCAACCTTGGCTTCTCACAGGGCAGTAGCAAAACTGTGTCATTCTAGCTATTAGAGTTGGCTTATTTTGGTAGAACCACAAATCCCAGCATGCTCTGGCTGGGATCCTAGTCAGCAAACTGAAGTTCCATAATGGTTGGCAAGCCACTGATCATCAGGTCACTCGGCACCAGTAAAAGTTTGTTTCAGGGTCAGCTGGTTAATAAGTACTTCCATTCACTCTGTAACTTGGTCATTGTACCGAACTGTGTGTTCAGTGTCTGCATAGCTCATCTCTATAGGCATTGATCTCTTTCTTCTGCCAAGCTTTGTTTGATGATTATTGGTTTTATCCTGTTTGACAGGCACCTGAATTCTAGAGAGGAATTGTAAGAGAAGAGGTAAGACATCATTATATCTTTTAGATCAAAATTTTGCTAGGACCCTAAAATACTCAATACAACCCACCACATTCCACAAGATAGCATTGACTCTTCTACAATGTGCAAAACTTTCACAGTGAACCTGGACTCCCACTTCACTTTAGGTTCCTCCTAAAGGGTGCAGGACTACAATCCCCTTGCATCCCACCACCTTGTGTACAGATGTCTTCCCAGTACACCCAGACCTCAAGGGTGAGGGACTCCAATTCTTCCAAACCCTACCAGTCTATGTACAGACCTCCTTGCATTAAAACTAGACTTCCACTTCTGTGTTCAGAAAGGTTCCTCCCCAAGAGTGAAGGACTTCAGCCCCTCTGCACCCCACCACCCTGCATACAGAACTCTTCCTAGAACACCCAGGCCTCCACTTCTGTGTGCAGAAGATTTCTCCCCAAGAGTGAAAGACTCCAATCCCTGTGCACCATGCCTCCCTTTGTATAGACTTCCTCCCAGTATACCTAGACCTTCACTTCTGTGTGCAGAATATTTTTCCACAAAAGTAAAGGACTTCAATCCCTCTGCGCCCCACCACTCTGTGAAACAGACTTCCTCCCAATACACCCAGACCTCCACTTCCATGTGCAGAAACTTCCTGCCCAAGGGTGAAGGACTCCAATTCTTTCGAACCCCCTCACTCTATGTACAGACCTCCTCGCAGTAAACGTAGACCTCCACTTCTGTGTGCAGGACTCCAATCCCTCTGCACCCCCACATACAGACCTCTTCCTAGCACACCCAGGCCTCCACTTCTGTGTGCAGAAGGTTTCTCCCCAAGAGTGAAGGACTGCAATCCCTCTGCATTACAACTCCCTGTGTACAAACCTCCTCCCAGTACACCTAGAACGCCACTTCTGTGAAAGACTCAAATCTATCTGCACCCCACCACTCTGCTTATAGACCTCTCAGGACCCAGATGTGAAGGACTCCCATCCCTCTGCATTACACCTCCCTGTGTACAAACCTCCTCCCAGTACACCTAGAACGCTACTTCTGTGAAAGACTCAAATCTATCTGCACCCCACCACTCTGCTTCTAGACCTCTCAGGACCCAGATGTGAAGGACTCCCATCCCTCTGCACCACACCTCCCTACCTGTAGACTTCTCAGCTGTTATCTCACCCTGTGTTCAGACGGAACCTTCATAATATGCTGTCCTCCACCATCCTGTGTAAATGTAGACCCTGTCCTGTGTGCAGCACCAAACCACCCAGCTTTGAGGAATCTCCTTGCTTCTAAAGCTTAGAACTGCTCTGGTATGCTAAGTCTATCAAACCCCCACCCCTGTGTACAGAAGAAAGCCAACTGGGGTGCAAAAAAAAAAATGCAGGGAGCACCTCTCTTACAGAAAACCCCCACTTCATCTGTATGTAAACTCTTTTCTCCCGTGCAGTGTGGAGGTTTGCCCTGATGAAATAGTATTTCCACTCCACTATTTCTTTCATTATTTCTTATGCCCATGGTGGAGTCTGTGCCGTTCATTGGCAGGATCTTATTGTAAAATTATTTTAAAAATGCATCACATTGTGTAGATTAGCATATACAGTTTGATTTTAGGTGCATTTATCTTGCATGTGCTTCTGACCTTTTTTGCCATAATTCTAAACTTTGGGATTGATTTTCTAAAACTGGAGAGTGTAAAATCAGGTACAGCTGTGCATGGCACCCAATCAGCTTCTAACTTTAGCTTGTTCAATTAAGCTTTGACAGAAAAACCTGGAAGCTGATTGGTTTCTATCACCAGATGTTGCACTCTCCATTTTGAGCAAATCTCCCCCTTTATCAAGCTGTTTGGATAATGGGTGAGTACTGAAGGCTGTTTTCCCCATTGCACTTAACTGCTCACAGTTTCAATGCATTTTGCATCTGATTTGTATGTTCTACTAATGAAAACAATGGTAGAGAGTTCACCTTGTTGTTTTTGTACTGTTTGGGTTTCCCCAAGAATGCAGCCAAAAAGCAGAAGTGGAAACGTTAAAGATAAATTGTTCCAAAGAACGACTGTAGCATGAATTGGAACGCCAACAGTGGCCACATTTACGCTATCAGAGCCAGCCTATCTAAAGTCCTCAATAGATGTGGCTCAGCAAAGCCACATTGATAGATTCCCTCTCCAAAATTAGTTAGGTAGTGTCTACTGAGACTGCACTCTCCCCATCCATGTACTACAGCTTTAGAATCCAACCATAATCGGCCAGTTAGGCCAATGGTCTCGCTCTCTGGGCAACCATAGGGTCATGGTACCGAATCTGTCTACATGATTAAACAAGCCTCATTATACCCCATTCTTTGTTTCATCTCTGGGCACCTATGATGTCATCAGAGGCCCCTGATGACCTGATTTTGTAGAAGGTCGCTGACCTAAATGTCACTGACAACTACTCACAGCAATAGAATGCAACAGCAGGGGGAGCCCAAGTGCAGAAAATCTACATTTTACCTAAAAAGAATCTCCAGCATAATCACAAATCGGTGAATGTGACTTTCATCAGTCATTCACTGGTGGTGAGTTAATCACTGTCATTTAAGATACATGCACCCGGAAGATTTACCTGCGGGGAATGTTTGGTCAATGTCAGTTTCACTGCTTTTTAAATATGCCCTTTAGTGTATTCACGTCACTCTCTAGTACAGGGGTCTCCTAACTTTTTAAACAAAGGGCCAGTTTACTGTCCTTCAGACTTTAAGGGGGCCGGACTGTGGCCATTGAGAGCAAAAAATGTCCCAGAATCAGTGGGAGTTAACAATGCCCCATCTTTGGTGTCAGTAAGAGAAATTTTGCCGTGTCATTGGGAGGAATTGTGCCCCATCATCGGATGGAATTGTGCCCCATCATTGGTGTAGCACCCTGGTGTTTAGGCAGGATTGCTCCTAAATTTTCCTGCCAGGTATAGCTAACCTTGGCTAATTGTTGAGGACCAATTGAATTCACTCTAAGCCTGTGATTGCTGCACTTTTCTCTTTTGTCACTAGGTGGCCGGGTACTTGGTGGCATTAGATAAGACAAGGGCAATGCAAGGTCAGATTATGGATATATGAGGTATCTCAGCCAATGGGTAGAGTTTTTTTTTTAAATCCCTTGGCCTGCTGGGAGAACCTATATATTTGGGTGGAGTCAGGTGATCAGTGTTCGGTGCCACCTGCTAGGCTGTCTGAGGGCCTATCCAGAAGCAAGAGAGCAGCGTAGGGTTGGGATTGCGGCTTGCAGTCCAACTAGACGTGACGGTTCTGCTGGCCGGAGAACCTGTCGTGGTCGGAGGTAGAGGGGAAGCTGTCGCCACGAAGGACCTATCCACCTTATTACCAGGGACCACAGTGAGTAGCTGAAGCAAGTACCAGAGCAGTATTCTCACCAACCAGGGACGGTGAAGAATTGGGAAACTTCAGCGGGTATCAAGCCAGGGACCCAGACAGTGGGGGTGACGCTTGCAGAGCAGCCTGGTGTGTCAAGCCAGGGACCGAGCAGGCCAGTGAGAAGTATCTGGAGTGCCAAGCTAGGGACCCAGCAGAGAAGCAGGGGTGACGCTTGAGGAAGATACCACCATGAAGATTGGAGGAGCTCAAGGAATTTAGTGGCAGTGAATCGTCTAGTCTAGTGAGAGAGACTGGGAGACAGCATTCCTACACATGCAGATGTGATGTCTTGCTGGATGCCTTTCCATGCATGGCTGTCCTCCTGTAGAAGTCTCAGAGTCTGCCAATTGAAGTTTCAACTGCTAAAGGTGTCCTGGCCCTAACCCTCTCTCCCAATGTTTTGTTTAAGAGAAATAAAATCTCTTTGCAGTCAAGAAGTGTTTGGCACCCATGAATCTACCTTGCATTACACCTACTATGCCTTGCAACCCACCATATACAGAAGGATGTCAGCTGTCTTGGGCCCTGGAGGTTCTGATCAGACTGAAGGAGGCCTGAGACCTTGTTACATTGGTATCATTGGGCCCCATTGGGAGGAATTGTGCCATGTCATTGGGCCCCATTGGTAGGAATTGTGCCCCGTCATTGGTGTCATTGGGTGCAATTGTGCCCCATCATTGGTATCATTGGGCCCCTTTGTTGACATAATTGGGAGGAATTGTGCCCTGTCATTGGGCCCCATTGTTGGTGTCATTGGGAGGAATTGTGTCTCATCATTGGTATCGTTCAATGATGCCAACAATGGGGCCCCACGATACCAATGATGGGACACAATTCCTCTCAATGACACCAACAATGGGGCCCAATGACAGGGCACAATTCCTCCCAATGACGCCAACAATGGGGCACAATTCCTCCCAATGGGGCCCAATGATACCAATGATGGTCCACAATTCCTCCCAATGACACCAACAATGGGGCCCAATGACAGGGCAAAATTCCTCCCAATGACGCCAACAATGGGGCACAATTCCTCCCAATGGGGCCCAATGATACCAATGATGGTCCACAATTTCTCCCAATGACACCAATAATGGGGCCCAATGACAGGGCATAACTCCTCTCAATGACGCCAACAATGGGGCCCAGAGGAGTTGTGCTCCATCATTGGGCCCCATTGTTGGCATCATTGGGAGGAATTGTGCCCCACTGTTGGTGTCAGTGGGAGGAATTGTGCCCTGTCATTGTGCCCCATTGTTGGTGTCAGTGGGGGGGGGGGGATTGCACTCCCCTGCTAGTGTCAGTGGATTAAATAGTGTCCCAAGAGCCAGATGATAGCAAACAAAAGGCCCCATCCGGCCCCCGGGTCGCAGTTTGGAGACAGACGCTCTAGTACTCTAGTGGGTGTGTGAGTATCTCCCAAGACATTGTTTTCTATAAGACCTATCTGGCCTTAGCAATCCAGCCAACCTTGATTTTGGGTCCCAGAACCAATGGGAGTTTAAAAAAAAAAAAATTGGGCTCTGCTAAATTTCATAAAATTTTAGAAGAACTGGCATACACCAATACACCTGAGTCTGCCATTGCTGTCCTCCTTGAGAAACCTGGCTGGCTTCGGCGTCAGCACAATTTGATTGTTGCCCTGGAACCACCATACCATAGAAGAGGCTAGAGCAAAGTAAAAAATCCAGATTTGCATACTTGTTCCAGGTAAGTGATGCAACATTGATACCGTTGTATCAGTAAGTATTTTTAGGAGAGATCAGCAAAGGCAGCCTATACATTTTGTTTTTTACATTTTATTTGTTCACTGTTCCATACTTTCATAATATCTTTTCTTGAAATGAATGTTATTTATTGCTGACACTTATATATCACCAACAATTTACACAGCGCCTTTACATATATTGTACATTCACATCAGTCCCTGCCCTCAAGACAATCTAAAGCTAGGTTTCCATCTAAGCAGCTCTGCAAGCCGCTTTTGTGCAGGCACTGCAGCCCATTAAATTGAAGAGGCTGCTGTGCCTGCGTTTCATGCAGGAAAAGGGTTCCTGCACCTTTTTTTTAAAATGCACCCAGAAGGAAAACATGCACCATGCAATTTTTTGTGAACCAGGGCTCAAACTTGGACACGAGACGAAAAAATGCACCACAAACGCACCCCGGGTATGTTTTTTGATGTGTTCTCTAAAGTAATCAATGGGAGATGCGTTTTTGGTGCACTCTTTTGAAGAACACACCAAAGATGCAGGATTTTTAAAAACACATCGCAGCACACTGGTGTGAAAAATTCCACTGGATTAAAAGGAATACATTTTTCTACTTTTTTTTTTTTTTTTTTTTACCCCAAAAACAGATCAATGTCAAAGGGGCCCTTAGACGGGAGCCCATTGAACTTCCAGCATGTCTTTAGAGTGTGAAAGGAAACCCACACAGGCACAGGGAGAACATGCAAACTCCATGCAGGTAGTGTCATGGTTGGGATTTGAACCGTGAATCCTAGCACTGCCAGGCAGAGGTGCTAACCACTTAGCCACTAACAATGAAAACTCAGGAGGTGTGTTTCATCAGGGATACTGTTTGCAGTATCAGAGAGTTACCGGGGGGGGGGGGGGGGGGTAATTATGAAAATATGGAACAGCAAGCAAGTAAAATGTAAAAATCAAAGCAAAAACAACTTTTAAATGCAAAAGCTCAAAATTATAGCCCAATGCAAATATTATATTGGTTCCCTTTCATAGATAATCAATTAATCAAGCTTACACATACTACTATTTTCTTTGTTACAGATAAATTCTAATGGCTGCTGAGCGAAATAACACAAGTGGCAGTGCAATACATGAGAATGAACACAAGGGGGAACCAGAGACACATGCAACCATATCAGAGATTGTTGCAGAGGGACAGGGACCAGAATGGGGGACAGTTGGGGCAGCTTTAGGCAAGACCGGGCAAGAAACAACCAGGCAAGGGCATAAGAGCCAGGAGAAGAGCAGAGAAGAAGAAGAGAATGAAAGAACTGACAGAGAGCTCTCAGAGACTATTGAGAAGTTGGATTCGGTGTTACTGGAGGCTGGAGAAAAAGAGGTGCAAATAGAGGAAGATGGGGCAGATATGTACAGAACGGGAGAGGCGAGTGCAGCAATAGAAAAGACCGCTGAGTCAGAAGGGGGGACCCTTGTGCTGGTGCCAGGAGAAGAGACCCTTGTGCTGGTGCCAGGAGAAGAGACCCTTGTGCTGGTGCCAGGAGAAGAGACCCTTGTGCTGGTGCCAGGAGAAGAGACCCTTGTGCAGGTGCCAGGAGAAGAGACCCTTGTGCAGGTGCCAGGAGAAGAGACCCTTGTGCAGGTGCCAGGAGAAGAGACCCTTGTGCAGGTGCCAGGAGAAGAGACCCTTGTGCAGGTGCCAGGAGAAGAGACACTTGTGCAGGTGCCAGGAGGGGAGACCCTTGTGCAGGTGCCAGGAGAAGAGACCCTTGTGCAGGTGCCAGGAGGGGAGACCCTTGTGCAGGTGCCAGGAGGGGAGACCCTTGTGCAGGTGCCAGGAGGGGAGACCCTTGTGCAGGTGCCAGGAGGGGAGACCCTTGTGCAGGTGCCAGGAGGGGAGACCCTTGTGCAGGTGCCAGGAGGGGAGACCCTTGTGCGGGTGCCAGGAGGGGAGCCCCCTGTGCGGGTGCCAGGAGGGGAGCCCACTGTGCAAGTGCCAGGAGGGGAGACCCTTGTGCAAGTGCCAGGAGGGGAGACCCTTGTGCAAGTGCCAGGAGGGGAGACCCTTGTGCAAGTGCCAGGAGGGGAGACCCTTGTGCAAGTGCCAGGAGGGGAGACCCTTGTGCAAGTGCCAGGAGGGGAGACCCTTGTGCAAGTGCCAGGAGGGGAGACCCTTGTGCAAGTGCCAGGAGGGGAGCCCCCTGTGCAAGTGTCAGGAGGGGAGACCACTACACAGGTGTCAGCAGAGGAGACCACTGTGCAGGTGTCAGAAGGGGAACCTGCTGTGCAAGTGCCGTCGGCAGAGGGCACTGCACAGGTACCAGAAGCAGAGGCCGCTGTGTATGTATCAGTAATGATGACCCCTGTTAAAGAGGCAGAAAGGGAGTCAGTAGGGGAGACTTCTTTGCAGGTATCAGAAGAAACAAGTCAGGTGACCAATAAGTCAGCAAGCCAAGAGCTAGGTCTACAAGTGACAACAGAAGAGGATGTAAGCTCCTATCCTACAGAGGGGACAGGTACTGGCATGTATGATAGTGTAAGCACACAGGTAACTGAAGCAGGCGAGGCATGGATAGACACCCTGGTAAAAAACATAGTGACAGAGGTGACAGCACAAGGCACCAATGCATGTGAAGCACTGACTGACAATCAAGCACCGGTATTCAAAGAATGTAGAGATTCCGGCAGTGAGATGACAGGGGAGGGGGGACATTCCTGTGCAGGCAGGACAACAATCCCCGACCACGAACAGGTGACATTAGAGGAGACAGGTGCAGCTGTGTCGGGGACAGGCGTACAGGCTCAGGTGTCTTATGACATAACTGTGCAGGAGGTATGTGAGGAGGGGGAAGTGACAGGTTCTCCAGGACAGACAGGTAGACAACAGGTAGGACTAGAAGGGGTCACAGACAGTATTACAGAGCAGGAAACAGCTCCTGAAGTGGAAGCAGGTAGACAGGTAAAAGCCTCAGGTGAGGGAGCACACGGGGAAGTGACACCTGATCTGGTGACTGTCCCCAGCAGGGAGGGGACAGCAGATCCAGGACACCCAGCAGCATGCCGGGAGAAGGAGTGGCCGCCTCTTATTTGCACTGGCAGTGAGGTGAGGGCAGACACAGCTGAGCAGAGAGACACACAGCAAGGGACAGTGCCTGAGAAGGAACCTTGTCCAGGTGCACCAGACATGAAGGACAGGGAGATGGTAGAAGATGGGGTCACCCTGACCACTGAGACCCCCATAGAAAGAGAGATCCGCCTGACCATGGAAAGAGAGGTGACGCTGCGCCAGGAAAGGGGCATCAGCGTGCACGTTGGGGAGCCAGAGCTGGTGGAGGTGCGCAGGAAGACGATGGTGATGGAGCCGGTGGCGTTGCCGGGTAAAGAGCGCCAGTTGGCGGGGGCCCAGATGCAAAGAGAGATCCAGCTGGAGACCCAAAGAGAGCAAGACCTGGTGGAGCAGGGCAAAGTGATGGGCACGTATGACCGTGGACCCCAACAGGAGGTGCAGGAGAGGAAAATGATATTTGAAAGCATGAACACAGGTAGGTACATTTTATATATAGGTGTTCCCTATCTTGTCCACCTACCACCCATCCGTACACTTGTGTATCCCTACATTCAATCGTGTATGTGTAATAAACCCTTAATATCCACCTGGAAAAAATTGCATCCAAAAGTAAAATATTTTTTTATCTTCTGTAAATTTGACATTATGCATATAGAATCCTGAAACCTTCCCATCAGTCCCAGCCTAAAGGACCTAGCCATCTAACAACCTTTCCACAGTCATACTGGCCCCGAAATAATTTATGGAAAAGCTACCAGTATGTTTTTTGGCTGTCAGAAAAAGAACCCACCAATAGTCCATGCAGCTAGTGTTCCTGTTGTGGATTAAACCCATGACCCCAGTTCTGCAAGGCAAGAATTCAAACCACTAAACCACTATGGTGCCTTTCAGTGTGGAAGAACATTTACTGCCCTTACAATGAAGATAGAGGGCAATTTATTGTGGCTGATGGCAGATGTGCCCATTTGTGGCCAGTTTATTCTCTTAAACCTCACTGTAGCTGTTGATGCCAGTGATCCCTGGTCTCAATGGTGTCACATGGACAAATGACAGGTCCTCTTTGTTTGCAGGCTTCCCCATTCCTTACCTGTAATTCATTGTTTCCACCCACCATTCTTCGTACCTGACCAGCACGTCCTGTACTGAATTCAGCAGAACACCCGTTTTTCTCTCCTGACCAGTTTGACATCCGTTCTTAATTACTACGTGATAGGCTGAGGTGTGTCCCCTGGTACTCACCCCTTCCCCCACCCCACCTACCTGAAGACACCTGCATATACTCACCTGTGCTGGTCGCCTGCTTCAATCTAGCTGGCGGGCACTTACCTGATGTGCTTTATATCTGTCAGCAACCTTGACTATCTACAGTATCTGGAAACACCAACCTCACCTGTGCTTTATAACCATAACCTACTGTACCTTCTCTACTTATTGGGGACACCAACCTCACCTGTGCTTTATAACTATCACCTACTGTACCTTCTCTACTTATTGGGGACACCAACCTCACCTGTGCTGTATAACTCTCACCCTTGGTTTATAACTGTCACCTATCTTCCCTATCTACTTGAGGACATCAACCTCACCTGTGCTTTTTATCTGTCATCTACCTTGTCTATTTACCCAGGGACAACAACCTTACCTGTGTTTAATGGCTTTCAACCACCTCCCCTATCTATCAAGGGAACACCAACCTTACACGTGCTTTATAACCGCCATACCTTGCCTGTCTACCTAGGGACAACAACCTCACCTGTGTTTTATGTTGGTCACCTATCTCCCCTGTATGCCGATGGGACACCAACCTTACCTGTGCTTTAGAACTGTCCCCTCAATCCTCTGATTACCTGGAGACACCAACCTCACCTGTGCTTTATAACTGTCACCTATGTCCTTTGTCTACCTCAGGACACCAACTTCACCTGTGATTTATATCTGTTACCTGCATTTTCTGTCTACCTGGGGACACCTACTTCACCTTTGCTTTAGACCTGTCCCCTACATCCTATATTTACCTGAGGACACCAATTTCACCTGTGCTTTATATCTGTCACCTACCTTGCCTGTGTACCTGGGGACACCAATCTCACCTGTGCTTTTTAACTGTCACCTACTTACTCTGTCTACCTGGGGGACACCAACTTTACTGGTGCTTTATAACTGTCCCCTACCTTGCCTGTTTACATGGGAACACCAACCTGTGCTTTATAACTGTCACCTATGTCCTCTGTCTTCCTGAAGGAACCAACCTTGCTTGTGCTTTATAACTGTCCCCTACCTTGCCTGTTTACATGGGGACACCAACCTGTGCTTTATAACTGTCACCTACGTCCTCCGTCTTCCTAAAGGAACCAACCTTACTTGTGCTTTATAACTGGCCTCTACCTTGCTTGTCTACCTGGGGACACCAGCCTCACTTGCGTTTTATGTTTGTAGCCTACCTCCCCTATCTACTCAAGGGACACCAACCTCACCTGTGCTTTATAACTGTCACCTATGTCCTTTGTCTACCTCAGGACACCAATCTCACCTGTGATTTATATCTGTCACCTACTTCTACTGTTTATTTGGGGACAACAACTTCACCCTTGACCTATAATTGTCACCTACCTCCCCTGTCTTCCTAGGGGGTTACCAACATCACCTGTGCTTTATATCTGTCACCTAACTTGCCTTTCTACCTGGGGATACCCACCTACCTTATCTGTTTTTAAATACCTGTCACCTACCTGTCTTTTCTAACTGTCTTGTTATAGCTGTCACCTACCTCCTGTGCCTACCCGAGAGCACCAGCATCACCCCTTTTCATAACACTCACCTACCTTCCCTGTCTTCCTTTAGAGCACCTAGCACATTTGTATTTTATAACTATGCTGACCTCCCTCCCCATGCACACAGGGGTTGTACAGTATATATGTATCTGATAGGAATTGTCTCCACTAGCTTTCATATTGAACGCTTGCAAAATGCTACTCCCCTTTTTAAGTGTTATAGCGCATGTTTTTAACGTGTGACCGCTCTTGGGTTGGAAAGTTGTAAGGCTGTCTCGCATTGACACTTTTTTTTTGGGGGGGGGGGGGGGTGCCCAAAAACTGCCTTTTCTTCCAGTGGAGACAACTCCCTGCCTACCTACCTACCTACCTTAGCTTTATTACCTGAGGATAATTACACCAAGGAAATGCAAATGAGGGAAGCAAAGATGCCTGCCTCCTAATGCGTATGCAATTATATACTGTACATAGAAACAAGGTTTTTTTTTAATCTATTAACACACACTGATAAGATTATTTACACTAATTCAATCCCTTTTATATCTAAAAAGGACTATAGTTTCCCTTTAAGATCAGGTAATGTAATATTATGATTTAGTAACTTTGCAAGTATGCATGAATCCATTCCTAACATGTCACATTATACATTTTGTCATCAGTCTGCTGCAGGCAGGAGGAAGCATTTTCTCAGTCTCCACTTCTTCAGTGATCAGGGTGCTAATATTCGTCAGAAATTGGTGAACACAGCCAAAACTGCACAGGCACCAGGGTTTATATGGTTGGGTCATCCTTGAGCTGGTATCTCAGTCCAGGAAGTAGATGCTGCCCACTTATTGATGATATCTGAACAAAGATGGCTGTGCCCTTCTAGATAGAAAAGTAGATGGAGACGCTGTCAGTGGCAGCACTGTAAACTCTATCAGAGGTAATAAATACCTGTCACATTTACACACTACTTAGCATGCATGTACATAACATGTATAAATACCGTATATCTAATGTTAGGTCCACTTTTAGTATAGTATATGTCCTGCCGAAGCGAGGACGTTAGGTCCACTTTTAAGGTAACCTGTGAGGATAGAAATTTAGGAGCTGCCATTGCAGGTCATTTTGATCCTGGCTTTACAAGCTAGAGACTCGCTGACCTAGTTTTCGAGTTTTCTATTACAATTCTGTTCTGGAGCACCACTGCTAACTGTAGACTCGCATATCTGTTACCATCATTGCCAGGGTCGGTCTTTAAAGAAACCTGCCATGAGAGGAATACTGGGACATTGCCAAATGCCTTCTGAAAAAAAAAAATCGAATACTCTGTAGGGCTGGGGAAAAAATCGATTTAAATCTTGAATCGAGTTGAGAGGTTAAATCGATTCAAAATTTAAGCAAATCGATTTTTTTTAGATTTTTTTTTTTCTTCACCGCGCCGGAGGAGCTGCAGGCAGGAGTTTTTAGGCGAGTCCGCCGTTTCGGCCTAGTCCGCGAGGCCAGACGCCACGCACGGTCTAGGAGATATTTGCAAATCGCCGTAGTTAGAAAGAGAACACTGTGCCGTTTCTAGCTCGGGTCATGGCGTTAAAGGCGGCTCCCGGGCGCATGCGCAGGAGTAACGTCACGCGATTCCGGCCAGTCACAGAGCCAGAGTTCGCGGCCCCGGAAGGAAGAGGGGTGAAGAATGGACGCTCGCTGCTAGCGAGGAAGACGGGACATCGCGGGCTTCTCCTGCAGGTAAGTGTCACATAATGGGTTACTATGCGATGCATAGTAGCCTATTATGCTTTACCTTTGCAGGGAAACAAAGAGGAAGTAACGCCCACCAGGGTTTACTTCCTCTTTAATAGCGGTCGCTTGAACCGTGTCACCTCTGAGAATATGGGGGCAACAAAGACAACCATTGTGTCCACATCCAAATGTGCCTTTAAACTGCAACCAATGTCTACTAGGGCACTTAGTGGTCTACAGACTTGGTGATATAGTGCCTCCTAATGTAGGAGCTCTGCGAGACACAGTCTTAACCTCATCAGCAAGAATCTTTGCATAAATTGGATCATTGAATAATACCGGTAAGTGTTTAGAGACAATGTTCCTGATTTTATAAAATTCCGTACTAGACGGAGTCGAGAAAATTACTTTTGGGTCCCCTTTTTCCCCCATTGACCTTCTTCCTATCAGGGTTTTCTTGCAACAATTTTACTCTTGGCGTTTTGTTAGCGATATTAGTCAGAATAACCCCTTTCCTTGAAACGAGAAAACATGATTTTGGATTCCTGTGTGTATTCTTTATCATTACTGCAAATTAATTTGAGATGCAAAAAATGGCCCACTGGTATCCCCTTGCAGGGTATGTTTTGGATGGTTGGAGTCTGCTCGTAAAAGTGAATTCCCTGCTGTAGTTTTTTCTGAAAAGGCTGGTGATAATTTTATCTCCCACCCCCTTCAGAGTGACATCTAAAAAATCAATTGAAGTTGGACTTTTGTGATCTGTAAACTTCAAATTAAGGTCATTGTCATTTACACAAGCCAACAACTCTTCCAAACTATCTGCTTCTTCTGAAACTATAAATATCAGGTCATCTATGTAGTGACCATAAAATAGTGTATTTGCTCGAAGGGGACTACCACATGCAAAGATGCGGGACCTCTCCCACCATCCCATGGATAGATTGGCCAGGGACAGGGGAAAAACGGGCAGGTAGTAGTCCCCATCGAACATGAAAAAAATTGCGTGTGTGAGAAGATATTCCAGGCTGAGAAGAATGGATTCCTGATGTGCCAAGAAGTATCCACTGAATTTGGACAGAAAAAAAGAGACTGCTTGTAGTCCTAGTGAGTGAGGAATGCATGAGTACAGACTGGTGACATCCCATGTCACCCAGCTATACCCATGTCTCCATTTGAACTTATTTACCGGTATTTGGATTAGCAATTGCTTATTGTCCCTTAAATAACCAGGAAGTCCCATGACAAGTGGCTGTAATTGATGGTCAATCCATTGACCTAATTGAACCTATACCTGCCACTATGGGTCTGCCTGTTAAGGGATTACACCCTTTATGGATTTTAGGCAAGAAATTAAATATTGGCATAATAGGATATTCTGGCAAAAACATGTTCATTTCTTTATGTGTGAAGATGCCTATCGCGACTCCCCTTTCCAATAGTGATGTTAATCCTCCTGGTGGTCGGTAGGAGGAAAGTCCCCCCAAGAGTGTTGACCAGAATGCCACCCTAAAGCCATCCATAGACAGTTCAAATCTTGGCTAGTTCAGCAGGAACCGGATGAGATTTGAACCATGTATGGGCAAGCTAAATGTACCCAAGTCGATCGATCATTCAACTTGGGTACAACCAGCCTGCCCAGTACATTTATAGCCGCTAGCAATAATCACTGTGTTCTCCCGGCGGGGGCAGCTTCCCCCGCCCCCCTATTGGGAGAACACAATAGCTCCGCAGGAGGGATTCCCCTTGTAAACGCTGTCTGTGTTGATGAGGGAATCAAGCGATTTTTTTATTTTTTCTTTCCTGCAACCAAAGTCCCTCCGTCTATGGCTGGCTTAAAGCGGAGTTTCGCGAAAATTTTTTTTTTAGATGTCAGCAGCTGCAAATACTGCAGCTGCTGACTTTCAAAAATAAGGACACTTACCTGTCCAGCGATGTCGGCACCCAAGACTGAACCGTCCCTCGGTCCTCGGGTGCTGCCGCCGCCATTCTCTCTGAGGGAATCAGGAAGTGAAGCGTTGCGGCTTCACTGCCCGGTTCCCTACTGCGCATGCGCGAGTCGCGCTGCGTGTCTACACTGGTCCCCGTTGTGTTGTGGGAACTGTGTATTTCCCACAACACAACGGGGGTGGCGGGGGGTCTGCGGCTAGCTATACCCGGAAGTGGGTGCAGATACCTGTATTATACAGGTATCTGCACCCCCCCTCCCCCCTGAAAGGTGCCAATTGGGACACCGGAGGGGGGGAGGAATCCGATGAGCAGAAGTTCCACTTTAGGGTGGAACTCCGCTTTAACAGATCGCTAAAACAATCACAAGGCTGACTCTACCAAGTGGCCCTGGAACTATGCATCCATCATAAAAAAAAGGAGGTCAATCAACCAGAGCTCAAGGAACCCCATAGTAACCTTTGAAGGAAGAAGTGAGAGTTCAGGACCAAATCTTGAATTTTAAAGGAATCATTTTATTTATCCATTAAGACAAAAAAAGGAATCGATTCCTTGCAAAAGATTGACACATTTCAGCCTCTTGTAGAGGCGTTAGTCTACAAGAGGCCGAAACCTGTCAACCTTTTACAATGATTTGATTCCTTTTTATGTCTTGATGGAGAAATAAAGTGATTCCTTTAAATTCAAAATGCTTTGGTGTTGGACTCTCACTTCTTCACTGAACTAACAAATGGCAAGTACCACCTGAGTCTGGGCACAGGTGTCTGGATCTCATTCTATCTATATGGGATTTTGGGGTGGTAGCACCTTTACCTCTTGTTCGGATAGCCTCTGAAGGAACTCTAGGGTTCCCCAGAACCATAATTGATAATAACAGTCCTAGGCCCATTCACACCTATTCAAGAGGGTTATGGCGTGTGTAGCTTGATGCAATTTTTTGTACCTGTGACCATTTGTTTTCTCAAAGCTTGTCTATGTGCCACAAAACGCACCTGATACTTCCTGTTTTCTGATACATGCTTTGAAGGTAAGGTACACTGCATACTTCATGAGTACGCATTTTAGGAAAGAGCACCCCCACAACATCTGCTTAACATGTGTGTTCAACATACATTGATGACCATTACACCTGTGGTAAATCATAAGACTGTGTGAATTCAGCCTAAAAACTGCAAGTGGCAAGTAGAGCATTTACATCCCCTACTAAGCCGTCCTTTATGGTTTATACGGCACCACAATTTGTCCAGACATATATCACCACCATGAAATGGTCTCACTAATGGGCTCCTTTGCAGAACCTCTGGATCAGGCTTTCTCAAAATGTTTATCCCATATAAATCAGGCTTTCTTCAGGGATTGTTAGGGGTTCCTTGAGCTGTGGCTGAATGACCCCACATTTGATGGTGTCTGCAAACTTCTAGGGCCATTGACATGTGGCAGAACCAGCTGCATGACACCAATGATCTTTTTAGCTGTCTGTTAAGTTGACATTCTGACCACTATTATAAGGGGGTATACTTCACACTGGTCAGCAATGTAAGGGACGTTTTTTTCGCGCTGACCCCCAAAAAATTGGTTTTATAGAGGATACCCCAAGACCTGAAAATTTTTTCAAGGGTTCCTCTGGGGTGAAGGGTTAAAAAAAGTCTGGTCTATGGGAACCCCTGATAAAAAAAAAAATAAACCCATGGGATCAGTGGAAAGCATCCCCCCTTCCATTGGTGGTCACAATGGCACTCATACAAACAGCTCATTTGTCAATATGGCGCAATGGGTGTTGCCTGGGCTGAGACAAACTACATTGATGGAAAGTACAGTGTTGTCCACATCCTCAGGATGAATCCTATGGCTTTAAGAACCATTGACTAATCCAATCCAGCACACTTAACGCAGCACTTCCGAGAGACTAAACAGATCTATAAGCTGCAGACAGACAAAAAAGAGCAAAGTGCGTAAACACAAGATCATCCACACACTGTGACTTGCCAATTGTGTGCCGTATCCACCTCTCTACCTTGCTGCACTTAGATTGGTGCCCCCTTCTGTCTTTTAGCTATTGCAGGTGCCATCCAGACTGTATCCAGTCTATCCATTGTGACAGTGTCCTTGGTGTCCTCCCCAGCTGGGAATATTTTTGAGAACTATGATAGGCATAATTCATCTTACTTTATGTGAGTTGCTAATTGTCTTCCTTTAATAAATGTTTACACACCCACGACACTTCACAGTTTTCAAGAAGATCATTGGTGTCATGCTTCTGATTCTTCCAAGGGGCATTGGCACCAGAACTAAACAGGCATCTTAAAATGGGAGACCAACCAGCCATAGCTCAAGGAACCTGCAGCTACCTCCTGGAGGAACCCTAGAGTTTCATGGAACCCTGGTTGAGATTGGCTTTTCTAGATCACTCAGGGGATGAAAATCTAATCTGATTTAAAGTGACACGGTCAAGTCTGTAAATAAAAGGCCAACACCAAGTCCCTGCAATGGAGGAGCTCTTTCGTATTCAGCAGTCTGTAAACCCTACATAACAGCTGTGTCCTGTATTTACATGGGAGTTGGATGATGGGACCATTGTAGGTGGGGGTGGACATAGGCTTTTCAAATACCGAAGATTTTGACGAACACTGGGATGGAGGGAAAGGTAAAAGACACATGCTACTGGAGAGATGAGTATACACCATATTGTCAAAAGTATTGGGATGCCTGCCTTTACACGCATATGGCATCCCAGTCTTAGTCCGTAAGGTTCAATATTGAGTTGGCCCACCCTATAACAGCCTCAACTCTTCTGGGAAGGCTGCCCACAAGGTTTAGGAGTGTGTCTATGGGAATGTTTGACCATTCTTCCAGAAGCGCATTTGTGAGGTCAGGCACTGATGTTGGACGAGAAGGCCTGGCTTGCAGTCTCCGCTCTAATTCATCCCAAAGGTGTTTAGGTCAGGACTCTGTGCAGTCAAGTTCCTCCACCCCAAACTCGCTCATCCTTGTCTTCATGGACCTTGCTTTGTGCACTGGTGCGCAGTCATGTTGAAACAAGAAGAGGCCACCCCCAAACTGTTCCCACAAAGTTGGGAGCAAAAATTGGCCAAAATGTCTTGGTATGCTGACGCCTTAAGAGTTCCCTTCATTGGAATTAGGGGCCAAGCCCAACCCCTGAAAAACAACCCCATACCATAACCCCCCCCCCCCCCCCCTTCCATCAAATGATCTGGACCAGTGCACAAAGCAAGGTCCATAAAGACATGGATGAGCGAGTTTGGGGTGGAGGAACTTGACTGGCTTGCACAGAGTCCTGACCTTAACCCGATCGAACACCTTTTGGATAAATTTAGATCGGAGACATGGGGTATTTTGTACACTGGACTATAAAAATGACCATTTAGTGATGAATATTATTGCATATGGGCTACCTGATTAAATAAAGTAGTAACCAATCAAAATCTACCTCTGTGGTGAAAGCAGTTAATTTGCAGCACTTTGCCCTGCTTTTCTCTGGGCAGAGCCTTATTGGATATGGTGTCCCTGGCAATAGTCATACAATCCTGGCACCCAGACAGTAACGGCAGCTCTGTTCCTCTCTGACTCTCTCTGGACAGTCACTCCCATGTTTGCATTGGTTTCCTTAGTAAATTTAGCGGCAAATCCATGTAAATAAGTGTTGACTTAACCTTGGTAAAGGAAAGTGAAAGCCGGCTGGCTGCCAAGCCCTACACGCTGAATTTTTAGTGTCCATCCCTGGAAATATTTGCCTCTGGGGCGCTCTAGTTTCCAAGCATAGATGAGCTGAGCTTCTCTAATACGGGGATGTCTGTCTTATTATCACTGCAGACTTTGTGCATAGTATAAGTCCAGATTGATGTTGATTATATATGCCTCCAATTTTAGTTATTTTTTTATCCAATCGATGTGCCATTCCATCAATGTGATTGAACCTGCAAACAATTTGAATAGCCATCAGTTCCAATCAAACTGAGTCGATCAGCCAGGGTGGAAAATTATTAATAGTTTTCCATCAATCTGCAGCACTGAGATATGTTGTTCATGAATACAATTGTAATTCGATCAACCGGAAAATGAGATTACATAATGGAAACAGAGATGCTTGCATTTGCAAGTTGTGATTATATCATAACTATGGGTTAAAATCCAATTGAATGGATTGAATGGCTCAATCATTTATCGAAGGGTGTATGGCCGGTATTAGTGAATGGAGGGGTTTATATACAAAAATGAATCATATACATTTTCAGTAGTCAGGCTACACTAATGTATTAAAGAATGGTGAAGCCCCCCCATCAACACAGACAGTGCTGACAGGGGAATCCCTCCTCCTGGACCATTGCCTTTTCCCGGTAGGCAGGGGAAGCCATCCCCGCCAGGAGAAGACCGTGATTGCTGCTAGCAGCTATAGCAGCCGCTAGCGATAATCACAAAAGAATCTGGTAGGCTGGTTGTACCCAAGTTGATCAATCAAATTGATACATTTACGCTGCCCATTAACAGTTCAAATCTTGGCCGGTTTCCTGCTGAAACGGCTAAGATTCGACCGTGTATGGCCAGCCTTAATCATCAATGGCACAAAGGGACTGTCTCAGACAGCAGAGTGGCCAATCAGATTATCCACTTCCTTCTCCAAAAGCACCAAGCCAATTAAGCGCTCACTTTTCAAATAAAATTGGGCTGAGTGGAAGAGACCTAAAATGCTTAATGCTGTGTGAGTCCTCATAGGTGCAATTTTCCTTCTCTTCTTATTCTGTCTGACACCCATCACTTAGACAGGATAGACAGGAAGTGAGTGGAATAGCCCTCATGGGGGGCACAGACCGCAATAAAATCCTGTACAGAAATCCATAATTCCTAATTAATGCCTTGAGGAGTCCAGCCAGCCAATGGAGAAACTTTTGGAATCCAAAATGGCAAAAATTGCCAACATGCCAAAAGTTAAAGTGATTACTAAGATCTTAGTTGTAATGACAACATAGCATTTTGGAGACACTATGGGATATTGGGTGTGTGTATGTGTGTGTATATGTATATATATATATATATATATATATATTATACATATACACACACACATACACCTTTTTATAAATGTGATCACATTCCCTCTGTTCTCAGCTGCATAAGAGCTAGGGGAAGAGAAACAGCAGCACAATGGTCTTCCCAGTGTATGGTTGTGCAGGGGGGGGGGGGGTGTCAGAAGCCAGGACAAGTCTGATAATTGGAGGAAAGCAACACTAAGCAGTAGAATACACCATAGTCAGTTTTGTGGCCAGCACAGCCAGAAAACTAACCACGGTGTGTTCTCCTGTTTAGTGTGGTCAGGTTTTAATAGGAAAGCAGAAAAACTGGCAGGTACACCAGGGATTTCACATACAGGAAGCAATACAAAGAGAACAGGACACTTTCTCATACAAGTACACGGTACAGCAGCCACATATGAGGAATATGGAATGTTGGGTTTACATATTCTTTAAATGTATTCTTGAAGTCCTAAAATACTTGTTTGGTACTGGGCTCATTCACATGGACAGCCAGGGGGCAGTAAAATCAGACAGTTAAGCCGTTTGGGGGTGTACACATGCCACGGCAAAAATCAAACCACATGTCGCATTGAGTTAGCGAAGCCGCCACTGAATGCTACCCATTTATGTGTATGAGGCAATGCAGCAACCATCTTGTAATAGCTTCCAATGCATGCAGGCATCTCACCACCTATCAAATGCCCTCTGACAAGTAATCCACAATGGAAGGGTTGCTGCAAATCGAAATGAGTCCTAAGTGGAACTTCAAGGCTGGCCATACACGACTAAAATTTTAGCCAATTTCTATGAATCAGCTGAAATTTGAGCTGGGGTGACCCTGCCGACAACACCCCGGCTCAACAAACTTCAACTGGGCAATGTTTACTATTGTAAATTCCGGCTGTCATCATACCCAGACAGCAGGGGTATCCTCCATCTGTGCTGTTTAGCTTTAATAAGTGGAATCTATGAATTTATCTCATTCAGCCCAGAGGGATAGTTACGCGTTTGACCAGCTTACCTATACAAAAGAACAGTTGGCCTACAATGACTTACAGAGATACGCGATAAAGTAGGAGGCAGGAGTAAAAAAATGCCACCCTGCTGCTTTTCCAGAAAATCAGCTTTGCACATAAAGATCAAAATGTGTCCCAACCATTGTCAGCGGGATGTATAAACAGAGTACAGGTCATTGTAATGACAGGATGAGAAGATGGATGGTGTTGTTGGAGTAGTACGGGTATTCTGACAGGTGAGTAGTCATTAAAGGGAATGTAAATCCACCTTATTATATATGACCTTTCACCGACCCAGGTCAATTGTACAGCGAAAATGGGTAATTTTAGCAAGCAACTATTCTATAAAATGCCTAGAATACAACTGTCCCTTTTTTGGAACCAAATTCCTCTGGTTATTGGTCTGATGTCTAGACCTCTATACAAAATTCACCATTTGACCACACTAAATTCCATAACTCTAAATGATCACTGAAAATCCAGTATCATGTTGATGGCCTTTCTTTGGAAATTCTGTGTTTGCTATTCAAGGTATCAAGATGATCAAATTGCAAATGCAGGGCTTGACAAGAAAAGGCTACGTTCAACCTGCTTTGCTTGCCAAACATTAATAAGACATGCCGCGTCCAAAGTAGTTCAGCGCAATACAAAACAGGTCTAACGTGGCCTCTAAATTGCCATGTGTGCTGCTCATTTAAAGTCAATCGGATTTTTCTGACCAGCGTTTGACATCCACTCCAAGTATATTTCAAACACAAGAAAACAAGGCTTATCAACATGGGTAGAAGTTATTCGTGGTCTGTGTAACTGGGGGCATGGAAGGCTCTTGCTTAATTTACTAAAGGCAAATCCACTCTGCACTGCAAGTGCACTTGGAAGTGCAGTCGCTGTAGATCTGAGGGGAAGATCTGAAATGAGGGGAAGCTCTGCTGATTTTATCATGTGCAAGCTAAAGTGCTGTTTTTTTAAATTTTCCTTGTATGTCCCCCTCAGATCTACAGCGACTGCACTTTCAAGTGCACTTGTAGAGCAAAGTGGATTTGCCTTTAGTAAATAACCCCCATTGTGTCCTCTTCTTATATACCAGTGGCCTCCAAACTGTGGCCAGTGAGCCAGATGTTGCCCTTTGCCTGCCTTTATCGGGCTCTTGGGTCACTATTACTCCCACTGATCCAAGGCACTATTTTTCCCACTGACCACAATGATGGGGTGCTATTTGTCCTACTAACACCAACAATTGGGGGCTGTTCCCCCCCACTGCCACCAACAATAGGGCCCTATTGCTCCCACTAACACCAACAATGGGGCACCATTTTTTCCATTGACACCAATAATGGGACACCATTATTCCCACTAATAACATTTATGGGGAACTAT
Source organism: Lithobates septentrionalis (assembly GCA_037952835.1). Classification (NCBI taxonomy): domain Eukaryota; kingdom Metazoa; phylum Chordata; class Amphibia; order Anura; family Ranidae; genus Lithobates; species Lithobates septentrionalis. The sequence continues at coordinate 929,060 of JBBDGP010002920.1, forward strand.
CCCGCCTCCTACTGACCACAGGCACTAGGTAATTTGTTTTTCTCCCAATGACCACCAAGCCTGAGGCATTGTTCATGGCTATGAAGCTTTCAAATTTTGAATATGTACAAAAATGGTCATTGCATCAAATTTCCTTGAAGACCTCCAAGCAAATGATCATCATAGAGGGCTTTCTGGCTAATAGAGTCAACTTTTGGTACCTATTGTTAGTGGGACTTACATAGTAGGTGAGGTTGAAAAAAGACACAAGTCCAACCTATGTGTGTGATTATATGTCAGTATTACATTGTATATCCCTGTATGTTGCGGTCATTCAGGTGCTTATCTAATAGTTTCTTGAAGCTATCGATGCTCCCCGCTGAGACCACCGCCTGTGGAAGGGAATTCCACATCCTTGCCGCTCTTACAGTAAAGAACCCTCTACGTAGTTTAAGGTTAAACCTCTTTTCTTCTAATTTTAATGAGTGGCCGCGAGTCTTGTTAAACTCTCTTCTGCGAAAAAGTTTTATTTCTATTGTGGGGTCACCAGTACGGTATTTGTATATCGAAATCATATTCCCTCTCAAGCGTCTCTTCTCCAGAGAGAGTAAGTTCAGTGCTAGCTACCTTTCCTCATAACTAAGATCCTCCAGACCCTTTATTAGCTTTGTTGCCCTTCTTTGTACTCGCTCCATTTCCAGTACATCCTTCCTGAGGACTGGTGCCCAGAACTGGACAGCATACTCCAGGTGCGGCCGGACCAGAGTCTTGTAGAGCCTGAGAATTATCGTTTTATCTCTGGAGTTGATCCCCTTTTTAATGCATGCCAATATTCTGTTTGCTTTGTTAGCAGCAGCTTGGCATTGCATGCCATTGCTGAGCCTATCATCTACTAGGACCCCCAGGTCCTTTTCCATCCTAGATTCCCCCAGAGGTTCTCCCCCTAGTGTATAGATTGCATTCATATTTTTGCCACCCAAATGCATTATTTTACATTTTTCTACATTGAACCTCATTTGCCATGTAGTTGCCCACCCCATTAATTTGTTCAGATCTTTTTGCAAGGTTTCCACATCCTGCAGAGAAGTTATTGCCCTACTTAGCTTAGTATCGTCGGCAAATACAGAGATAGAACTGTTTATCCCATCCTCCAGGTCGTTTATGAACAAATTAAATAGGATTGGTCCCAGCACAGAACCCTGAGGAACCCCACTACCCACCCCTGACCATTCCGAGTACTCCCCATTTATCACCACCCTCTGAACTCACCCTTGTAGCCAGTTTTCAATCCATGTACTCACCCTATGGTCCATGCCAACGGACCTTATTTTGTACAGTAAACGTTTATGGGGAACTGTGTCAAATGCTTTTGCAAAATCCAGATACACCTGTCCACGGGCCTTCCTTTATCTAGATGGCAACTCACCTCCTCATAGAACGTTAGTAGATTGATTTGGCAAGAACGATTCTTCATGAATCCATGCTGATTACTGCTAATGATACCGTTATTATTACTAAAATCTTGTATATAGTCCCTTATCATCCCCTCCAAGAGTTTACATACTATTGATGTTAGGCTAACTGGTCTGTAATTCCCAGGGATGTATTTTGGGCCCTTTTTTAAATATTGGTGCTACATTGGCTTTTCTCCAATCAGCTGGTACCATTCCAGTCAGTAGACTGTCTGGAATGGACTGTCTGAAAAATTAGGAACAACGGACTGGCAATCACTTGACTGAGTTCCGTAAGTACCCTTTGATGCAAGCCATCTGGTCCCGGTGATTTATTAATGTTAAGTTTCTCAAGTCTAATTTCAATCCTGTCCTCTGTTAACCATGGAGGTGCTTCCTGTGTTGTGTCATGAGGATAAACACTGCAGTTTTGGTTACTGAAGCCCCCCTGTATGGACAAGCCCCATCTAAAAGTTGTAAAATGGTTCAGGATCCTCCATAAACCTGCTTGTTTGTGGGTTGATTTGCCCACTTTTCTCTCTTTCTCCCTCCTTTTTGGAGGTGTATGATTTCCCCAAGTCATTACCCCCCCCCCCCCCTTTTTTTTAAAAGGAATTACCCACTTAAACCCCTGTTCCCTGTCCTTAACCTTCGGAATTCAAGGTAAACCTACTGTTTGACTAGCACTTTTCCAGTTCTATTCCCCAGTTTAATCCTATCTACTCCTTCTCTCAGCCCTCGCCCCTCCGCCCCTAATTTCCATCTTCTCAGACTTGCATAGAAAATTGAGCAACGCAGCCAGGGAGCCTCTATACTTTGGTCAGGAGGAAATCTACAAGTTTAGGAATCTTTTTGTCATTATCTGACTTGCATTTCCATGTACTTGGTGGCTTTTTTTGTGGCTATTTACTATGTATGTAGTTACACAATTTTGAAAAATGCCAAGATATACAAACTCCTGGGTGCTATACTATCCCGTCTCTCTTGGACTGTAAGTTTTTTGGAAAAATAAAGAATTTAAAAAAAAAGTTTAAAATAGTTTGCACATTTGCTTTAAACCCAAACTGTCCTATGCCCAATATACTGGGTAAAACAACAGGTTCTTGATAACGTCCCCCCCAGCAGCACTTACCTTTTTTTTCGCTCCCCCATTGCTCCTCTTGGCCACCGGGAGGAAAGCTAATACCCAGTACTTCTAAGTATGGAGGAGCTTGTGACAGCACGGATGCCCGTCGATTGGTCCAGCCTTGTCATATGGGGGAGGTGAGAGTCCTCAGTCCTATTTAAACTCCAAATACATCAACTCGAGAGATTACACAGCCACTCCTTTCCATACTTGTTGTGGCTGAACAGAGCAGTGGAGGGCAGGGAGGTAAAGTAAGGGTGAGTATGTGCTGCTGGGGTGGGTGGCATTTAAGTGGGTCTGTTGCTTTGCCCACGTTTCCTTTAAGACATCTTGCATTTTCTTTAACCTCTCCCCCCCAGCATTACTTACCTCCCCCCAGCAGCATTTACCTTTCCTTTACTCCCCCATTGCTCCTTTCAGCCACCAGGAGAAAACACCCAGTACTACCAAGTATGGACGGGCCATGTGACAGCACTTAAGCCTGTTGATTAGTCTAGCATTGTAACGTGGGGTAGATGAAAGTCCTCAGTCCTGTGTAAACTTCAACTACAGAAACTCAAGAGATTACTGTACACTCTTTCCATTATTTTGGCAACAGGGAGTAAAGTGAGGGTGAGCATGTGATGCTGGGGAGGTTTGCATCTTAGTGAACCTGCTGCTTTGACCTGTACGGACAAAGCACATTTCCTTTAAGGCAACTTTGTCCTCTAACAAGTTACATAATTTTGTTTTTCAGAGCCTTCAGATGTTCCTTTAAGAAGATGGCAAAGTGAAATTCAGAAGTCTGATTCTATTGAAGTTCTAGTGGAAGTTCCTGCACCATCCAATCATGTGTTTTCAGCGGCTCCTGCTGCAGAAGTTAAGAAAGGCCCATCATATGCTGAGGCTAATGGAAGCAACATCATAATCATAGAGCATGCCTCTATACTCCAGAGGTCTACTCCTGGCAATGGCTACAATGCCGCCCCTGCAGATCTACGAAGAACCTCCCCTGCAGAGTCTCGACGATCCACCCCTGCAGATCTTCGTTTTACCCGTCCAAGCTCAGGAAACTCTCCTGTCCCTAACTCTGAGTCCCCTGTTGTTGCTCCTGGCAGCCCCTTTCAGCTGCTCCGTTCACCCAGCCCACGCTCTTTACTGGAGAAAGAAATAGAAGAGGTTCGGGAGAGAGAGAAGGAATTACGGAGACAGAGAACAAGTATCTATGGGAAAGATAACGGCACAGAGGAGAATCTCCAGATAACATCTGATAACAGAAGTGACATCCAAAGTGGAGTGTACCAGCCAGGTGAGAGCATGGCATTTTATACTTTTTACGTAAATAAAATAATGTGCCAAAGCCAAAATGTTTTAATTGGTTTTAGATACAATGGGAAAGGGTAAGAGCCTTTGTCTGGTTTTCCTTTTTTTTTTTCAGGTCTTTGTCTTTACTTGGGAGATTTCCCCTCATAAAAACAAAAATAAAGTAATTCAGGAAAGGGTTAGAACTTCTGACAATGTTCTTATTGCTTTTTGTGGCTTTTTTCCTTTTTATTGGTGACACCAGGACAGGAAGTGAGGGAAAATTTCTCCATTAGGAAAAGAGACAACAATAAAAGTCTGACAGAGTTTTAACTTTTCTCGGCTTTGTGCAAAGCTAAAAAAATATTTTGACCGGAGTTAGACATTTTGAATGCAAAAGGTAGAGATACGGAAAAAGCAGTAATGTTTTAAGTCAGGTCCCTTTAATTGCATACTGGCAGAACTAAAATCCTGGCAGAACTTCCATGCTACTGCAGAACCCCAACCTTGTCTTTGGTTGAGGAGATGCTCTGGAATAGAAGCTGAGAAACAGAGGGACCTGTCAGGTTTTTACTGCGGTCTGTGTTCCCACTAGAGAGATTGACACTCTCTATTTCTCCTAGGTGTGACCACTGTCATTAGAACTGAAAGTGAGTTCAAATTTTAAATTTTGAGTTGTCACCAGAATAGGAATAGTGGGGAACTCTTCCGATGAGGACACTTGTTCGGGTGACAGCTGTCTATCAGAGAATTTCCTTTACTTTTGAGAGACTTCATCCTATTTAATGTTGTCTCCAAGAAAGGAAGGGAAGGGAAATCTCCATAACAGGGTAAGACATAGAGGAGATTTCTCTTCTTCCTGTTGTGTTTGACCCCCTTCAGCTGGAAAGGAAGTGAAGGAAGATATCCCTTATGAGGACACAGATGGTGATTAAATCTTGACAGAAACTATGAACATTTCATATCCCAAATTTATTTTTATGGCTGCCTCTGACCTAACTGGGGGGGATTTCACTTTACCTCGTGTTCTGTCTGAAACAGGAGGAAGTGGGCAAATTTTTTGTCATTTCTCGTTCTGTCTGGCATGCGTTAATCAGGAAGTAAGGGGAAATTTCCCCAGTGGAGATGCATACAGGAATAATCTGACAGATTTTCTCAATGTTATCCAAATGTAAAAGAAAAAATTGGACTCCAGCTTTAAGGGCGCATTCACCCTTGTCCATTCCTGTGCATTGCATTTAGGGTTGCCACCTGTCCGGGTTTCACCCGGACAGTACGGGTTTAGAGTAATTTTGAATCACGTGTCCGGGGCTACTGCCGCCTGGAACCCGGACACATGATCTAGACCGCACTGTGGCTCAGAGTTCCATCTGTTCAGCTGGGGGCCGGGCAGGAACATTTCTAGTGTTTCAGGCACAGGTTGTTATCCTAATACAGCCGTTCGGACAATGTAATCAGTCCCGAACTCCCCGCTTCTATAGTATCCGCCGGGGAAGGTAATTGCCGGGAAGCGCAGCTCACATGACTACAGGAGGAGAAGAGGTGCCCGGCAGACACTGAGGGCACTCAAACCCTGGACAACTTTACTGAGGGCGAGCTGAGACCGCTATAGAAGACTGGCCAGCAGTGCCCTGTCAGTGTTCGGGTGTCAGTGGAGAATTGGAGGACAGCGCGTGTGTAGTTTATCACACAGACAGCTGACCAGGAACGGACCATGCAGGAGACCAGCCGCAGAATCAGCTACATCCACAATACTTGGCTGGGTAAGAAAAACACTGATCTGAGGAGGGAGGGGGGAGAGGGGGGAATTCTTAGGATTCTTTGCTATCACCCCTGTGTTGTATGTGATTATTGGGAGTGGGGGCCGGTGCCATCATACTACAGTGTCCTGTCACTCTGCCCCCTCCATGTCACTCTGCCCCCTCCATGTCACTCTGCCCCCTCCATGTCACTCTGCCCCCTCCCTGTCACTCTGCCCCCTCCCTGTCACTCTGCCCCCTCCCTGTCACTCTGCCCCCTCCCTGTCACTCTGCCCCCTCCCTGTCACTCTGCCCCCTCCATGTCACGCTGCCCCCTCCCTGTCACTCTGCCCCCTCCATGTCACTCTGCCCCCTCCCTGTCACTCTGCCCCCTCCCTGTCACTCTGCCCCCTCCCTGTCACTCTGCCCCCTCCATGTCACTCTGCCCCCTCCCTGTCACTCTGCCCCCTCCATGTCACTCTGCCCCCTCCCTGTCACTCTGCCCCCTCCATGTCACTCTGCCCCCTCCATGTCACTCTGCCCCCTCCCTGTCACTCTGCCCCCTCCATGTCACTCTGCCCCCTCCATGTCACTCTGCCCCTTCCATGTCACTCTGCCCCCTCCCTGTCACTCTGCCCCCTCCCTGTCACTCTGCCCCCTCCATGTCACTCTGCCCCCTCCCTGTCACTCTGCCCCCTCCCTGTCACTCTGCCCCCTCCCTGTCACTCTGCCCCCTCCCTGTCACTCTGCCCCCTCCATGTCACTCTGCCCCCTCCATGTCACTCTGCCCCCTCCCTGTCACTCTGCCCCCTCCATGTCACTCTGCCCCCTCCATGTCACTCTGCCCCCTCCATGTCACTCTGCCCCCTCCATGTCACTCTGCCCCCTCCCTGTCACTCTGCCCCCTCCCTGTCACTCTGCCCCCTCCATGTCACTCTGCCCCCTCCCTGTCACTCTGCCCCCTCCATGTCACTCTGCCCCCTCCCTGTCACTCTGCCCCCTCCATGTCACTCTGCCCCCTCCATGTCACTCTGCCCCCTCCATGTCACTCTGCCCCCTCCATGTCACTCTGCCCCCTCCATGTCACTCTGCCCCCTCCATGTCACTCTGCCCCCTCCCTGTCACTCTGCCCCCTCCCTGTCACTCTGCCCCCTCCCTGTCACTCTGCCCCCTCCCTGTCACTCTGCCCCCTCCCTGTCACTCTGCCCCCTCCATGTCACTCTGCCCCCTCCCTGTCACTCTGCCCCCTCCATGTCACGCTGCCCCCTCCCTGTCACTCTGCCCCCTCCCTGTCACTCTGCCCCCTCCCTGTCACTCTGCCCCCTCCATGTCACTCTGCCCCCTCCCTGTCACTCTGCCCCCTCCCTGTCACTCTGCCCCCTCCCTGTCACTCTGCCCCCTCCCTGTCACTCTGCCCCCTCCCTGTCACTCTGCCCCCTCCATGTCACTCTGCCCCCTCCCTGTCACTCTGCCCTCTCCCTGTCACTCTGCCCCCTCCATGTCACTCTGCCCCCTCCATGTCACTCTGCCCCCTCCCTGTCACTCTGCCCCCTCCCTGTCACTCTGCCCCCTCCCTGTCACTCTGCCCCCTCCATGTCACTCTGCCCCCTCCATGTCACTCTGCCCCCTCCCTGTCACTCTGCCCCCTCCATGTCACTCTGCCCCCTCCCTGTCACTCTGCCCCCTCCCTGTCACTCTGCCCCCTCCATGTCACTCTGCCCCCTCCATGTCACTCTGCCCCCTCCCTGTCACTCTGCCCCCTCCATGTCACTCTGCCCCCTCCCTGTCACTCTGCCCCCTCCCTGTCACTCTGCCCCCTCCATGTCACTCTGCCCCCTCCCTGTCACTCTGCCCCCTCCATGTCACTCTGCCCCCTCCCTGTCACTCTGCCCCCTCCATGTCACTCTGCCCCCTCCCTGTCACTCTGCCCCCTCCATGTCACTCTGCCTCCTCCCTGTCACTCTGCCCCCTCCAATTCACTCTGCCCCCTCCCTGTCACTCTGCCCCCTCCATGTCACTCTGCCCCCTCCATGTCACTCTGCCCCCTCCCTGTCACTCTGCCCCCTCCCTGTCACTCTGCCCCCTCCATGTCACTCTGCCCCCTCTCTGTCACTCTGCCCCCTCCATGCCACTCTGCCCCCTCTCTGTCACTCTGCCCCCTCTCTGTCACTCTGCCCCCTCCATGCCACTCTGCCCCCTCCATGCCACTCTGCCCCCTCTCTGTCACTCTGCCCCCTCTCTGTCAATCTGCCCCCTCCATGTCACTCTGCCCCCTCCCTGTCACTCTGCCCCCTCCATGCCACTCTGCCCCCTCTCTGTCACTCTGCCCCCTCCATGCCACTCTGCCCCCTCTTTGTCACTCTGCCCCCTCCATGCCACTCTGCCCCCTCTCTGTCACTCTGCCCCCTCCATATCACTCTGCCCCCTCCATGCCACTCTGCCCCCTCCATGTCACTCTGCCCCCTCCCTGTCACTCTGCCCCCTCCCTGTCACTCTGCCCCCTCCATGTCACTCTGCCCCCTCCCTGTCACTCTGCCCCCTCCATGTCACTCTGCCCCCTCCCTGTCACTCTGCCCCCTCCATGTCACTATGCCTCCTCCCTGTCACTCTGCCCCCTCCAATTCACTCTGCCCCCTCCATGTCACTCTGCCCCCTCCCTGTCATTCTGCCCCCTCCATGTCACTCTGCCCCCTCCCTGTTACTCTGCCCCCTCCATGTCACTCTGCCCCCTCCCTGTCACTCTGCCCCCTCCATGTCACTCTGCCCCCTCTCTGTCACTCTGCCCCCTCCCTGTCACTCTGCCCCCTCCCTGTCACTCTGCCCCCTCCATGTCACTCTGCCCCCTCCCTGTCACTCTGCCCCCTCCCTGTCACTCTGCCCCCTCCATGTCACTCTGCCCCCTCCATGTCACTCTGCCCCCTCTCTGTCACTCTGCCCCCTCCATGCCACTCTGCCCCCTCCATGCCACTCTGCCCCCTCTCTGTCACTCTGCCCCCTCTCTGTCACTCTGCCCCCTCTCTGTCAATCTGCCCCCTCCATGTCACTCTGCCCCCTCCATATCACTCTGCCCCCTCCATGCCACTCTGCCCCCTCTCTGTCACTCTGCCCCCTCCATGCCACTCTGCCCCCTCTTTGTCACTCTGCCCCCTCCATGCCACTCTGCCCCCTCTCTGTCACTCTGCCCCCTCCATATCACTCTGCCCCCTCCATGCCACTCTGCCCCCTCCATGTCACTCTGCCCCCTCCATGTCACTCTGCCCCCTCCCTGTCACTCTGCCCCCTCCCTGTCACTCTGCCCCCTCCCTGTCACTCTGCCCCCTCCCTGTCACTCTGCCCCCTCCATGTCACTCTGCCCCCTCCATGTCACTCTGCCCCCTCCATGTCACTCTGCCCCCTCCCTGTCACTCTGCCCCCTCCCTGTCACTCTGCCCCCTCCATGTCACTCTGCCCCCTCCATGTCACTCTGCCCCCTCCCTGTCACTCTGCCCCCTCCATGTCACTCTGCCCCCTCCCTGTCACTCTGCCTCCTCCCTGTCACTCTGCCCCCTCCAATTCACTCTGCCCCCTCCATGTCACTCTGCCCCCTCCATGTCACTCTGCCCCCTCCATGTCACTCTGCCCCCTCCCTGTCACTCTGCCCCCTCCATGTCACTCTGCCCCCTCCATATCACTCTGCCTCCTCCCTGTCACTCTGCCCCCTCCAATTCACTCTGCCCCCTCCATGTCACTCTGCCCCCTCCCTGTCACTCTGCCCCCTCCATGTCACTCTGCCCCCTCAATGTCACTCTGCCCCCTCCCTGTCACTCTGCCCCCTCCATGTCACTCTGCCCCCTCCCTGTCACTCTGCCCACTCCATGTCACTCTGCCCCCTCCCTGTTACTCTGCCCCCTCCATGTCACTCTGCCCCCTCCCTGTCACTCTGCCCACTCCATGTCACTCTGCCCCCTCCCTGTTACTCTGCCCCCTCCATGTCACTCTGCCCCCTCCCTGTCACTCTGCCCCCTCCATGTCACTCTGCCCCCTCCCTGTCACTCTGCCCCCTCCATGTCACTCTGCCCCCTCCCTGTCACTCTGCCCACTCCATGTCACTCTGCCCCCTCCCTGTTACTCTGCCCCCTCCATGTCACTCTGCCCCCTCCCTGTCACTCTGCCCCCTCCATGTCACTCTGCCCCCTCTCTGTCACTCTGCCCCCTCTCTGTCACTCTGCCCACTCCATGCCACTCTGCCCCCTCTCTGTCACTCTGCCCCCTCTCTGTCACTCTGCCCCCTCTCTGTCAATCTGCCCCCTCCATGTCACTCTGCCCCCTCCATATCACTCTGCCCCCTCCATATCACTCTGCCCCCTCCATGCCACTCTGCCCCCTCCATGTCACTCTGCCCCCTCCATGTCACTCTGCCCCCTCCCTGTCACTCTGCCCCCTCCATGTCACTCTGCCCCCTCCCTGTCACTCTGCCCCCTCCCTGTCACTCTGCCCCCTCCCTGTCACTCTGCCCCCTCCATGTCACTCTGCCCCCTCCATGTCACTCTGCCCCCTCCATGTCACTCTGCCCCCTCCCTGTCACTCTGCCCCCTCCCTGTCACTCTGCCCCCTCCATGTCACTCTGCCCCCTCCCTGTCACTCTGCCCCCTCCATGTCACTCTGCCCCCTCCCTGTCACTCTGCCCCCTCCATATCACTCTGCCCCCTCCCTGTCATTCTGCCCCCTCCAATTCACTCTGCCCCCTCCATGTCACTCTGCCCCCTCCCTGTCACTCTGCCCCCTCCATGTCACTCTGCCCCCTCAATGTCACTCTGCCCCCTCCCTGTCACTCTGCCCCCTCCATGTCACTCTGCCCCCTCCCTGTCACTCTGCCCACTCCATGTCACTCTGCCCCCTCCCTGTTACTCTGCCCCCTCCATGTCACTCTGCCCCCTCCCTGTCACTCTGCCCCCTCCATGTCACTCTGCCCCCTCTCTGTCACTCTGCCCCCTCCATGCCACTCTGCCCCCTCTCTGTCACTCTGCCCACTCCATGTCACTCTGCCCCCTCCCTGTTACTCTGCCCCCTCCATGTCACTCTGCCCCCTCCCTGTCACTCTGCCCCCTCCATGTCACTCTGCCCCCTCTCTGTCACTCTGCCCCCTCCATGCCACTCTGCCCCCTCTCTGTCACTCTGCCCCCTCTCTGTCACTCTGCCCCCTCTCTGTCACTCTGCCCCCTCCATGCCACTCTGCCCCCTCTCTGTCACTCTGCCCCCTCTCTGTCACTCTGCCCCTTCTCTGTCAATCTGCCCCCTCCATGTCACTCTGCCCCCTCCATATCACTCTGCCCCCTCCATATCACTCTGCCCCCTCCATGCCACTCTGCCCCCTCTCTGTCACTCTGCCCCCTCCATGCCACACTGCCCCCTCTTTGTCACTCTGCCCCCTCCATGCCACTCTGCCCCCTCTCTGTCACTCTGCCCCCTCCATATCACTCTGCCCCCTCCATGCCACTCTGCCCCCTCCAGGCCACTCTGCCCCCTCTCTGTCACTCTGCCCCCTCCATATCACTCTGCCCCCTCCATGCCACTCTGCCCCCTCCATGCCACTCTGCCCCCTCCATGCCACTCTGCCCCCTCCATGTCACTCTGCCCCCTCCATGCCACTCTGCCCCCTCTCTGTCACTCTGCCCCCTCCATATCACTCTGCCCCCTCCATGCCACTCTGCCCCCTCCATGCCACTCTGCCCCCTCCATGTCACTCTGCCCCCTCTCTGTCACTCTGCCCCCTCCATGTCACTCTGCCCCCTCCATGCCACTCTGCCCCCTCCCTGTCACTCTGCCCCCTCCCTGTCACTCTGCCCCCTCCATGTCACTCTGCCCCCTCCCTGTCACTCTGCCCCCTCCCTGTCACTCTGCCCCCTCCCTGTCACTCTGCCCCCTCCATGTCACTCTGCCCCCTCCATGTCACTCTGCCCCCTCCCTGTCACTCTGTCCCCTCCCTGTCACTCTGCCCCCTCCATGTCACTCTGCCCCTTCCATGTCACTCTGCCCCCTCCATGTCACTCTGCCCCCTCCCTGTCACTCTGCCCCCTCCCTGTCACTCTGCCCCCTCTCTGTCACTCTGCCCCCTCCCTGTCACTCTGCCCCCTCCATGTCACTCTGCCCCCTCCCTGTCACTCTGCCCCCTCCATGTCACTCTGCCTCCTCCAATTCACTCTGCCCCCTCTCTGTCACTCTGCCCCCTCCATATCACTCTGCCCCCTCCATGCCACTCTGCCCCCTCCAGGCCACTCTGCCCCCTCTCTGTCACTCTGCCCCCTCCATATCACTCTGCCCCCTCCATGCCACTCTGCCCCCTCCATGCCACTCTGCCCCCTCCATGCCACTCTGCCCCCTCCATGCCACTCTGCCCCCTCCATGTCACTCTGCCCCCTCCATGCCACTCTGCCCCCTCTCTGTCACTCTGCCCCCTCCATATCACTCTGCCCCCTCCATGCCACTCTGCCCCCTCCATGCCACTCTGCCCCCTCCATGTCACTCTGCCCCCTCTCTGTCACTCTGCCCCCTCCATGTCACTCTGCCCCCTCCATGCCACTCTGCCCCCTCCCTGTCACTCTGCCCCCTCCCTGTCACTCTGCCCCCTCCATGTCACTCTGCCCCCTCCCTGTCACTCTGCCCCCTCCCTGTCACTCTGCCCCCTCCCTGTCACTCTGCCCCCTCCATGTCACTCTGCCCCCTCCATGTCACTCTGCCCCCTCCCTGTCACTCTGCCCCCTCCCTGTCACTCTGCCCCCTCCATGTCACTCTGCCCCTTCCATGTCACTCTGCCCCCTCCATGTCACTCTGCCCCCTCCCTGTCACTCTGCCCCCTCCCTGTCACTCTGCCCCCTCTCTGTCACTCTGCCCCCTCCCTGTCACTCTGCCCCCTCCATGTCACTCTGCCCCCTCCCTGTCACTCTGCCCCCTCCATGTCACTCTGCCTCCTCCAATTCACTCTGCCCCCTCCCTGTCACTCTGCCCCCTCCATGTCACTCTGCCCCCTCCATGTCACTCTGCCCCCTCCCTGTCACTCTGCCCCCTCCATGTCACTCTGCCCCCTCCCTGTCACTCTGCCCACTCCATGTCACTCTGCCCCCTCCCTGTTACTCTGCCCCCTCCATGTCACTCTGCCCCCTCCATGTCACTCTGCCCCCTCCCTGTCACTCTGCCCCCTCCATGTCACTCTGCCCCCTCTCTGTCACTCTGCCCCCTCTCTGTCACTCTGCCCCCTCCATGCCACTCTGCCCCCTCTCTGTCACTCTGCCCCCTCTCTGTCAATCTGCCCCCTCCATGTCACTCTGCCCCCTCTCTGTCACTCTGCCCCCTCCATATCACTCTGCCCCCTCCATGCCACTCTGCCCCCTCTCTGTCACTCTGCCCCCTCCATGCCACTCTGCCCCCTCTTTGTCACTCTGCCCCCTCCATGCCACTCTGCCCCCTCTCTGTCACTCTGCCCCCTCCATATCACTCTGCCCCCTCCATGCCACTCTGCCCCCTCCATGCCACTCTGCCCCCTCCATATCACTCTGCCCCCTCCATGCCACTCTGCCCCCTCCATGCCACTCTGCCCCCTCCATGTCACTCTGCCCCCTCCATGTCACTCTGCCCCCTCCATGCCACTCTGCCCCCTCCATGCCACTCTGCCCCCTCCATGTCACTCTGCCCCCTCTCTGTCACTCTGCCCCCTCTCTGTCACTCTGCCCCCTCCATGTCACTCTGCCCCCTCCCTGTCACTCTGCCCCCTCTCTGTCACTCTGCCCCCTCTCTGTCACTCTGCCCCCTCTCTGTCACTCTGTCCCCTCTCTGTCACTCTGCCCCCTCTCTGTCACTCTGCCCCCTCTCTGTCACTCTGCCCCCTCCCTGTCACTCTGCCCCCTCCCCCTCACTCTGCCCCCTCCATGTCACTCTGCCCCCTCCATGTCACTCTGCCTGGCCTCCTCCTTGTTCCCCTCCTTGTCACTCTGTCTGCCCTCTCTCTGTCATTCTGCCCCTCTCTGTCACTCTGCCCCCTCCTAGTTTACACATGTGGTGCCCTCTAAAGAGCAATCCACATTTGTATTGTTCTTCAGAGGGCATTTGACAGGCAGGGAGGAGGTGTTATATCACCTCCTCACCACCTGTTTAAACCCCACAGCATTGCCCCGCAATTTAATGCATTGCACATGGATACGGGAAGCCTCCATTCACTTGAATGGTCCACATTTGGCAGGCAATACTGCTCACTGAACCCAACAGTGCAGACATGTTTTGCCACACTGTCATGCAGAACATTTTGGCTGTGGCAAGTGTCCATCCCCCTTTGCTGCCGTTTCAGCTTAAGGGGAATGGTTGGGTAGCTGTTAAAACACAGCATAACCTCTAATTTTTACTGTCATCCAACCACAAATGTAAATGGAGTCGCAGGGCACTCTGCAGAGTGATCCATAGTGGATCATGTTTTGAAGGTATTTGACAGGTGGTGAAGAAGAGTTATGTTGCCTCTTCACCACCTGTTTTAAATCCCTAAAAACCCATAACACTGCTGTAGCCATGTGCATTGCACACAGTGGTAGCGCAGCCCCATTCAGGTGAATGGGTTGAGTTAAGCAAGTGCAGTGCCGTGCACCACTAAAATGTTCGGGTTTGACTTGAAGAAAAGGTGGCAACCCTAATTGCATTACTGCATGTGCTTTAGCGGGTGACATCATGCCTTAATACGCATTGCCAACAAATGGCAAAAGGACCAAAAAATGAACATGCAGTATTTTTTTTCCATGCAGTGCACCACAATGCATGGTAGTGCGTTGGCTTGTGTTATGGCATGTGTGTCAGAGCTGCGTTACCTGCAGGGGTTGGCAAACTTTTCAGTACAAGGGCCGCATTGTACAAATATTTGTAAGCTGAAGAAAAAAACAGTTGTTAAAATGAAGAATTTAAATGAACAAATACGTTTTTACAGTGCCTTGAAAAAGTATTTATACCCCTTGAAATTTTCCACATTTTGTCATGTTACAACAAAAAAAAGGAAATGTATTTTATTGGGATTTTATGTGATAGACCAACGCAAAGTGGCACGTAATTGTGAAGTGGAAGGAAAATGATAAATGGTTTTCAACATTCTTTATTAATATGTGAAAAGTGTGGGGTACATTTATATTCAGCCCCCCTGAGTCAATACTTTGTAGAACCTCCTTTCACTGCAATTACAGCTGCAAGTCTTTTGGGGGGATGTCTCTACCAGCTTTAGAGAATGAAAGTTTTGCTGATTCTTCTTTGCAAAATAGCTCAAGCTCTGTCAGATTGTATAGAGAGCGTCTGTGAACAGCAATTTTCAAGACTTGCCACAGATTCTTAATTGGATTTAGGTGTGGACTTGGGCCATTCTAATGCTGGCCATACACTATACGAAAAATCGGCCGAAAAATCGTTCGAATGGACACTTCGTTCGTTTTTCGGCAAGTTAGTGGGTACAAATCGATAATCGTTTGTGACGTTTTTGTGTAAAAAAAACGAACGGCATGTTTGGAAAATTTCTGCCGAACGTACGATAAATTGCAAGGTTAATGTGTTTCCCGTCCGAACTTTCTGCACTAGGTATATGTAAAAAAACGAACACAAAATTATTTATTCATGTCCACTGAACAGATTATCGGTCATTATATGATGGCACGATCGTTTGCGGTCACGGTCGAACGTTCGTTTTTCGAAAATGGGTTCGGCCGAATTTCTGTATAGTGTATGGCCAGCATAAGGCTGGCCATACATTATACAATTTTCTTGTACAACTTTCCTTTAGATTTACTAAAACCATATAATAGGAGGTCAAACCTAAACACTTTCAATTTGGTTGCAATCAGGCAGGCCCTTGTACTACATAGTTGAAGGTAAATCTAAAGAAAATTGAACAGGAAAATTGTATGGTGTATGGCCAGCTTTAGGCTGGCCATACACTATTCAATTTTCCTGTTCAACTTTCCTTTAGATTTACCAAAACCATATAATAGGAGGTCAAACCTAAACACTTTCAATTTGGATGCAATCAGGCAGGCCCTTGTACTACATAGTTGAAGGTAAATCTAAAGAAAATTGAACAGGAAAATTATATGGTGTATGGCCAGCTTTACACATGAATATGCTTTGATCTAAAGTAAACCATTCCATTGTAGCTCTGGCTGTATGTTTAGGGTCATTGTCTTGCTGGAAGGTGAACCTCCGCCCCAGTCTCAAGTGTTTTGCAGACTCTAACAGGTTTTCTTCTAAGATTGTCCTGTATTTGGCTCCATCCATCTTCCCATTAACTCTGACCAACTTCCCTGTCCCTGCTGAGGAAACGTATCCCCACAACATGATGCTGCCACCAATAAGTTTCACAATAGGGATGGTGTGTTCATGGTGATGTGCAGTGTTCGTTTTCCGCCACACATAGGATTTTGCTTTTAGGCCAAAAAGTTCAATTTTGGTCTCACCTGACCAGAGCACCTTCTTCCACATGTTTGCTGTGTCCCCCACATGGCTTCTCGCAAACTGCAAATGGGACTTCTTATGGCTTTCTTTCAGCCATGGCTTTCTTCTTGCCACTCTTCCATAAAGGCCAGATTTGTGGAGAGCACGACTAATAGTTGTCCTGTGGACAGACTCTCCCACCTGAGCTGTGGATCTCTGCAGCTTCTCCAGAGTTACCATGGACCTCTTGGCTGCTTCTCTGATTAATGCTCTCCTTGACGGCCTGTCAGTTTAGGTGGACGGCCATGTCTTGGTAGGTTTGCCGTTGTACCATACTCTTTCCATTTTCCGATGATGGATTAAACACTGCTCAGTCAGATGTTTAAAGCTTGGGATATTTTTTTTTTTTTGCAACCTAACCCTGCTTTAAACATCTCCACAACTTTATCCCTGACCTGTCTGTGTGAGGACTTCACAGGACAGCTGTATTTATACTGAGATTACATTACATACAGGTGGACTATTTACTAGTTAGGTGACTTCTGAAGGCAATTGGTTCCACTAGATTTTAGTTAGGGGTATCAGAGTAAAGGGAGCTGAATACAAATGCACGCCACACTTTTCAGATATTTATTCGTAAAAAAAGTTAAAACCATTCATCATATTCCTTTTACTTCACAATTATGTGCCACTTTGTGTTGGTCTATCACATAAAATCCAAATAAAATCCAATTCCGTTTTTGGTTGTAACATAACAAAATATGGAAAATGTCAAGGAGTATGAATACTTTTTCAAGGCACTGTACTTGGAGTGTTTTTTTTTGTTGTAATCAGCATGATATGATTTAGAACAAGAGAGAAAGAAGTTCAGTAAAACCAAAGCCTATCGGAGCCATCTTTAATCAGACTCTCCATCAAGTCCCCCTTACATCAGAATTCCTGCTTACATCAGATTCCCTGTTACGAGAGTTCCCATCAGGGTCCCCCCCCCCCCTACATCAGGGTCTCCATCAGAGATCCTTTTTAAGCTGGACAGGGTCACTGATAGGGGGGAACCACCGGTCCCCCTGTACACGACCTTGGCCCCATCAGTTCAACAGGGGGGCTCAGGCAGCTGAGAAGCAGAAGGAAGGGGAAGGCGGCAGAGGCGGCCTTTACTGGAACTGATCCTCTGTAATTCCCCTCTGCAGCAGCTGAAAGCCAGCTTCTCCTCCTCTCCCTCCTGCCGCTTTTAGCTGCTGCAAGGGGGAACAACAGGGGATCAGTTCCAGTAGCTGCCCCTCCTGTTCAAGTTACCCTTCATTCTGCTGCCAAGGCCTTCCTGTGTGCTCCCCTAGTCCCTGGCTGCTGCGGGGGATCGTTTCAGGATGGAGAGCCGTTCTGTCGAATGGGATGTTAGAAAGTTTTTTTAATTTGATCATCAGCTGCAGCCAGGGCTGGCCCAAGACATTGTGCTGCCTGGAACCAAGAATGAAATGCTGCCCCCCCCCCCCCCCAACAAAAAAAAAAATCACGCCCACCAAAAGGCCCCCACATACATTATTTTATATCATGATAATTAAAACGAAAATTAAATTTATCAGGAAGTCAGATTTGCGTGCAACAGCACCTTGTCTTTATGCAAACTTTTATGACATACCATTATGTTCAATTCCAAGGGGCAGGCTAGGGTAGTATATAGACTGGCTAGGGTAGTATATAGACAGGCTATGGTAGTATATAGACAGGCTAGGGCAGTATAGGGGAAGGCTAGGGTAGTATATATATATATATATATACATCCCTTTAATCCAGGACACACATTAATTACACAGGTTCTGTGGCTGATTAAGATGGTAATTAAACTCGGTGCCTTATCTGCATTAAATCAGCCTCGGAACCTGTGTAATTAATATGTGTCCTGGATTAAAGGGATGATGCGGCAACCCTAGGCTAAGGTAGCATATAGGCAGGCTAGGGTAGCATATAGGCAGGCTAGGGTAGCATATAGGCAGGCTAGGGTAGCATATAGGCAGGCTAGGGTAGCATATAGATAGGCTATGGTGGTATATAGACAGGCGAGGGCAGTATAGGGGAAGGCTAGGGTAGTACATGGACAGGCTAGGGTAGTATATAGACAGGCTAGGGTAGTATATAGACAGGCTAGGGCAGTATAGTGGCAGGCTAGAGTAGTATAGTGGAGGGCTAAGGTAGTATAGGGGCAAGCGGAGTGGCCCGCGGGGCAGTTGTCGTCATGACACACAAAACTGCTGGAAAAGAAATCTTGGTCGTCATTTTGCTGGGTAAATAGAAGAGAAGGAGAGGTGTGGTTCAATTTGTTGCCCCTCTCAAAGTGCTGCCTGGGTCCAATGGACCCACTAGGACCCATGGTAGGGCTGGCCCTGGCTGCAGCGCTGGTCAGCGTATTATGAAAGAGGTGGAGCCCCCGCTGCCAGAATGCAATAGCACAGTGGGGAGGATCCTTCTATTCACCTCAAATGTGTGGATTGGGGAATCCGTTCGTTTTATTTAAACAGCCTCCTGGCTGATTGAACAAAAACAATCCATCTATGGCCAGCTTTAAATAAGAGGGCCAGATAAAATCTTGCAGTGGGATGGATCTGGCCCATGGACCATGGTTTGGAGACCCCTGCTTTAGTGCATTGAGGTGCTATTTTAAATGTTACATTGAGAGTGCATGACATTTGCAAAGACTGTGCAGAGTCTATTGTGTTCAGTCAGACAGACCTTATCAGTAAGATAAGGAGATCAGTAGGAAGTGGAGCCTGCTGATGTGAAGGCAAGCATAAACGACTTGAATTTCAGCCATTCAGTCTGCAGGAGAGTGAAAAAGAAATAAATTGATTCCCGTAATGGAGAAAATTATAAGGGGACCACAATGTTCATCATAAGCATTGGGGAAATTTACAGCTCAGATTTTAAGATACAGATACTGCTTAGTGGAGGCAGTGGAGCCTTATCTACTGGTGTGTGATTGCTATGACTCATGGCTTGTTACATGTTATTTCATGGTATCTTTTGTAATAATGAATGGTGATATAATAATATTTATCCAGCAAGGGATCAAAGGAAGCCTGTGCTACTGTTTACAGGAATGTTAGTGAGCCTTCCCTACTGTGCAATGAGTAAGGCTGTATACTAATCCATAATTGCCAATTGGATATTGTTGTTCTAACTTCCGTGAGCTGTCAGAAAGATGGTTTCTTATTGGCTGTCATCATGAAAAGATTATATTTCTCGCTTAAAAAAAAAAACTGAGAAATCTCATTGATTCACCAACCATCTGCTCGGTGCTGGAACCCATCTTGATCCTTGTCCAAGGCTGGCAATATCATTCTTTGAATCCTTTACTCTTCTTCATAGAAGGTCATGTAGGATCCGGTCAATACCAATATATGTGTGGGTATATAAGGGTATGTGTGGGTATACAAGAAGGTGGCCTGGTGTGATGAATTCAAGAATGGTTTGAGGAAAACAGCAAAGAGTTCAAGGTGTTGACTTGACCTCTAAATTCTCCAGATCTCAAACCAATCTAGCATCTGTGGGATCTAGTGGGAAAACGTGTCCGATCAATAGAGGCCCCACCTCACAATTTACAGGTCTTAAAGGATCTGCTACTGGCGGCTTGGTGCCAGATACCACAGCGTACCTTCAGAGGTCATGCCTCGATGGGTTATGGTGGTTGGTCATAATGTTATGGCTGATCTGTGTATGTGCCAGTTTCATATAAGAATGCATTTAATGATTTTTAATGATGTTTGAATATTTTTAAAGTTTCTCTTTGAGTGCCAACTCCAACTGCACAGGCAATGTATGGTGCTTATGAGCAAGTGTGGTGTTTGTCAATCCTCAAAAGAATTCCCATGCACCTCTTTGCTATAGAGGGAGGCTTGACTTTGTTCCAACTCTGAGCGAAACCCGTACCACCTCAGAGCTATGCCTGAACTGCCATTCGACAGCCTAGTGTGGGAACCTCTCTTGGCCAATGAGGCTCTAGCTGTTAAGGATTCGGGTACATCCATTTGTGATGCCAAAGTGTGTTTGCCTTGTGGCCCCTGAATTGATCTAAAAGCAACTTGCATGTCCAAGGGAGCCCATCCTGCAAGACACAGGGTTTCTATATATTACCCAACCTAAGCTAAGCATTTAAGTTCACACAAGTAGATGTCAATTAACCTCTGCCCAACATTTGTATAAAAATTCTACCCACTTGTGAATTTCCATCCAATAGAGCAGTGGTCTCCAAATTACGGCCTTGGGTCCGGATGTTGCCCTTTGTTTGCCTTTATTTGACCCTGGAGGTAATATTCCTCTATACTACCACTGACACCAACAATGGGGCACTGTTCCTTCCACTGACACCAACAGTGGAGGATAATTCCTTCCACTGACAACAAAAATTGGCCATTATTCCTCCAACTGACACCAACTGTTCCTCCCCCCTAATACCAAGGAATGGGCATTGTTTACTCCCACTGGCCACAGACCGGTCCCCCTAAAGTCTGAAGGACAGTAAACTGGCCCTTTAGAAAGCTTGGAGACCTCTGGAATAGAGCCTTAAAATCTGGAATGCCCCCCAAAATATGGAGCATATTATGCTTTTAGTATGAAGGGGTTGTGTCAGAGATTTTTGGATTCTGTTTGCCTCTCCCAGTCCCCACCTCCGTAATGTAATATATGATGATTGCTGTTTGATGTTAACTAGTAAAGTGCTCGGGGCAAGCTATGCATATCAAAACAGTATCCCTCCCTGTTATTTGTACAATAAATAAGGGAGTAATCCGTAAACATGACTGCTGCCCAAAGTCTCTGTTCACCTTCTTTAGTGTTCCATACCTGTTGTACATTCTTTGGTTTACCAGCTAGATACAGCGCCTTCCTTTCCAAGTTTTCTTCAATCGGCATGTTGCTTTTTATATGACCACTGGAATTGCCCCAACCTGATTTTAAAGGACAGTTAGGCAGCCTGTAGATTACATATATATATATATATATATATATATATATATATATATATATATACAGTCAGGTCCATAAATATTGGGACGTTGACACAATTCTAATCTTTTTGGCTCTATACATCACCACAATGGATTTGAAATGAAACAAACAAGATGTGCTTTAACTGCAGACTTTCAGCTTTAATTTGAGGGTATTTACATCCAAATCAGGTGAACGGTGTAGGAATTACAACAGTTTGTATATGTGCCTCTGACTTTCTAAGGGACCAAAAGTAATGGGACAGTTGGCTGCTCAGCTGTTCCATGGCCAGGTGTGTGTTATTCCCTCATTATCCCATTTACAAGGAGCAGATAAAAGGTTCAGAGTTCATTTCAAATGTGGTATTTGCATTTGGAATCTGTTGCTGTCAACTCTCAATATGAGATCCAAAGAGCTGTCACTATCAGTGAAGCAAGCCATCATTAGGCTGATAAAACAAAACAAACCCATCAGAGAGATGGCAAAAACAATAGGTGTGGCCAAATCAACTGTTTGGAACATCCTTAAAAAGAAAGAATGCACCAGTGAGCTCAGCAACACCAAAAGACCCGGAAGACCACGGAAAACAACTGTGGTGGATGACTGAAGAATTCTGTCCCTGGGGAAAAAAACACCCTTCACAACAGTTGGCCAGATCAAGAACACTCTCCAGGAGGTAGGTGTATGTGTGTCAAAGTCAACAATCAAGAGAAGACTTCACCAGAGTGAATACAGAGGGTTCACCACAAGATGTAAACCATTGGTGAGCCTCAAAAACGGGAAGGCCAGATTAGAGTTTGCCAAACAATATCTAAAAAAGCCTTCACAGTTCTGGAACAACATCCTATGAACAGATGAGACCAAGATCAACTTGTACCAGAGTGATGGGAAGAGAAGAGTATGGAGAAGGAAAGGAACTTCTCATGATCCAAAACATACCACCTCATCAGTGAAGCATGGTGGTGGTAGTGTCATGGCGTGGGCATGTATGGCTGCCAATGGAACTGGTTCTCTTGTATTTATTGATAATGTGACTGCTGACAGAAGCAGCAGGATGAATTCTGAAGTGTTTCGGGCAATATTATCTGCTCATATTCAGCAAAATGCTTCAGAACTCATTGGACGGCACTTCACAGTGCAGATGGATAATGACCTGAAGCATACTGCGAAAGCAACCAAAGAGTTTTTTAAGGGAAAGAAGTGGAATGTTATGCAATGGCCAAGTCAATCCCCTGACCTGAATCCGATTGAGCATACATTTCACTTGCTGAAGACAAAAGTGAAGGGAAAATGCCCCAAGAACAAGCAGGAACTGAAGACATTTGCAGTAGAGGCCTGGCAGAACATCACCAGGGATGAAAGCCAGCGTCTGGTGATGTCTATGCGTTCCAGACTTCAGGCTGTAATTGACTGCAAAGGATTTGCAACCAAGTATTAAAAAGTGAAAGTTTGATGGATGATTGTTAATCTGTCCCATTACTTTTGGTCCCTTAAAAAGTGGGAGGCACATATACAAACTGTTGTAATTCCTACACCGTTCACCTGATTTGGATGTAAATACCCTCAAATTAAAGCTGAAAGTCTACAGTTAAAGCACATCTTGTTCATTTAATTTCAAATCCATTGTGGTGGTGGATAGAGCCAAAAAGATTACAATTGTGTCAATGTCCCAATATTTATGGACCTGACTGTATGTGTGTGTGTATATATATATATATATATAATATAATGTGTATACATAATATTATACATTTATTTTTTATTAAAAAAATTACTTTAAATGTTGTGTGCATCTCTACCCTCTGACCTGTACTGCTGGAACTTAAGCTGAACTCCATACACAACAACCTTTATCTTTATTTAATATATTTCTCAATAGCCACAAATGATATAAATAACTGTGGGAACGAAATGCCTTTACAAACCTAGATATTACTTTGTAAATGTAGCAGTGACATCGTCACTGTGCTGTACAGCTGTACATAGCCTGTGCAGAGAGCAGAGCGGGAGGGACCCAGCAGTTCCACCTTCTACAGGCTGCCTGCAGAAACTACAGGAGAGGGCGGAGACAAGTCCAGTTACTCTGCACAAGGAGAGACACCAGCAGTGACCGGTCTTTTTTACAGGAAGCTCATGTACGGTGGAAAGGTTTCACATGGGATTACTGCACAGATCTGGAAGAAATACACAAAGATTCAAGGGAGAATAAACATGAAAAATATTTTTAGACAATATATGCTTATCCTGGATTTCAGCTTTAATGCATTCCAGTGTAAAGTGTGGCTAACAACCAGGTCTTGGTCATGTGATCACACCATTGCTACAAGGTGACACACTTTAAGCTCCCAGAGTTTCAGAACTTCATAACGTTTGTTGCATTTTTTAATAGTTAATAGTGTCAAATCAACACTTGTTTAATCTTGATGGAAAAAGGAGCAGAATTGAACATTGTTCATGAATGCATGAAATTCTGAAATTGTTTTTTGTTTGGGAAATCCTATTCATTCTAACACTAAATACTAAAAGCAGACTCAATTTTGAAGTTCTTTTGAATGACATTCGTCAGCGCCACCTATGGCATTACTGACTGTTCTGACGAGATTTTTCGTATAAACGTTAGTGTGAAATTCTACTAGTGTATGGCCAGCTTTACTGTAACCCTAACACCAACCCTCTATAAAGTCCTAACACTAACCCTCCTTGTAACCCTCACTCTAACCATCCCTGTAACTACAACACTAACCCTTACTGTAACCTTTAAATCAACCCTCCATAAAAACCCAAACACCAACCCTCCATAAAAACCCAAACACCAACCCTCCATGAAAACCAAAACGCCAACCTTCCATGAAAACCCAAACGCCAACCTTCCATGAAAACCCAAACGCCAACCCTCCATGAAAACCCAAACGCCAACCCTCCATGAAAACCCAAACACCAACCCTCCATGAAAACCCAAACACCAACCCTCCATGAAAACCCAAACACCAACCCTCCATGAAAACCCAAACACCAACCCTCCATGAAAACCCAAACACCAACCCTCCATGAAAACCCAAACACCAACCCTCCATGAAAACCCAAACACCAACCCTCCATGAAAACCCAAACACCAACCGTCCATAGAAACCCAAAGACCAACCGTCCATAGAAACCCAAAGACCAACCGTCCATAGAAACCCAAAGACCAACCGTCCATAGAAACCCAAAGACCAACCGTCCATAGAAACCCAAAGACCAACCGTCCATAGAAACCCAAAGACCAACCGTCCATAGAAACCCAAAGACCAACCGTCCATAGAAACCCAAAGACCAACCGTCCATAGAAACCCAAAGACCAACCGTCCATAGAAACCCAAAGACCAACCGTCCATAGAAACCCAAAGACCAACCGTCCATGAAAACCCAAAGACCAACCGTCCATGAAAACCCAAAGACCAACCGTCCATGAAAACCCAAAGACCAACCGTCCATGAAAACCCAAAGACCAACCGTCCATGAAAACCCAAAGACCAACCGTCCATGAAAACCCAAAGACCAACCGTCCATGAAAACCCAAAGACCAACCGTCCATGAAAACCCAAAGACCAACCGTCCATGAAAACTCAAAGGCCAACCGTCCATGAAAACCCAAAGGCCAACCGTCCATGAAAACCCAAAGACCAACCGTCCATGAAAACCCAAAGACCAACCGTCCATGAAAACCCAAAGACCAACCGTCCATGAAAACCCAAAGACCAACCGTCCATGAAAACCCAAAGACCAACCGTCCATGAAAACCCAAAGACCAACCGTCCATGAAAACCCAAAGACCAACCGTCCATGAAAACCCAAAGACCAACCGTCCATGAAAACCCAAACACCAACCCTGCATAAAAAAACCCAAACACCAAGGAGGTCACATGCCTGATGAAGGGGTCCTGCGTTGCTTTGAAACATTGCTATCTGCTGTAACTGTGATCATTGATTAAAGCTTTGGACCCATTTGGAGATCTTGGTGTGCTGGTGACATTACTCTCTCTGATTAATTTAACATTGACACCAGTGGCAGATCACATGAATGGAATGCGATTTCAATGCGGTGCGGGAAACGCTCAGGGTTTGTTGAGTTTCCCACAATGCATATATGTGAAACGGGGCTTACACCAATCCTCCAAACAATCCTAATACTAACCCTCCTTGTGAATGTAACCCATTATTTGCAGGCTAACCCTTCCGGCACGAAAGAATACCAGTGCCAGAATCATGAGACAGCAGATGTTGGTGCTGGTATCCTAAGTTTTACCAAAAGAATATGAGTGATGTGCAATAAAGTTGTCTACATAGTCTAAACTCGCCCTCCAAAACCACCAACCAGACCCCAGGCTGTTTTTTAGTGTATATAACTCAATAAAAAGGAGAATCTGACTGTCTGACATAGACCGTTCTCCTTTTAGATGATTGGAGAGCCAGTGCTCAGTAGAATTATGAAATGGGCTGCTTTAAATGATTTGATATTTAATCCCAGTAACAATAAAATACTGACTATTGTGCTTTTTTTTTTATGTCATGTTTAGAGCGTCCAAACTGGAGAAAGCTGGAGGTGAACTGGCCCCCGAACAAAGACATGACCATCAACGGCCAGCAAGATCAGGTAATGCAGAAAGGGTTGCCAGGTCGCTACAACAGCAAAGCTCACTAACCCGTAGCATCCAGAGTTCATGTGTAACTGATCTCACTGCAGTAAGAAAGTGGTTTGGTTGGCGTGTTTTATTGCAGGTGAAACCCGTCTAGGAACTCATAAAAACCTTTCAATTTCCGCACTTTTAAAATGTGGAAAAACTAACCGAGATAGCTTCTATTTGAAAATGTTTCGAGCAAATACATTGTAAAGATTATCGTCAACACGTTTGACCCTCAATAGGGGAAGACAGCGCTCATAACACATGTGCAATATACTTTATAAACTATAAAAGGATTA
>JBBDGP010002920.1:957500-988773 GCA_037952835.1 Lithobates septentrionalis
AGAATATAATGCACAGTGCAGAAGTCCTTGTCATGTAATGGACAGTGCATAGGTCAGTAGTAAATGATAAGTATTATAGTAGTAAAATAAAGGTAGAGAGTGATGGCACTTCATAATAGGCATAGCTGGGACCGCTAACACAAAGACCCTGCCAGAGTGATGTAAACAGTTAATTACCAAATGCTGAACATTTCTATGAGATGGACTAGCCCTTCAAGTGATCTTGCATGTGTGATGTGGAGGTGTCAGCATTGTTTTAATGCACTTTCTATGTCGGATTTGTGTTTCTCCCATCAGGCTTGGGACAGTCCACGTACACGGAGACAGCGCAGCTCCCTTATCCAGAGCTGGGAGTCTGGTAACCCCAATCCTGCAGATGACAACTAGGGGAGAGGTCCAGATGAGGACTGCTGGTACGGAACTTATGATATTTGGACCTTTCCCTCCCTCTCCCCTCACATTCACTACAAGAACTGCCATCCTGCTATATCTTCCACCCTACAAATGCTCTGACATCAACCTGACAGCGCTCGGACACTGGCCCTTAACTCATACGTCACGTGATCAGTATCTAATCTGCCAATCAAGCTTTTGTAACCAATTGATTGTATTTGTAATAAATTATGGAAAATTAATTGTGTAGTTTTGGAAAATCTATACAACCAACGTGTGTGTTATATTATTATGCACTGTGGTGCAAAGGAAAAGTTACAAACATATCATTTCTATTTGAATAGATGCAGGACATTTATAGGATGAATGGGTTCTGTAATAATAGATTAGTGAATATATATATATATATATATATATATATATATATATATATATATATATGACTGTTATAGGATTAGAGCTTATGTAATGATGGATCAGTGATACTGTATATGCAGGACAGTTATAGGATTGGGGGAGGGGGGGTTTATGCGATCAATACAGACAGGTTATAGGATGAGGGGATGTGTAATAGATCAGGTATATTTACATGACACTTATAGGATGGGAGAGAGGCGTGTAATAAAAGATCAGTAGTATATACAAGACAATTACAGGATGACATGCTATATTAGATCAGTTATAGAGGATAGTTACAGGCATAACCGTCATGTAATATACACAAGACTGTTCTAGGAAGAGGGGGTCATGTGATAATAGATAATTTATACATACATGACAGGTATAGTATGGAGGTCATGTATAATAGTTCAG
Source organism: Lithobates septentrionalis (assembly GCA_037952835.1). Taxonomy (NCBI): domain Eukaryota; kingdom Metazoa; phylum Chordata; class Amphibia; order Anura; family Ranidae; genus Lithobates; species Lithobates septentrionalis. The sequence goes on from JBBDGP010002920.1 coordinate 958,707, forward strand.
TGATATATATAGAACATGTATAGGATGAGGGGATATGTAATAATAGATTAGTTATAGGATGAGGGGTCATGTAATAATAGGTCAGTGATATATATATATATAGCACAGTTTTATAGGCTGAGGGGTCATGTGATAATAGATCAGTGATATACTGCATACAGGACAGTATGCACAAATGATAATAGATCATTTGTACATACATAACCATTATAGTATGGGAGTCATGTCATAATATATTAGTGATATATAGAGAACAGTTACTTTTTGCTACAGGTAAGCCTATAATAAGGCATACCTGTAGCTACCCAGGATATCTCCTAAACCTGCACGCTTTAGGAGATATCCCCTGTATTTGCATGTGCCGACATCATTGGCACATGCGCACTGAAGCAATGGCACGTACGTGCCGTTGTTTCAGTTAGACTGTGCCATTACCGGCGCCTCCCGCGTGCATACGCAGGAGTGACGTCATCGCGGTTCCGGCCAATCACAGCGCCGGAGCCCGCGATACCCGGAAGTAGCTCCGGGAGCGTTGTCGGCCGCCAGAGCGGGGTATGAGGACAGCTGCAGGGGCTTCAATCTCAGGTAAGTAATTCATAATGAGCTAATATGCTATCAATACTAGCTCATTATGCCTTTTGTATTGCAGGTTTTTTTTTTGTTTTTTTGTTTTTTTTTTAAGGGTTTACAACCACTTTAGGTATGGAGCAGGAAACGCGCACAGAAGGTGCCTTTTTAGCACTGCATTCTGGTGACAACCTGCCCAATATCAGTAAAGGATTAAGAGATTACAGTTACAAAAATAATAGTCATGTAATAAACAGTGATATACTGTGTGTGTGTGTGTGTATGTGTATATATATATATATATATATATATATATATATATATATATATATATGACAATTATAGGATTTGGAGGCCTATTATAATAGATCAGTGATATCTGTAGGACAAGGAGGCATATTATATTAGATCAGTGATATATACATGACAGTTATAAGATGAGGGGTCATGTGATAATAGATCATTTATAGATACATGAGTTCTAGTATGGCGATCAGGTAATAATAGATTGGTTATATATACAGTCGTGCTCAAAAGTTTGCGTTCTTTTGTGGCTTTTGTGGCACAATTGGTGTCTGTGTACAAATAGTCAATGAGTTTGTTAGCTCTCACATGGATGCACTAAGCAGGCTAGACACTGAGCCATGAGGAGGTAGAAATTAACAGTCAAAAGACCTGCGTAACAAGGTAATGAAACTTTACAAAGATGGAAAAGGATATAAAAAGATATCCAAAGCCTTGAATATGCCAGTCAGTACTGTTTAATCACTTATAAAGAAGTGGAAAATTAGGGGCTCTTTTGATACGAGGCATGTCAAGGTGTTGTTGGGCATATTGTAACCAGGCTTTTTTGTGGAACGTACAGTAAAGGCTTCTTTATGGCAACTTGACTATGCAGCTCTTTTTTGTTCAAGTATTGTGCTCCTTAAAAACAACCACACCATCTTTTTCCAGAGCAGCTTGTATTTCCTGAGGTTACCTGTGGGTTTTTCTTTGTATCCCGAACAATTCCTGTGGCAGTTGTGGCTGAAATCTATCTTGATCTACCTGACCTTGGCTTGGTGTCAAGGGATCCCCAAATTTTCCACTTCTTATTAAGTGATTGAACAGTACTGACTGGCATATTCAAGGCTTTAGATATCTTTGTATATCCTTTTCCATCTTTGTAAAGTTTCATTACCTTGTTACGCAGGTCTTTTGACTGTTCTTTTCTACCTCCTCATGGCTCAGTGTCTAGCCTGCTTAGTGCATCCATGTGAGAGCTAACAAACTCACTTGACTATTTATACACAGACACTAATTGTGATCTAAAAAGCCACAAATGTGGAATATTAACCTTTTTTTTTTTTTTTTTATTTCCAACAAAAGTGTACAATTTTCCAATGCACAAACATTTTTCTTCGTACAGTACAATCATACAGTACCATCAGAGGTAGGCGTATTCTGTAGTGCTATACACATGTGTCAGATGCATTAAGCCAGCGGTCCCAAAACTTTGTTATATTTTGCAGGGCACCCTTGATTAATATAGATTAACTTTTTGTAGGGCAATGTGATGTTGACGTCAGTCTTCCAGTCAGACAGTCTGGGGGGAGCCTGCCTCATCTAAAGTTTAGCCATTGTTTTCCGGGCAGAGAATAGTGTCTCATGCATAACATTTTTTTGTATATTTATCAGTGTTAGCGTCTGGGAAAATACCCAGTAGGCACGGTTTGGGGTCTAGAGTCAACAGGGGGCTCATGTTGTCATGAAGGAAATCTACCAACTGTTTCCAGAATCCCTGCATGTATGGGCAGGACCAAAGGAGGTAGTAGAATGTGCCTGTTTCTTGATTACATAGTAGACATGTGGAAGGTTGTCCTTGATTAAATTTAGCCATTCTTACCGGTGTAAGATATGTACGGTGTAGAATGAATATTTGGGTTAATCTGTCAGATAGTTTGGGTGAGACAGCTTTGCATGTGTCCAGTGCCTCATTCCAGTCTTCGTCTTCTAGGTTCCCCAAGTCTCCTTCCCATCGTGTTTTTACATTATAGGCTATTTTCGTTGACGAGGGAGTATGTAGCATGTTATAGAATGTTGATATTAGTTTCTGGGGGTCATCACGTTTGACTACATCCGATATAGGATTGTGGGCGGGACTAGGTATCGATTCTGGGAATTGAGATTGAATAGCATGTCGGACTTGTAGGAATCAGAAAAACATGTATTTCGGGAGGGTGAATTCGAGTTTTAATGCATCAAAAGTTTTTAATGTGCCAGCAGTGAGTAAGTGTGAGAGGTAGAAAATTCCACTTCTGCACCAACCCTCGGAATCTGGCACAATCGAGAGTTCTTGGAGTGCTCTACTATGCCAGATGGGAGAGTAGTCATTATGTACGGGTATGTCTAGTTTGATGGAGGCCAATGTCCATAGCTATCTGAAGTGGGTTAGGAGGGAGTTATGCTCTTCTTTTTTTGGTGATATTTTTGATGCCTGCTGCTATGGCGCAAATGGGGTCTGTTAGTTGAGCCCAGGTAGGGCAAAGGAGTGAAGTGAATCACTTCCTGTCTGTCTTGTCTATATGGAACAATTGGGATAGTTGGGATGCTAAGTAGTATAGACTGAAGTCCGGTAGAGCCGTACCGGCCAGATCAGTGGGGTTTTTGAGCAGTCGCCATGCTAATTTGTGCCTATTTTTCACCCCAAACAAAAGGTTTGAGAATTGCATCTATGGTTTTAAAATATTTCGGTGGTAGATATACAGGGGTGTGCCATAATATATACAGAATTTTATTAAGGGTTATCATTTTAATGATGTTGATGCAACCTAGTACCCCGAGAGGGAGTCGTGCCCATATTTGTGTCTTATGCCGTGTACACACGAGCGGAATGTCTGACAGAAAAAGTCAGACGAGAGCTTTTTATCGTATATTCCAATCGTGTGTATGCCCCATCTGACTTTTTACGTCGAAAATTCTGACGGACCTAGAAAGAGAACATGTTCTAAATTTTTCCGACAGAACCAATTCCTATCGGGAAAACCGCTCGTCTGTATGCTGTTCCGACGGACCAAAAACGACGCATGCTCTGAAGCAAGTATGAGACGGAAGCTATTGGCTACTGGCTGTTGAACTTCTGTTTTCTAGTCCCGTCCTACGTGTTGTACGTCACCGCGTTCTGGAAGGTCGGAATTTGGTGTGACCATCTGTATGCAAGACAGCTTGAGCGGAATTCCGTCGGAACTCTGTCGGAAAAACCTTCAGCCCGTGTTCACACCTATGCGAATTAGATGCGGCTTACACCGTATCTAATTCGCAGGACATTTTAAAATACATTCATATGAATGCATCTGGTTCACATATGTGCGTTGCATTCGCACTGCGCATTGCACAAAAAACGTGTGCGTTTTCTGGGCATTGCGGTGCGAATTACGAGCCCCTTATCTTCTATGGGAACGCATCTGCTTCGCAGATGCATTGCGTTCTGAACATGGATTTTATACTTCTCCTCACTACACCTCCCCCTCTCCCCCCCCTCTCCCTCCCCCTCTCCCTCCCCCTCTCCCTCCCCCTCTCCCTGCTCACTGATCCTGAGCTAAAATGCAGTGATTCCTTTGAACAGGAGATTTTTATCTCCCCAGTGAATCCTGAGCTTCAATTCGCACCGCACATGTGTGAAACCGGGCTCAGAGTTTATTCCGACGGGAAAACTGGTTGTGTGTACAGGGCATTAGATTTAATCAGGGCGAAAAGTGCTTCCACATTTAGAGAGACAAAATCGATCGGTGACCTAGTTACGCTCACCCCCAGGTACCTGATACTATTGACTCGCTGTAGGGGTAATTGGGTCTGTAGTTCAGTTTGGGGAGCAAGGTCAAGTGGGACAATTTGTGACTTCTCCCAGTTGATCCTGAGTCCGGAAAGTGAGCCAAAGTGTTCAATTGTTTGTAGGGCCTCAGCCAGAGAGGGACCTGAATCCGCTAAAAATTGTAGTGTGTCATCAGTGTACATGCTTATTTTTCTTCTAGATCGCCTACACATAAGCCCTGTATCGATGGGTTGCGTCTGATAGAGATATTGTTAAAGGTTCTGTGGCCAAGGCATATAGTAGGGGGGATAGAGGGCAGCCATGTCTGGTGCCTCTGGATAATTCAAAGGTATCTGACTGCCATCCGTTAGCTGTTACTCTGGCTACTGGGGCCTGGTATAGTAAGCGGATCCATCTAAGAATTTTGGGACCAAAGCGGTATTGTGCCAGGCATTTCCACAAGTAGTTCCACTCTACCGAGTCAAATGCCTTGGCCGTGTCTAGCGTTACCACTACCCTCTCTCCAACATTCTCATGGTGGGCTTGTATGTTTATGAACAGTTTTCTAAGATTGAGGTGTTCCTGCCTGGCATGAAGCCGGCCTGGTCTTCATTTACTAGGGTTAGGATAACCTGATTGAGGCGCAGTGCCTAAATTTTTGCCAATATTTTGATGTCCACCTGGAGCAGGGAGATGGGCCTGTACGACTCGGGGAGGCCCAGATCCTTGCCTGGTTTGGGGATGAGCACTATAACAGCCTCCCACATGGATGTTGGTAAAGTGAAAGTCTCAAATAGGTGAGTGTAAAGGGTAAGCAGCTGAGGTAGGAGAGTCTCACTGTATTGTGAATAGAATTTGATGGGTAGTCCATCAGACCCAGGAGACTTGGAGCTAGCGAAGCTGGCAATTGCCGTTGCTATCTCCTTGGTTGTTAATGGTGCCTCAAGTGGGAAAAATTAACATTTAATTGCCATTTTAACCTGTGTGTGCCACTTTCTGTGTCTTTACCAAGGCCAAACATTCCAGGTTATGTGAACTTTTTATCAGGGCCATTTGGGTGATTTCTGTTATCATTATGATTTTAAAAGGATCCAAAAAACTATGTGATAATAAATGGCTTCATGTGATTGCTATCCTTAAATAAGACAGTTTTTTTGGCATGATCAGTCATATTTTCAATATTACAAAATTTCACAATTTCTGCCAGGGTATGCAAACTTATGAGCACAACTGTACATGACAGCTGTAGGATGGTGGGTTTTATGTAATAATAGATCAGTAATATATACAGGATAGTGGTTGTATACTCCACTTGCACATTTTTACCTACAGGTAAGCCTATAATAAGGCTTACCTGTAGGTAAAATGAATATCTCCTAAACTTGTACGGTTTAAGATATATTCACCTTGCATGCAGCCGCTGACATCAGCGGCGAATGCGCTCTGAAGGTCCGGTGGATGCTGCCAGTATTCCTCAAGATCTCCAATTGCATCACTTCCTGTTACTGTAGCGTAATTGGAGATTACGCTGACTTGCATTTTTGACACAACACCGGCAACCGTGTACACTCTGGGACACGGTATTATGAGCGGACATGGTTAGCCCACTCTGATACTAACCAACAAAATGGCCGCCTCCGAGGTGGCGACAACTTTTTCCTTATTACCCGCTGTTGTGTCAAAACAGCAAAGTGTTCATGTACCGGAGTCTATATAGTTGCCGGTGTTGTGTCAAAACAGCAAGTTGTCAATCTCCAATTATTGATGGTTTACAGTAACAGGAAGTGATGTCATTTGAGAGCTTGATGAATTGGCTATTTTGACAGAACACTGGACCTTGCCGGAACAGAGGGAGTTATGTAATAATAAATCAGTATTATATACAGTAGGACAGTTATAGGATGAGGGGCTCTGTAATAGTAGACCATTGATATATACAGGACAGTTCTAGAATGAGGGTCATATTGTAACAATATCAGTTCTAGATACGTGACAGTTATAGTATGGGGGGTCATGTGGTAATAGATATAACAGTCAAATGCACATGCATGTGTGTGTTTGTATATATAGATCTCTATATCTATATATCTATATATATATATCTATATCTATATATATATATATATATATATATATATAATATACACACACACACAGAACCAGTTTGAATGAGTTCTTAATTTTCTTAAAATTATTCTTTATATTTTTAATAATTTTTACTTTTTTTTTATTGTTGCAATAAAAAAATATACATATATAATTTTTGCCCACAATGCTTTTGGGGTGTAGGGGGCTTTGGGGTGATATCAGGGGTCTAAATAGACCCCTGAAGTCTCACTTTTAAGGCAGAGAAAGAGGCTAGGGAAACATGTTCCCCAGTTCCTTTTTTCAGCTTCAGCTGCACAAAATTATTGAACACAAAGAACTCCGCCCAGCCTTCATGTTCATTCATAAACTGAAGCATAGTAAACACAGCTTACTATGCTTCCGTTATGTATGAACCTAGTGAGTGATCGGTACTGATTACTCACTGCGCTAATTTAGAAAAGGAAGGGGCCAGTAAATGACATTGTTAAGGTCCCCTTCGTCGCTCTCCATCCCGAAGATCCCCCTGTATGTCTGCAGCAGCTGGAGGGGAGAGGAGGGAATCCGGAAGTGCTGTGTGTGTGTGTGTGTGTGTGTGTGTGTGTGGGGGGGGGGGGGGGGGGGGGGTCAGACACTAATACTAATGTATGTGGTGTACTGCCCGGTTCACCACATACATAATAATTTTTATCACCTCTGAACGGGCAGCTACTTATTCACAATTTGTATATAATATTTCGCAGGCAGGGAACCTCTGCCCCCTTATTATACACTAATGCTAATGCACACGGGGCGATTAGGGTGTGCCCAAGCACACCCGGCACACCCTGTGTGCACGCCTATGGTTATAATAGATCATTGATATTTACAGGACAGTTGAAGAGGAAGGTCATGTGATGATAGATAATTTAAAGATACGTGCTAGTTATAGTGGTTATATGATTAGGGGTCATGTGATAGTCAATCAGTTATATACATACAGGACAGGCATAGGAAGAGAAGCCATTTAATAATATTTTAGTGATATATATATATATTTACAATGAGCAATCATGTAATAACAGATCAGTGATATACAGTAGATGATAGTTATGGGATAAGGGGTCATGTGCTAATAGATCCTTTACAGATCCAAGGCTATTATAGGATTAGCAGTAACGGACATCAGTGGAAGGGTCACATGAACCAGTTTCGGCCTCCTTTCTTGCTGTCAGCTTGTCTTAAGTGCTGGGTAATGAGTCCCTAATCTCCAATCGAACATGACAGCTCTCCTCCCAGAGATTCAGACCTCTCAGACAAAGCTGGGGAAAGTGTATTATTATATTATACAAGGATCTCCCAGTGCTGACACCTTAACCTTCACTATGCTTTGCCTGCTCCATGCCAGGATCATTGTAGTTTCTGTAGAGATCAGATCCAAGCAGGTCACCCAGTGTGTGCGCAGGGAGAGGTCTCTGAGGAAACAGCAGTGTTTGCATAGGATATAGTAAGATGGCAGGGGTGTATATATACACACGGCAGGTATATATAGAGCAGGTGGAGGTGTTGTGTATATTGCACACATTGGATGGAGCCTCCACCCTTTGTGATAGCTCAGGAGCTGATACTGACTGGCAAAGCAAAGAATGACACAAGCAGTGCTGCCCTGAGCCTGTCTATTGTATGCAGGGCTACTCCCTGTTTCTGCTGTCATTATCGAACAACTTTGTGTCACCTTTCCTGGGAAATATAAGGGGACCCGTCTGATGGCTCACCATTATCACCTCAGTTTCTTGCAGTGAAGCCATTGCCCAGGCCTGAGCACCAAACCAAAAAAGGTGTTTTGTGAATTACTGACATGTTGTTAATGTATAAGCGTGTAGGCAGGTGTAGTCCCTACTCCCTACTGCAGGTGGCGCTCGACCAAAGTGGCAATGCAGAAGGAGAAGGAAGTTGTGAAGGACTTGGTTCCTCTATGACTTCCTGCTGTCACAAGGAGGCAGCTGTCCGATTGGGTGCTTGCATCCCATGAGACTTCAGTGGCCATCTTGGGTCAGGCAGAGTCTATTTAAGACTCCGGCTCTCGGCTTGGTGTGTTTTTTGAGAGTGGCTATGGTAGGGACAGGGTCCCACTTTGATAGGGACAGTGCTCGATGTTGGGGGGGGGGGGGGTCCGGAGGAGTGGGGACAGTGCAGGGACTGCATCTACCTTTCTTCGGGAGGCCTCCCCTTTGGGTGCGGACTGGCCAGGCTGCATTCTGTTCCTTGTTGCAGATGCTGTCGGCATCTTTCAAGTCTTCAGACCGCTAATGCACTTCGTGGGTGGCTCTGGACAGTCGTGCCTACTCGCTGGGCCTAGCTGCATTGTGTTGAACCTTTCTACAGTATATAGTTATTGTACAACTTGGACTCTGTGTGTTTACGGCCCGCCACATTACGCTGCACCCTGCTCACAAGCGGGCATGCCAGGAAAATAATATGCTCATGTATCTACAGAGTTCCACACTGCATAAGGTGACACAGCTATTCCAGGCCTATAGCTCTCAACTTTCTGTCTCCTCTTCCTACTTCCAATCTACTCATTGAACTATGCATGAACATCAGTCCAGGGCAGGGATTATTTGTCCCAACTTGTATATGGTTTCAAAGGGATTATAAAATTCTCCAGTTGAATGTGGCTCTACTTCACCATACTAGTCCCAACCCTCTTTATGTGAAAAGTTGGGGAAAGGAATTGTGTTGGCAGTTGCAGGAAATAGACATTCTATATTCATTTACTTCTACACACAAGGAATGTATTGTAACCTTAGGACAAGAAAGAAGCTATACAATCCTGACACCGTGGAACAGGTGCCTCAGTAACCATACCTGGGAACTTCCAGAAGTACCCAAGCTGGAGTTACCCAGAGGGGTGGGATTGCAACATTGAGTATCACACAAGTATGTCTGGGCTCCCTATACACTCCTTCAGTCTGGTGGCAGTTGACAGTTACTGGGGATCTGATGCTACGCTACTATATGTGCAGGCTCACAGCCGATCGCTGATTTGATGTCCCCTTCTGACTTTTATAGTGTTAGTATATTTAATGTCCACAAAAGGCCAGATATAATCTGGTAAACCATATGGGTATGCCTATGACATTCAGGATATCTCCCCATCAGCATTAGCCCATTACTGGCAGCGTGAGTGGGAAACTAGGACTATGTCTCGTATATGTTGCCCTTGCCCATTAAGTCAACCTTTTTTGGTCTTGCGCCTTGGCCACATATAAATTGGCGATGGGCTCAGACATTTAATTGTCCACAGGTGTTTCCCTCCTCTCCATACTACCAGGTTTTATCTCTACAGCCAAAAGCGGTCTCCTTCACTTTTTCTTACTAGCTGCCAGGGCAGCGACTTCAAGAAATTGGGAAACCATTTGAAACCAAAACCATGAGTCTCTGAAATAACCCATCCCCAACTTATGAAGGAGTTGACTGTTCAATTCCATGGCCGTTACACTATATACATAACTGCATGGAGCACCTAGAATTTTTTTTCTATGGGATCATCATAGTTAAAAATGACTCTAATGTGTAGGAAGTAATCCTCACTAAATCATACGAGTCTCCTGTTCCTTTGGGCACCTGGTACTAGCTCTCCACACCAAGATCTTCTTTGACCTTCCCTCTCCGTCTTCCTTCCCTATTCTCTTTCCAGCACAATTTTTGCCCTTCTTTTTCCTCTTGCACATTTTTTTCTACACAAATAGCATCTCCCCTAGATGGCCATTTTTTTTAAACATTTACCTAACATAATGATTTGTTATTAGTTGTGCCTCCTTTGGATTTGATGGCCATTCAGTTATTTCTATAATAACTCAATGAAAATATATTCTTTTAAAAATAAATAAATAATGAACACATTACCCATTGACTATTGTACACCCATTGATTGATTGAACATTCGCTGCTATAAAATGTACATTTTCCTCCAGATGGTAAATTCAATGGCTGTCATAGGACTGGATCTGTGGTTTTATACTCTTATGCCGCGTACACACGGTCGGACTTTTCGTCTACAAAAGTCCGACAGACTTTCGACAGACTTTTGTCGGACTTTTGGCGAACTTGCGGCAGACTTTCTTACGAGCGGACTTGCCTACATACGATCACACAAAAGTCCGACGGATTTGTACGTGATGACGTACATCGGACTAAAATAAGGAAGTTGATAGCCAGTAGCCAATAGCTGCCCTAGCATGGGTTTTTGCCCGTCGGACTAGCACACAGACGAGCGGATTTCTGGGTCCGGCGTAGTTACGACATTAAGATTTGAAGCATGTTTCAAATCTAAAGTCCGTCAGATTTGAGGCTGGAAAAGTCAGCTGAAAGTCCGCTGAAAGTCCGGGGAAGCCCACACACGATCGGATTGTCAGCCATCTTTAGTCCGTCGGACTTTTGTAGACGAAAAGTCCGACCGTGTGTACGCGGCATTAGTGCCCTAAAGATGGGGGTGCAGTTGTGCAGGAATAGGGGGTTGTTATGCGCCACCTACATTTTGCCCTTAATTGGGTGCAAGTGTGGTGTCTGCCCTTCTCTGGCTTTAGTCCAGTGTTAAAAAGTGATTGAAAACACAGATAAGTGTAAAAAACATATGGTATTCTTGATTTTAATATTATTTCACTCCAAGTATCCAACATTGTTCTGATCTGTCCCCTAAAGGGTCTCCTTTGCTGTAGGAAGCCCATCTGTGGGATTTTAATTAAGAAGTCTGTGAATACCAACAATGTTATAGATTTAGGGGTGTAAGGAACCCTAGGAGTTGTCTCATAGTTCATTCACATCACTGGCTATAAGTACATATTTGGTGTTTGTCCAAATATGGTCTATTATGTGACTGTTTACTATTACTAAACATTGCACAATTTACAATCAAAAGGTCTTGAAAACCCTTGCATTAGATGTTTACTTGGCATTTGACTCAGTTTTCCCTTAGCCAGATGTAGCACCCTGAAGTTTAGGCAAGGTTGCTATTAAATTTAGCTGCCAGGTGATAGTTGCCCTGGCCAATTGTTAGATCAATTGATTTCCCCCTAATTTTGGAATTGCTGCACTTTTCTTTTCTGTCATCAGGTGGCATTGTAGCTGGTGACATTAGGTAAGACAAGGGCATAGCAAGGACAGATTAGGAATGAATGGGGTGTCTCAGCCAATGGGCGGGGATTTTCTTGGGTCCCTTGGCCTGCTGGGAGAGCCTGTTTATTTGGGTGGAGTCAGGAGATCGGGGTTCTGTGCTACCTGGACGGGTGTCTGGGTGGACGTGTGTTATGCTGCCCTGGGCTGCTAGGCCGTAAGCCTGAGGCCTATCCTGGGGACATCCCTGCTGCTAGGCTGTCTGAGGGCCTATCCAGAAGCAGGAGAGCAGAATATGGTTGGGACTGCAGGCTTGTAGTCCAACCAGAAGTAACGGTTCCGCCGGCCGGGGAACCGGCTGTGGTCAGAGGTAGCTGTCGCCACTAAGGGACCATCCACCTTGCTGCCAGAGACCACTATGAGTAAGCTGAGGCCAGTACCAGAGCAGACTTCTCACCAGCCGGGGACGGTGAAGAAGTGGGAAAATTTCAGCAAGTGGCAAGTCAGGGACCCAGCGGGACAGCAGAGGTGACGCTTACGGAGCATCAATGAGTGCCAAGCCAGGGACCTGGCGTGTCAGCGGGGGTGACGCTTGAAGAGTATCTATGAGTACCAAGCCAGGGACCTAGCAGTGAAGTGGGCTTGATGCTTGAGGAAGATACTGAGTGCTAAAAGTGGAAGAGCTCAAGGGGATCCAGGGGCAATTGGGTCTGAAGTCTAGTGAGAGAGACTGGGAGCTCATTGGGTGAAGACCCACAGTCAGTGATTGTGGGGAAACCTGAGAACTGTTCATGTTGCAAATAGTTGGATACAATTACAGTTAGTAACTTTTACAAGGTTGTTGCCATAGGAGACAGCGTCCTACCTGTACAGAAGTGGTGTCCGGCTGGAGGCCTTCACCTGTATGGCTGTCTGCCAATTAACCTTGCATCTACCTAAGGGTGTCCTGGCCCTAACCCTCTCTGCCACAGTTCTGTTTAAGAGACAATAAATCTCTTTGCATCCAAAAAGTGTCTGGAACCCACCCTTTTCATCTTGCATTACACCCACCATGCCTTGTAACCCACTTACAGGAGGATGTCAGCTGTCCCTGACTCTGGAGGTCACCATTAGGCCTAAAGGGGACCGGGACTAAGCTACACAAAATTTTAGCAAAATAGGGAAAATTTCAGGAAATTTCACCATTCAAAAAAATGTATTAAAGTTATTAGTGAAGGCAAAATTATTTTAAATAGTACTTGAGGGTGCACGCTATGTATGCTGGGGTGCTGCATTCTGAAGGGCACCCTAAAGCACCTTTTCCAATCCACCTGCATTGCAGCAAACCGCAATGCGCAATTGAGATCCGCTGCGTTGCTATAAAATAATGCACGCGCCTTTTCTGGTACATTTTGGTGCATGGGCTGCCCTTAGCACACATTAACATATGGCAAACTGCACATTTACGCACTGCAAAGCTATTGAAAAGTTTTTCTTTCTAGGTGCACATAAAGCACACTGAGATGGAAACAGGTAAATATATATTAATGCGATTGTGTCTCAAAATAACCATTCACATGTTCATTTTACATGCAAATATTTGAGCATTAATATTTGAGCCTGCTTTAGAGTTTTAATTTTGCGTGATCATGCGGCCAAAAAGTGACTTCCTCTTTTCTCAGCGGTATCGCAACTGCAAGCACTTATTTATGCCCCATTAACAATATTTTTTTTTTAGTTAAAAGTTTTTACATAATTTGAGTTAAATATTATGTTTTAAACAATCTGATTATTATGTTTCTTAACCCAAAACCAATGCTTCATTTTTGAGTATCTGTTGTCAGGTTTGATTGCCATGGCTGTTTCTCATGCCTCTTGGAAGCTGCAGTGGTGAGGTCTCTACACCAATCTATATGGGTCTTTCTCCTGCAACACTATGGAGGGAGAAAGGGTTCCCCACTAATGATACCAGCAGGTGGGCGGAGCTGGGAACACAGATACAGAAATCTGAGGGTCTCAGACAGTGGAATTTCTGTATGAACTTCACCCACCTGCTGCTGTTATTATGAGGGAATCTGCCAGTGGCAGTGTGTCCATAAGGGCGCACGGGCACCGCCCCCTCTCTCCTGCCACCCCTATCTATCACCAATACATAGATTCATGCATTGCATGAATATATCTATGGCCACCGCTGCCACCCCCTATTCAGGTGCGCGGCCCCTTTTCGGGCGCAGGGCGTCTGAACTACAGCGGCGGGGAGTGGTTTTGAAGCACCTGATTAGAGCCATAGGCTCTAATAGGCGTCAAAAAGGTGACCTGCGAGCGCCATGCTGGGCGCTCGCAGGTCACTCAGCTGTGTTAGAAAAGCGAATGAATATTCGCTTTCCTAACACTAAAGCGCTTCTCCGTCAATCAGGTGCTCTGATCTGTTACCTGCCACCTGATTGGCTGAAACGACAGGTGCTGTGATTGGATGGCAGGCCTCCAATCATAGCAGAAGATAGGAAGAGAGGACGGGAGAGCGCGAGTGGGAAACCCTGTCCCACGAGACAAGTAAGTGCATACGGCGGGCCGGCGGGGGGCACACTGGCAGCATTTGATGTGGCACAGGGGCTGCATTTGATGGGGTACAGTGGGAACAATTGATGGGCACAGTGACGTCAATTGATGGGCACATTGGCGGTAATTGATGCGCACAGTGGGAGCAATTGATGGGCACAGTGGGAGCAATTGATGGGCACAGTGGCGGCAAATGATGGGCAGTGGCTACATTTTATGGGGAACAGTGGCTGCATTTGATGGCACAGTGCGGCAATTGATGGGCATAGTGGCTGCGTTTGATGGGCACAGTGGCGGCAATTGATGGGCACAGTGGCGGCAAATGATGGGCACAGTGGCTGCAATTGATGGGCACAGTGGCTGCATTTTATGGGGAACAGTGGCTGCATTTGATGGCATAGTGCGGCAATTGATGGGCATAGTGGCTGCGTTTGATGGGCACAGTGGCGGCAATTGATGGGCACAGTGGCTGCATTTTATGGGGCACAGTGGCAGCAATTGATGGTCCAGTAAGGCTGCAATTGATGTTTTTTTTTCAGAATTTTTCAGTTTGCGCCCCCCCAAAAATTTTGAGCACCAGCTGCCACTTGAAATCTGCCTATGCTTCCATGGTATTGCAGGGGACAAAACATAGTGGAGATCACATTGTTGTAGATAAGCGCTAAAAGAAGCCACTAGATGATCCAGATTATCCATTTATCAGTTTTAGGTGGATTGACCCTTTAAGGACTGAGTTTTGCATTTGAGAATGTATGATTAGTGTGAGAAGTATGTAAGCTGTGACATGTGCAGGGTGTGAGGCAGAGATGGAAATACGGAGTAAATATGACCTTTGATACTTAAGTGTTCAGGCCATTACAAATCACTGTTTTCTCAAGGATAGGTTCAGTCTGCTTGTAGCCAATGGTGTGCTGGCTATAGACAAAACCACAAATCCCAGGATGCTTGCCCTCACCCAAGATTTACATATTTTCTTTTATTTATCAATGGTAACCTGTCAGAATAATTGGTATTTCTCAAAAAAAAATAAAAGATTTTTTTTATAAATAGTTTGTATTGGTTTCTCAGCATACAATATTTTGCACAGCATTTAGTAATACAAAAAGATTTGAATAATACAGCTGCACTGCTTCATGATCAGCGAGAGGTAACTTAATACCATAACTATTAAAGAGAACTATACAAGTTTACACATACAGTATATAACACCATGTCCATCAGACCATTGCAAAACACAAAATCCCACAATATATATATATATAACTAGAGCAACCACCAATAATTATGCCCAAGTCAGTGTTGGTCAATGTATTTGTTTCAACATATTTAATTCAAAAGACAAGTGTTTGATCATCTTATACAAAGATACTACAGTAGCATACATAATACTGGTTTAGCGTTCAGCTACATTGGGTCTTACACAACAATGTTAACAACCAACAAACCCAGACCAAGACAGTTTGAAGGAACCAGTTTTTAAACTAGAGGAAGATTGGGAAGAGGTTTTGAGGAGAGGCGAGGGATGAGTATCTCAGAGCCATGATGGGGAATTCCAGGTCCCACCAAGGAAAACCTTATAAATCTACCAGGCGCCAGTCAAAGTCTGTGGGTAGGAAATGTGAGATCCAGGGGCCAGTGTTGGTCGACTTATTTTTATAGGGGGGGATCAAGTGTAGACACTGATATTACCAATGGCCGCACAAAATATTTAGTGAGTTTGTAGGGGTAGCAGGAGGGTGACACTTCCTCCATGCTTCCCAAATTCCCATTAACTCGTTGGACACCAAGTTCTGGGCCACATAAGAGGACTACTGCCGGGGTGGGTTCTTTTGGCTAGGCTAGGCGATGAACAGAGTCACTAGCCCTTGCATGTGACATAACGCCTCACCTGAAAGTGTGCGCTCACCAATGCGTAGGACCAGGCAGAGGCTGTGGTCATGTGAAGAATCAACATTTAGGCAGTCCCCCAACTCAGAGATGAGCCACTTGTGTGCAGTAGTAGTGTACGGAGTTCCTTCATAAGATGTTGTCCCATGTAACTACACACATGTACTGATGTATATGTTGCATTAGGAGGGACATGCAGAACCATTGCCCACTCCACCAGTCCAGCATACCTCCGCTACTTCACTCCCAGTAACTGAATGAAACCCTGCCTGACACATAGCGTAGGTTTCATACGTGTCCTACGTTAACTCCATCTTCCCATAGCTCGTGCTCCGCAACGCTAGTCTGCTCCCGTTGACCGTGGAGATGGACAGCTAGGGAAGGAGTCAGAGCACCGACCCCCTCGCTACCGGAGGACCTGTCACTTAACCAGGTACCACGCCAATGACTGGTTGCGATAGCTGTTCTTCCTTTCGGTTACCAATGGCAACTTCCTTCTCTTCTTAGCCTTGCAGGTTAACCTTTTGTAGGGGTGTTACACTTACCCTATAGTGCTTTACAGACCCAGGTTTTTTTGGAATTTGCCAAAACCCAACGTGCACCCCTTGAATATCTACAGACCAGGCTCTGAGCAGTTGACACAACATTTACTGGAAACTACAACTAACTGTGGCTGCCCCAGGTAACCTGCACAGGTGAAGCATCTTTGGGAAACGTCCATACATGGGAAGAATTGAACGGAGAAGTCCATGTTCTTGGGGTTTCCTGACAAAACGGCACTCCAAAGTGGACCACTGGTCCCAGCAAGTCTCTGCACATGTCCCACACTTTTTAAAGTGATGTAAAACAACCCATTCAGTTTAAAATAGAAATGAAAGGCAAAACATCTGTGAATAGATACAAAAAAAAAAAAAATTATAAATACCTTTTTTTTTTTCTTATAAGCGGTCACATACTCCCTGTTCTTAGCTGCATAAGATTGGGCGGGGGGGGGGGGGGGGGGGGAGCAGCAGCACACTGATCTTCCCTGTGAACGGCTGTGCAGGAAGGGTGTCTGATCATTGGAAGAGAGTACACTGTGTTCCCATAACAGCTTGAGAACTGACCACGGTGTGCTCTCCTGCTTAGTGTGGTCAATTTTTAATATGATCGCAGAGGTACTGACAGGAACCCCAGGTATTTCACAAAGGAAGCAATACAAAGGAGAACAGGATACGTTTTCATACAAGTACATGGTGCTGAGCTAGTGTCAGGCCTAGAAATCAGTGCTAGCGGGACCGGGAAGTGCAAGCAAGTGATATGCTGGAGCTGTTGGGGAGAGATAGTCTGCAAGCAAGTGATGTGCTGGAGCTGAAGATTGGAGTTGTATATACCGGAGGTGTATATAGTTGGTCCCATATATTTTCTGCAATCCGTTGGGCATCTCATGAATATCCCACCGCCATCCAAGTTTATTCGCCTCAATAAAAAAACATACAAAGTTCAAGGACTGTTTTTTAGCCTGAAGGTGAATGAGAACTGTGTGCCTGGCTGAGCAGGGTGACAGATGGACTACAACACTCAGCAGCCCTTATGAGGGTACCTCTACATGAACAACAGAGAGTAATCCTAAATACAGTCCATAAATGTTAATATATGAAAAGCAATTACCATTTTCTGTTTTTCCATTTTCAGATATCACAAAAAGGCAGCAGTTTTGTGTTTAAATCCCTGGCCCAGATGTTGGAAAAAAACACTGGCACTTTAGTTCTGGGAGGGATGGTATTGGGAAGAGAGGGCCATTTTTTGCTTGGGGAGGGAATTTGTCTCGACCCTGCACCGTGCATTACTTTTGCTTTACCCCTGAGCTCTGTGCGTTTCAGACTCCTGACCTCTGCACTTTGTGTATGACATATTGCTGACCTTCTTCACCATGTATGTTACCCATTCCTGACCTCTGCACTCTGTGTGTTCTGCACTCCTAATTTCCCCTGATCCACACTATCCACACTGTGTACCCAGACAGATACCTGGGCACTGGTGGTCCTCTGTGGGGAAGGGCAAGAGGAGTTAGCCATTTAAAATGTTACTAAACCCAGGACCCTGCATTCACTATATCTGGTCTCCCACAGTACACAGGACATGGAAACGCAATTATTTTAGTAAATATAAACTGCTAAATACCTTTTTTTATGAGCAGTATATAGCATTCTTGTGACTTCTCTCAGTGTCTGGTTAAAGCTTGAAAGAGGAGTTTTCATATTGCACTAGCT
This sequence comes from Lithobates septentrionalis, assembly GCA_037952835.1. Lineage (NCBI taxonomy): Eukaryota > Metazoa > Chordata > Amphibia > Anura > Ranidae > Lithobates > Lithobates septentrionalis. Next base: position 976,920 of record JBBDGP010002920.1, read on the forward strand.
GTCCTATCAGGATGCATTGACCCTCTGTCTGGACAGTGCCGATTAGCCCTGTGCTGATCACATGCACTCTTGCAAGAAAGAAACTATTTAGCAATACACACAAAACTGAGCATGTGCAGCCTGACTCCATTTACTCTGTCTTATGCGGACATGTTTTGGGGTGCAATGCAAGAAGGGGAGGATCTGTGCATACAGGATCAAACAGCCTTTTTACACAATGCAGAGGATTAACTGCTCAGGTCAGGCATGTCCAAAGACAGGTCCGTGGGCCAACTGCAGCCCGCGTTTCGGTTTAATGTGACCCCATTGGTAATTTGAATATATATATATCTTTTGTTGCCCCCAATGAGCGTGGCGCTCAGGGATTCTTTGGGGGGGCCACAAGAGATATATACCGTATTGATCGTTCTGGCAGCCTTGAAGGGGACAGGGAGGAAGGCGGGACGAGTGCTGTCAGATTACATACAGGAGAATCTCCTGTTTGCTCGGCAGCCTCTGTAATAGGAAGTCCCGTCTCCAGGGCTGGAATTGGACGACTGTTCTGTCTATCATAGGAGGTGGGACTTTGTATTCAAGAGGCCGCCGAGTAAACAGGAGATTCTCCTGTATGTAATCTGTTGGCGCTCACCCCGCCCCCCTCCCTGTCCCCTTCGAGGCTGCAGATGGGCATCAATCAGGCTGCACTGATGGCAATGGTGAGGCTGCATTCATGGCAATGGGAAGGCTGCATTCATGGCAATGGGAAGGCTGCATTCATGTCAATGGCATCATGGCCAACATTGTATAAAAAATTATAGGAACACTTTTTTGGCTGTAGCTGGAGTCTTATTATAATTAGGGGCGGTGCATGCGTTTATAGACGTGGCATAGAAAAAAATTAAAATGTGGCGCACTGCGGTGAAAAATGGGCGTGGTTCACACAAAATATGGGTGTGGCTGAAAAGGGCGTGACTCAAAGGGGGTGTGGTTAGAGTCTGAGATGAATGAGGGATAGAGGGGGAGAGAGAGAGAAAGAAAGAAAGAAAGAAAGAGAGAGAGAAAGGAGGGAGGGAAGGAGAGAGAAAGAAGGAAAGAGGGATGGAGGGACAGCAGGCCCAGATCCTACACCACCATGGAAATGTGTATTCCAGAGTTTAATAAATCAGCAGATAAAGATACTCCAAACACCTGGTGTTAGCGCTTCCATCTTCCGGGCACCATGGTGTTAGGGTGATTGAAGCACATTATTTCTATTATTACATTGTAATATAAAAAGAAATCATTTAACTCACCATAATGCACAATCAGTGGGACCCCTGAACGTGTCACCTGCCACCAGATGCCATCAGGTGCCCCCAGAAGAGTCTGTCCTTGCATCAGGTGCCCCCAGCAGAGTCCGTCCTTGCATCAGGTGCCCCCAGCAGAGTCCGTCCTTGCATCAGGTGCCCCCAGCAGAGTCCGTCCTTGCATCAGGTGCCCCCAGCAGAGTCCGTCCTTACAGCAGGTGCCCCCAGCAGAGTCCGTCCTTGCAACAGGTGCCCCCAGCAGAGTCCGTCTTTGCAACAGGTGCCCCCAGCAGAGTCCGTCCTTGCAACAGGTGCCCCCAGCAGAGTCCCTCCTTACATCAGGTGTCCCCAGCGGAGTCCCTCCTTACATCAGGTGTCCCCAGCGGAGTTCCTCCTTACATCAGGTGTCCCCAGCGGAGTTCCTCCTTACATCAGGTGTCCCCAGCGGAGTCCCTCCTTACATCAGGTGTCCCCAGCGGAGTCCCTCCTTACATCAGGTGTCCCCAGCGGAGTCCCTCCTTACATCAGGTGTCCCCAGTGGAGTCCCTCCTTACATAGGTTTAGGTAAGTAAAAGGGGGGCTCTGGGGGGCTGCTGCACTACAGAAGGTTTTTCACCTTAATGCATAGAATGCATTAAGGTGAAAAACCTCGAGGGTTTACAACCCCTTTAATACTTTACTTAAGGGGCACAATATTACCGACCACTACACTCTATACTCAGTGCTGTATCATACATAGCCCTGATCACTGCACTGCATTAATATGCCTCTCTCAACACACTAATTTTAAAATGAATACACTGCCCCTAATTAAAGTACATTCTCAATCTACAATGGCACAGCAGAAAAAGCAGTGGTGGCTGGTGTTTCTTTTTGGGGGGGGGGGCAAACAACTAAGTCCTCTCCTCCATGGCAGCTTCCAGCTCCTTCCCTCTTCCTCCTAGGCATCTAATAGGATCGCCTGTCTTTATAGCCAGCCGGTGTCAAAACCCGCCTCCTGATTGGCTGGGAGAAGGATCACTGTTACAACAGCGAATATTCATTTCGCTGTTGTAACACACCTGGGTGGGCTGAGAGCGCACTCTCTGCGACCCGAGCCCACCCTATATTGAAGCCTATTAAAGCCTCTGGCTCAAATCGGTGCTTCAAAAAAACAGCTGTTAGAATTCATGCGCCGATGTCCTGAAAGGGGCCGGACGCATGCATAGGGGAGGCGGCGATGAACAGGGCCCATGCGCCCTTAATGGACAGAATGCCCCTGAGAAAAAACTGTCCCCGGGCATTTTTTAAAATGTTGGCAAATATGCATTGAGCTCCTCCAATCCAGTAGAGAGTTAATAAACATGAGCGTGTAGACATGTGAAAAGTGTAGTTTGTTATGTGGAAACAATCAAGAGGGACTATGGGTTATATTGCTCTAAGTGAGCTTGTTATGGCTAAATAATAAGCCTGGCTTCCAGAAATTCACAGTTTAGGATGTCTAGAGGTTATTTAAGTGGTTTTGGCTGGTTTTAAGGAGGAGTATGTCATATGTTAATCAGTTTCTTTGCAAAAGTGATCAAAATGGTATAAATGAGTATCCAGGTGCTTGGCTAAAATTGAAGAGTGACAGAAACACTGGTTGCAGCTGCACTCTGTAGCTGCTGCCCTGTGGTGCTGAACTGGGTAACAGTTGTATCAGCAAGAAGAGGGAGCTGCTGAGCAGGAAGAGGTCAATAGACTAAGTCAAGCAGCACTGCACTATGGGTACTGAGCCATGACTAAGGACTAATGTCCCAAATGCATAGGCTGTTTTACAGCTCTGTACATGTATTTAATAAAGGAATACTATTTTGGATGTCATCCTGAGTGCCAACCATCCCTTTCTATATATGGGTACTGTAATCCAGAGGAGAGAGACTACTGTAATCAAGATCTTTTGGACTGCATTTGCTAGAGAGAGATTGCCAGGAGGCAAAAGAGCTGCGTTTTCTCAGGCTGTACAGGAAATAGCTTCTTATTGTGATGGGGAGCCTGGCTAGTGCATATTTTTGTCCAGTGTGCACCACCACTGCTGAATTTTGGCAGATCCAGAGTGCTGAATCCAGATGTGCCAACAGCCATAGTCACCTGGGTGCAGAGCAGAAAGTGGACTAATCACTGTGTGTGACTGGATAGTGAGCTGTAATATTGCTGGGACCGGTGAGCTGCTGCTGTGGGGATTTACTATTTTTTGCTAGAGAGACTGAGCCCTTTAGGAACTGACCATACAGCCATCTAGTAGCCTTATTGCTGCCTGTAGGCTTGACTGGGACTATTCTCATGTGCACATACAATATAACAACTGGGATCCAACGCTAGCCGGCTGAAGAATAAGGATTAAAGATTGCCCATTTACAGCTGCTACACATACAACTTCACCTACTGCTTATGCTAAGAGGTACCACTCAGGGGACATTACGCTATATCCTAGCCATTCTCCTAGAGTGCACTCCGGACTAGTTGTAGTTTTATTATACACTGCAGTTAATGCTTATAATGTACTGTTTATTACTGACTTTGCTTATTCATGATTTAATCCCAGTCTAGCGGTACGGAACTCTATTCTAAATTACCTTCACATAGTGATTATACTGTTTAGCAGATCGTGTCTGAACCTACGCTCTGTGTGTTCAATTATGCTCAAACTACCATTTTTCGCACCTGGCTGTTTTCCTTCCCAGTCCTCCCGACTGGCTCTCTGTCCCTTTCCTGCCCAACTGACACATATACATGGAGATTCGCTAGGGCAAGGTTGGATGAAGACTTGGCACATCATGGTCTTCAAGAGAGCACTGTTACAGCTGTCAGTCTCTCCCCTTGTCTTGTCCCTGCACTATGCTGATCTACTCACCATCTCTGCTTGCTCTCTCCCGCTGCCTCTCCAGCATGAACCCCTCCAACTGCCTCCTGTGGTGGGATCATTCCAGGCCAGCTATCCCGAGCTCCAGCCCAGGGCAAGCGGTAAGGGGTTCCTCAAGGGCCACCGACAGCCTCCCTCAGCAGTGCTTCTCAGTCTTCCACCCAAGCTCTCTTGCTGTCATGGCTCATGTCTATTTAAAGGCTCTTTAGTTCCCTGCCAGGCCCCCAACCTGGGGATTGGCTAAAGGCCTCTAAATATTTAAGGAAACTCCTCCTCACTCCCACCCACTAGTTCCAGAACATTCTCTGATGCTCTGGAAATGGGGGAGGTATCAGAAAGCTGCCTGGCTGAGTCATTCAGCCCTGGCCTCTAGTAACCCTGACCCAATTCAATGACTCAGGTCTAACCCAGAGCCAGCAATGCTTTTACCTACTCTCTCACTTCTAGTAGCACACACTAGAGGGTGCTAGATGTGTATTTCCTGGTACAAATTCAGAACAAAGTTAAGGCCGGGTTCACACTGGTATGACACGACAGTCATACCACTGTGGATACGACTTTGCCCTGCGACTTGAACTCTGACATCCATCCGACTTCAATGAACGGGGATCCGACTTTGATCCCGACAATGCATGCACTTTGTGTCTAGTATGAATCTTTAGGTTGAACTTCACGCCAAATGAAAAAAAAAACAGCATAGGTTCCCCCTCCAAGAGCATACCAGGCCCTTCAGTCTGGCATGGATTTTAGAGGCAACCCCCCCCAAAATCCATACCAGACCCTTATCCTAGCACGTAGCCTGGCAGGCCAGGAAAGGGGGTGGGGTTAAGTGAACCCCCCTCCTGAACAATACCAGGCTGCATGCCCTCAACATGATCAACGGCCAGGGTTGTCCGGAAGAGGCCCTTGTCCTCATCAACATGGGAACAAGGTGCTTTGGGGTGGGGGATGCAAGGCGCCCACCTGCCCCAAAGCACCCACCCCCCCCCCCACATTGAGGGCTTGCCACCTGGTACGGTTTAGGAGGGGGGGGTGCTCGCTTGCATTTTCAAAGTCGACCAGTTAAGATGACTCTCATAGGGAAACATTGATTTTCACACGTCATGCGACATGAGCTCCCAATGTGTGAGCGCTTGTCGTACCAGTGTGAACCCAGGCTAAAGGTATCTACACTTGTTTCCCTATAAGTAATTTTCCTTCAACCAGGTGTGTCAGAGGGGCTGAGGTTGTTCATGGAGTTGAGGTGCAGAACAAAGAACCCAAATTACCAAGCGGCTCCTTCAGGGGGTTGCACTACAAATATATTCTTGAAATGCAAACAAACAATCTAGCACTTTCCTATTTGCTGTTAAAGTCCAACATGTATACACTTAATAAACTTGGATTATATTTTCATTTCACAAGACAGTGGTCTGGATTTTTTTACAACAATATCCCTCAAATATCTGAGATGTTTGTACTTTCATCTCACAAAACAGTGGTCTGGGTTCTTCTGCAACAAAATCCTTCACATATCTTAGATGCTGTACTTGTATTTTCACCTTACAAAACAGTGGTTTGGGTTCTTTTACAACAATATCCCTCAGATATCTGAGATACTTGTATTTTCACCTCACACAACAGTGGTCTGGGTTCGTCTACAACCATATCTCTCACATATCTGGGATACATTGTCTGCATTAATTAGCCTGCACTAATACTTACTTTATAACTGGGGACCACACCACCACTGATGCTTTTCCTATTACTTCCTTTGGCCTCAGTGCGGCCATGGTTTTGCGGCCTAAGCTCCTATGGGATGCCTGTTTTGCCACGGTGCCTTCAGTTGTGCACAACATCATTATTTGCTATATATCCAATTTATATACAGATCTATCCCAATTGATATTTGCTCCTGATGAGTGGACATCTCCACGAAACGCGTAGAGCTCCAGCCTTATTCTACATTATCGCAATCATGTGATTCTGAGACTTTATAACATGAATTTTATCATCAATTATTATCACTATTAACATCATTATTTTTATTATGAATTTGAACTTTTTATTACTATATATTAATGTATCTATTATTATTACTGTGAATCATGTATAATAAACTGTTAAGGTGTTACTATTGTCTATCATGTTATTTTAAATTATTCAATGTATATTTCTTCGGAATTTACCATCATGTGATTGCATACTTTATTACCTAGCCGTGCTTCATACAAAGTCCCACCCAACCCCCTTCTTTTAATATATGTTCAATTGGGATGGAGGCAGATGAACTTACCCATTTAAAGTCCCAACTCCTCTTTTCGCAACATATCTGGGATACACATGACGCACATGGTTGCTGAAATAAAGAAAATGTTAGGTCTGTCAGAAGCAAAGCTGCTGAAGGCACTGCATTTTGCAGTTTATTGCTGCCTTCATGACCATTTATGTAACATTTTAATTTTGTATTTATTTATTCAAGTTTTAAAGTTTTAACAAAAAGCTTTTGAAGGCAAACTTTGAAAACCGTGGAGTGTCCCTTTAAGTCCAGAGTAGCTGGAAATTATGAAAGGTTAGTCAGGTCTCAAAAAGATCTTCCATCACTACGGTGACAGGTCCACTTGAAAAATGTGCTAATCATTGTGTATTTTAGTGCTTTCCATGATTCCAATGTTTAGATTTTCAATGGTTAGCACATTATTCCAGCTGCTGCCTCAGGACAAAGCCTGGTGAGTTACACCCTCTCATTATATTGTATGTACAACAACAATTATCATCAGAATAATAATAGTACACTGCGAACATAATCATTAACTTCATTGGGGTTTTTTTTTTTCCCCTGGGAAAAGTATTGGTCATGCTGTCACCTTATTAAAGGGGATATATAGCTTTTAAATGTTTTATTTCTCATATTTACCACTTGCAGCCACCATGTGATGAGGTCTGTTCCGGAAGCGTAGCTCTCTACTAATCCGCAGCTGTTGGTTAAGAAGGCATTTTGTGACCTCACTAGGGATGAGTCGAACGAGCCTGGGTTCAGTTTGAGGCGGGCTTAGAGAACATCGCTAAAGTTTGGGCGCCAAATCTGAACACCACGGAAGTCAGTGTAACAGTAATTCCCATTTTTTAGGCTAATAAAATTGTCAAACAAATGGCATTGGGGGGGGGGGGGGGGGGTGTGCTAGGTGCTTCCTAGGTGCATTCTAGGAGAACATGAAGCAAAGCAAAAAAAAGTTTTCAGCAAAATCTGTTTGCCGATTTTAATAATGCTTAAAGAGCAATATTAAAAAAGCAAGATTTATTTAAATAACAATCCTTGGAGATGCCCTTTCCCTGTCTGTGAAGTGGCACTGTGCAATGTATACAACTACAGCAAAACTGACATTTAATAATAAAAAAAAAAATTCTGTTTAAATTGCAGGTAAAGTGACAGTTCCCAGCTGCTTCTCTCTGTCGGTTCTCTTCATCGATACCAAACCCTTATCTTTGTAGAGTGGAAAAAAGATTTAAGGCTATCACCCAAGTACACCTGGGCTATCAATCGAATACCTTTTTTTTTTTTTTTGCCATAATAAGAAGCCTTACAATTTAGCTAGCTCCGCATAATTCCACATAATTCCACAAAGAAGTGCAGCTGAGGAAACCCATCTGCATGGTGGGTCAACATTAAGGCTGTCATAGGACATTTAATAGGGACCAGGGGGAAATTAATTTCCAAATGGGATAGGGCTGTAAGATCAGGGTCCTTTCGTGTAAGTAAGCTGCTTACTGGGTCTGTCATATCCACCAGATCCCAGGATGTAAGATGCTGCTGTTGGGCTGCGTAGAGATAAAGTCTAATGCCGCGTACACACAAGCGGACTTTACGGCAGACTTTGCCCGGCGGACTTTTCCACGGACTTTACGACAGACTTTCTGAATGAACGGACTTGCCTACACACAATCCACCAAAGTCCGTTGAATTCGTACGTGATGACGTACGACCGGACTAAAACAAGGAAGTTCATAGCCAGTAGCCAATAGCTGCCCTAGCGTGGCTTTTTGTCCGTCGAACTAGCATACAGACGATCAGACTTTTTGACCGGACTCGATTTCGACGGATTGATTTAAAACATGTTTCAAATCTAAGTCCGTCCAACTTTTGAGAAAACAAAGTCCGCTGGAGCCCACACACGATCGAATTGTCCGTCGAAATCCAGTCCGCTGGGCAAAGTCTGCCGTAAAGTCCGCTCGTGTGTACGTGGCATAATGCTCGGAACCACCAGCCCACCCTCATCTTTATTGTAATGTGTTCAGCCTGATTCTAGCATTACGACTTTTCCATATCAATTCCCTAAATTGGGAGTCTATTCTATGAAAGAAACCATCATCGTAATATGCACACAGGTGAATTGTGTAAGACATAGAGCAACTGTGGAGCACATACCATTTTGAATAGGTTAGTTTGTTAATAAACAATGAATATTGAAAAACCCTTATCCTTGATGAGGGTCTGGTATGGATGTCAAGGCCCTGAAAAAGAAAAAAGGATGCCTGATACTCTCCAATATTCATACCAGACCCTTTGGGTCTGGTATGGATTTAAAGGTCCACACATTAAATCCATACCACACCCTTACCCAAGCATGCAGCTTGGCTGGCCAGGAAGGGGTGCGGTGGTGGGGCAAGCATGCATCAGTGGTTGCTAAGGAAGAAAAAACACTACTATATGTGACCTTTGGAACAAAAAGTCCAGCATTCAGCAGAAGTTCAGTCTGAACACAATCAAAAGCTCATCCCTAGTCCTCACCATAAAATCATTTTCTTTAGTACACAATGTAGTTCCTAGGACTCTAATCTTCTAGGTTTGAGTATAGCTGTCACCTATAGGAGGCTGGACACTAGGCAAGGCAGAAGGACAAAGCCCCACCTAGTGGCTACACCTTTGCATGCAGTGAACAAGCTTAGGAGTAGCAAGTGTTGAGTATAATAGTAATAATTAAACTTGGTAGTAGGCGCAATGGCAAACACACAAACATAGATCAAAAAAGTTTTTTTTTAAAGTTTTTGAGAAAGTCTCATGGAGGAAGTCCATACACTTGTTTCAGCTACTGATCCAGAGCGCAGCCCACTCAGTAGTAATCCGATAAAAAGAAGAGACAGAAGCGCCACTAATTGTAGTATTAGGTACAATTTATTATGGCCCCCATATTGGGTTACTCACAAGAGGTGGGTATAATACAGGTTCTTTGTTAAGATAACGGCTGGGGGGTCTGTCCTTGTGCTCCTCATGCGCTGGGTAGACTGGATGTCTCATGCTGTGGGGAAACGGAGCTGTGAAAGTCCTCTGAAGCCCTCTAGCAGTTCCGGGATCCAGAATGGATCGCAGCTTAGTAGGTATGGTACGAGGGGTACTGACGTCACAGGTCCCAGGATGCTGTGCAACGCTTTTCGGAGCATGTGCCGTGCTGTGTACGAGCATACGCACTCCTTTCTTAAGCTAAAGATAGAAGGGGGAGCCTGGTGTTTATAGTCATAGAGCCGGAAATAGCGGCCACATGTAAACAGATTGTGTCATTCCACTCAAATTAATTGCAGCACATCAAGAAACAGCATTTTAATAAATAAAATAATGTATGTATATAAAAATAAAAAGTAAAAGTATATATATAATAAATGACAAATAAAAAATAAACAAATATATAAATAATAAATCAAAAAATCCTAAACAAATATATGTTGAAATGAATATACACAGGATCATATTATATGCCATCCTGATACTATCCAATAGTTGTATGGAGTCAAGTGTACAGTAGTACATATGTAGCGCTGACAGATTTTTTGATCAAGCGCTTATATGTAAATTTAGTAGGTTATCTGTTCTGTACATAGTTCAGAGTTAATCTATGGTTAGGTTAGCCTCTGTTCCAGCATAGGCTGTGTTGCGTGCAGTTTCACACTGTCGCCTGTAGGTGTCGTTGTCACCATAGGTCAGTGTTGGAAAGCAACAAGCTGAAGTGTATTGAGTGCTCTTCTTTCTCAGAAGCAACTCGGCAGAGGTGGTCCACTGCTATGCATTCTGGGAGAGAGTATTTATGGGACAGATGCCATGTGCTAGGAGTTAGTTCTACCTCGTGGCCCTCCAGGCCGGAGGGCTGCGTTGCTGCAGACGTGCAAGTAGGCCCAGAAGCCTGTCTGGGGCCTACTACTACAGAGATGGTCCTGTGCTGTCTGTCCTGAGGGAAGAAGACAAGCAATTGAGAAGATCCAGGGGAGGACCCATCTTGGAGAGGACCATGCGGAATGCTGGTCTCAAGAGGGGCCTGGTGACTCAATTGGAGGATGCATCCTAACATAACATAGCATGGTACTGTCGGGTCGGCTTAAAGGTTCTGGTACTTTGTCGCTGTTCATCTAAAACCATTACGCCCTGTGGCAGAGGACTGTTCATCTAATACTACATCCTGTGGCAGAGGATTGTACTACAAAATTTGTTCCTTTAAAGTCTGTGGCAGAGACTTTTTGTTCGTGCGCCATTCCGGCTGCTAGGTTAGTGAGAGCGACCTATCCGGGTGGGCAAAAGATCTTTGGACTGAAGGTTTAATCGTCTCTAAGATCTCCAATCCCTCAATGATCTAAAAAGGTATTTGAATTTTCCTGCAACTCCCTTTCTACCACTTCACTGCTACTTCTTTCAAATTATTTCATTAAAGAATTGGAAAATACTAAAGTGACTGGTGCATACATTGTTGGATACAAAGCTCAACATGGACTCTAGGTTCCTCATGTGGTGAAATTACAGGTAAAGGGGTGACGGCAACAACCCAAAATATTTCAGCAGCTCCTTCGGGGGTTACTGCTACACATATATATTTGTTGGAGCAACTCAAACAAACCCACATACATATGGGTGTTTTTAATACCATGTAGATGTTATTTTGGTGACATAAAACACCCTATGAGGAAAAATATTATTATCGAGCACTAATTAATGTTGTATTATAATTTTTTAATTAATAAATCTATAACCAAATACTCAACTAAAACCTAAATATAATATAAATATAACTAGATGTGAAAAAATGAATTATAATTTATGTTAAAATGAATTTATCAGTAAAAGATCAGTTATTAAATTAATACATTTTTACGCATAAACAGCTACTAGATCATTATGGGATATATTTTTATCATTATCAATTTACTTACTGTTATCGAGGTCCTGACCACCTCCAAATACAATTTTATGTGTATATATAAAAAATAATAATTTCCGTGGGTATGGAAAGAAAAATTAAAGATTGGTCACAGGGCATGTATATTATATTGCAGCTTAGTATTTATATGTACAGATATGGTCATATAAAATGGTATTTACATCCAACTCTTCATTTAACCCTCCAGGAGAAAGGGTGTCAAAAGTAAATATCCAGAAGGTCTCTGTCACGGACCTGGCCGGAGCAGAGGCTGTTGGAGAGGACTGTGTGCGGGCCTGTTGCCCACCGATTATGGGCCCTAGCATTTGAGGTGAATGAGAAATCCAGTCTGAACTGTATTAATCGGACTCAGTCATGTATATATTGTATGGGGACTCCTTGCTGTGGATCTGTGTCCCTGAAGAGGGAGGGGGGGTTCCTCCAGCAGCCCCCTGCTGATAAGACTGATTCATTCTGTTGGGACACATCATGTGAGGAGATGCTGGTGTCAACTTGTGCTTATGTTAATTAAATGAGCTAATGACATTGTC